>CM033025.1:19186087-19498925 GCA_019207045.1 Branchiostoma floridae x Branchiostoma belcheri | reverse complement strand
AGGAATTGTGTTTTTTGGTCATAATTCGGTCTGAAATGGATAGAAAACATGCAAATTTCGACCATTTTTTGAGAGTGCTATTGTGAGTGTTAGGGTAGGGTACCTGTTAGGGTTAGGGCTAGGGTTAGGGTAAGGGGTTCGTGGTAGAAAAATTGTTTCCGAGGGAGGAATTGTGTTTTTTGGTCATAATTCGGTCTGAAATGGATAGAAAACATGCAAATTTCGACATTTTCTGAGAGTGCTTAGGATTAGTATTAGGGTTAGGGTTCCTGTTAGGGTTAGGGCTAGGGTTAGGGTAAGGGGGTCGTGGGTAGAAAAATTGTTTCCGAGGAATTGTGTTTTTTGGTCATAATTCGGTCTGAAATGGATAGAAAACATGCAAATTTCGACCATTTTTCTGAGAGTGCTTAGGATTAGTATTAGGGTTAGGGTTCCTGTTAGGGTTAGGGCTAGGGTTAGGGTAAGGGGTTCGTGGTAGAAAAATTGTTTCGAGGAATTGTGTTTTTTGGTCATAATCGGTCTGAAATGGATAGAAAACATGCAAATTTCGACCATTTTTCTGAGAGTGCTTATTGTGAGTGTTAGGGTTAGGGTACCTGTTAGGGTTAGGGTAAGGGGTTCGTGGTAGAAAATTGTTTCCGAGGAATTGTGTTTTTTGGTCATAATTCGGTCTGAAATGGATAGAAAACATGCAAATTTCGACCATTTTTCTGAGAGTGCTTAGGATTAGTATTAGGGTTAGGGTTCCTGTTAGGGTTAGGGCTAGGGTTAGGGTAAGGGGTTCGTGGTAGAAAAATTGTTTCCGAGGAATTGTGTTTTTTGGTCATAATTCGGTTGAAATGGATAGAAAACATGCAAATTTCGACCATTTTTCTGAGAGTGCTTAGGATTAGTATTAGGGTTAGGGTACCTGTTAGGGTTAGGGCTAGGGTTAGGGTAAGGGGTTCGTGGTAGAAAAATTGTTTCCGAGGAATTGTGTTTTTTGGTCATAATTCGGTCTGAAATGGATAGAAAACATGCAAATTTCGACCATTTTTCTGAGAGTGCTTATTGTAGTTTAGGGTTAGGGTACCTGTTAGGGTTAGGGCTAGGGTTAGGTAAGGGGTTCGTGGTAGAAAAATGTTTCGAGGAATTGTGTTTTTGGTCATAATTCGGTCTGAAATGGATAGAAAACATGCAAATTTCGACCATTTTTTTGAGAGAGGCTTAGGATTAGTATTAGGTTAGGGTTCTGTTAGGGTTAGGGCTAGGGTTAGGGTAAGGGGTTCGTGGTAGAAAAATTGTTTCCGAGGAATTGTGTTTTTGGTCATAATTCGGTCTGAAATGGATAGAAAACATGCAAATTTCGACCATTTTTCTGAGAGTGCTTAGGATTAGTATTAGGGTTAGGGTTACTGTTAGGGTTAGGGCTAGGGTTAGGGTAAGGGGTTCGTGTGGTAGAAAAATTGTTTCGAGGAATTGTGTTTTTTGGTCATAATTCGGTCTGATGGATAGAAAACATGCAAATTTCGACCATTTTTCTGAGAGTGCTTATTTGAGTGTTAGGGTTAGGGTACCTGTTAGGGTTAGGGCTAGGGTTAGGGTAAGGGGTTCGTGGTAGAAAAATTGTTTCGAGGAATTGTGTTTTTTGGTCATAATTCGGTCTGGAATGGATAGAAAAACATGCAAATTTCGACCATTTTCTGAGAGTGCTTAGGATTAGTATTAGGGTTAGGGTTCCTGTTAGGGTTAGGGCTAGGGTTAGGGGTAAGGGGTTCGTGGTAGAAAAATTGTTTCCGAGGAATTGTGTTTTTTGGTCATAATTCGGTCTGAAATGGATAGAAAACATGCAAATTTCGACCATTTTCTGAGAGTGCTTATTGTGATTAGGTATTGGGGGTTACCTGTTAGGGTTAGGGCTAGGGTTAGGGTTAGGGTAAGGGGTTCGTGGTAGAAAAATTGTTTCCGAGGAATTGTGTTTTTTGGTCATAATTCGGTCTGAAATGGATAGAAAACATGCAAATTTCGACCATTTTTCTGAGAGTGCTTAGGATTAGTATTAGGGTTAGGGTTCCTGTTAGGGTTAGGGCTAGGGTTAGGGTAAGGGGTTCGTGGTAGAAAATTGTTTCCGAGGAATTGTGTTTTTTGGTCATAATTCGGTCTGAAATGGATAGAAAACATGCAAATTTCGACCATTTTTCTGAGAGTGCTTATTGTGAGTGTTAGGTTAAGGGTACCTGTTAGGGTTAGGGCTAGGGTTAGGGTAAGGGGTTCGTGGTAGAAAAATTGTTTCCGAGGAATTGTGTTTTTTGGTCATAATTCGGTCTGAAATGGATAGAAAACATGCAAATTTCGACCATTTTTCTGAGAGTGCTTAGGATTAGTATTAGTATTAGGGTTACTGTTAGGGTTAGGGCTAGGTTAGGGTAAAGGGTTCGTGGTAGAAAAATGTTTCCGAGGAATTGTGTTTTTTGGTCATAATTCGGTCTGAAATGGATAGAAAACATGCAATTTCGACCATTTTTCTGAGAGTGCTTATTGTGAGTTAGGGTTAGGGTACCTGTTAGGGTTAGGGCTAGGGTTAGGGTAAGGGGTTCGTGGTAGAAAAATTGTTTCGAGGAATTGTGTTTTTTGGTCATAATTCGGTCTGAAATGGATAGAAAACATGCAAATTTCGACCATTTTTCTGAGAGTGCTTATGTGAGTTAGGGTTAGGGTACCTGTTAGGGTTAGGGCTAGGGTTAGGGTAAGGGGTTCGTGGTAGAAAAATTGTTTCCGAGGAAATTGTGTTTTTTGGTCATAATTCGGTCTGAAATGGATAGAAAACATGCAAATTTCGACCATTTTTCTGAGAGTGCTTAGGATTAGTATTAGGGTTAGGGTTCTGTTAGGGTTAGGGCTAGGGTTAGGGTAAGGGGTTCGTGGTAGAAAAATTGTTTCCGAGGAATTGTGTTTTTGGTCATAATTCGGTCTGAAATGGATAGAAAACATGCAAATTTCGACCATTTTTCTGAGAGTGCTTAGGATTAGTATTAGTATTAGGGTTACTGTTAGGGTTAGGGCTAGGGTTAGGGTAAGGGGTTCGTGGTAGAAAAATTGTTTCCGAGAGGAATTGTGTTTTTGGTCATAATTCGGTCTGAAATGGATAGAAAAACATGCAAATTTCGATCATTTTCTGAGAGTGCTTATGTGAGTGTTAGGTTAAGGGTACCTGTTAGGGTTAGGGCTAGGGTTAGGGTAAGGGGTTCGTGGTAGAAAATGTTTCCGAGGAATTGTGTTTTTTGGTCATAATTCGGTCTGAAATGGATAGAAAACATGCAAATTTCGACCATTTTTCTGAGAGTGCTTAGGATTAGTATTAGGGTTAGGGTTCCTGTTAGGGTTAGGGCTAGGGTTAGGGTAAGGGGTTCGTGGTAGAAAAATTGTTTCCGAGGAATTGTGTTTTTTGGTCATAATTCGGTCTGAAATGGATAGAAAACATGCAAATTTCGACCATTTTTCTGAGAGTGCTTAGGATTAGTATTAGTATTAGGGTTCTGTTAGGGTTAGGGCTAGGGTTAGGGTAAGGGGTTCGTGGTTAGAAAAATTGTTCCGAGGAATTGTGTTTTTGGTCATAATTCGGTCTGAAATGGATAGAAAACATGCAAATTTCGACCATTTTTCTGAGAGTGCTTGTGAGTGTTAGGTTAAGGGTACCTGTTAGGGTTAGGGCTAGGGTTAGGGTAAGGGGTTCGTGGTAGAAAAATTGTTTCCGAGGAATGGTGTGTTTTTGGTCATAATTCGGTCTGAAATGGATAGAAAACATGCAAATTTCGACCATTTTTCTGAGAGTGCTTATTGTGAGTATTAGGGTTAGGGTACCTGTTAGGGTTAGGGCTAGGGTTAGGGTAAGGGGTTCGTGGTAGAAAAATTGTTTCGAGGAGGAATTGTGTTTTTGGTCATAATTCGGTCTGAAATGGATAGAAAACATGCAAATTTCGACCATTTTTCTGAGAGTGCTTAGGATTAGTATTAGGGTTAGGGTTCCTGTTAGGGTTAGGGCTAGGGTTAGGGTAAGGGGTTCGTGGTAGAAAAATTGTTTCCGAGGAATTGTGTTTTTTGGTCATAATTCGGTCTGAAATGGATAGAAAACATGCAAATTTCGACCATTTTTCTGAGAGTGCTTATTGTGAGTGTTAGGGTTAAGGGTACCTGTTAGGGTTAGGGCTAGGGTGGTAAGGGGTTCGTCGTGGTAGAAAAATTGTTTCCGAGGAATTGTGTTTTTTGGTCATAATTCGGTCTGAAATGGATAGAAAACATGCAAATTTCGACCATTTTTCTGAGAGTGCTTAGGATTAGTATTAGGGTTAGGGTTACTGTTAGGGTTAGGGCTAGGGTTAGGGTAAGGGGTTCGTGGTAGAAAAATTGTTTCCGAGGAATTGTGTTTTTTGGTCATAATTCGGTCTGAAATGGATAGAAAACATGCAAATTTCGACCATTTTTCTGAGAGTGCTTTTGTGAGTTAGGGTTAGGGTACCTGTTAGGGTTAGGGCTAGGGTTAGGGTAAGGGGTTCGTGGTAGAAAAATTGTTTCCGAGGAATTGTGTTTTTGGTCATAATTCGGTCTGAAATGGATAGAAAACATGCAAATTTCGACCATTTTTCTGAGAGTGCTTATTGTGAGTTAGGGTTTAGGGTACCTGTTAGGGTTAGGGCTAGGGTTAGGGTAAGGGGTTCGTGGTAGAAAAATTGTTTCCGAGGAATTGTGTTTTTGGTCATAATTCGGTCTGAAATGGATAGAAAACATGCAAATTTCGACCATTTTTCTGAGAGTGCTTAGGATTAGTATTAGGGTTAGGGTTCCTGTTAGGGTTAGGGCTAGGGTTAGGGTAAGGGGTTCGTGGTAGAAAAATTGTTTCCGAGGAATTGTGTTTTTTGGTCATAATTCGGTCTGAAATGGATAGAAAACATGCAAATTTCGACCATTTTCTGAGAGTGCTTAGGATTAGTATTAGTTAGGGTTACTGTTAGGGTTAGGGCTAGGGTTAGGGTAAGGGGTTCGTGGTAGAAAAATTGTTTCCGAGGAATTGTGTTTTTTGGTCATAATTCGGTCTGAAATGGATAGAAAACATGCAAATTTCGACCATTTTTCTGAGAGTGCTTATTGTGAGTGTTAGGTTAAGGGTACTGTTAGGGTTAGGGCTAGGGTTAGGGTAAGGGGTTCGTGGTAGAAAAATTGTTTCCGAGGAATTGTGTTTTTTGGTCATAATTCGGTCTGAAATGGATAGAAAACATGCAAATTTCGACCATTTTTCTGAGAGTGCTTATTGTGAGTGTTAGGGTTAAGGGTACCTGTTAGGGTTAGGGCTAGGGTTAGGGTAAGGGGTTCGTGGTAGAAAAATTGTTTCCGAGGAATTGGTTTTTTGGTCATAATTCGGTCTGAAATGGATAGAAAACATGCAAATTTCGACCATTTTCTGAGAGTGCTTAGGATTAGTATTAGGGTTAGGGTTCCTGTTAGGGTTAGGGTAGGGTTAGGGTTAGGGTAAGGGGTTCGTGGTAGAAAAATTGTTTCCGAGGAATTGTGTTTTTGGTCATAATTCGGTCTGAAATGGATAGAAAACATGCAAATTTCGACCATTTTTCTGAGAGTGCTTATTGTGAGTGTTAGGGTTAGGGTACTGTTAGGGTTAGGGCTAGGGTTAGGGTAAGGGGTTCGTGGTAGAAAAATTGTTTCCGAGGAATTGTGTTTTTTGGTCATAATTCGGTCTGAAATGGATAGAAAACATGCAAATTTCGACCATTTTTCTGAGAGTGCTTAGGATTAGTATTAGGGTTAGGGTTATGTTAGGGTTAGGGCTAGGGTTAGGGTAAGGGGTTCGTGGTAGAAAAATGTTTCCGAGGAATTGTGTTTTTTGGTCATAATTCGGTCTGAAATGGATAGAAAACATGCAAATTTCGACCATTTTTCTGAGAGTGCTTATTGTGAGTTGTTGGGTTAGGGTACCTGTTAGGGTTAGGGCTAGGGTTAGGGTAAGGGGTTCGTGGTAGAAAAATTGTTTCCGAGGAATTGTGTTTTTGGTCATAATTCGGTCTGAAATGGATAGAAAACATGCAAATTTCGACCATTTTTCTGAGAGTGCTTATTGGAGTTAGGGTTAGGGTACCTGTTAGGGTTAGGGCTAGGGTTAGGGTAAGGGGTTCGTGGTAGAAAAATTGTTTCCGAGGAATTGTGTTTTTTGGTCATAATTCGGTCTGAAATGGATAGATAGAAAACATGCAAATTTCGACCATTTTTCTGAGAGTGCTTAGGATTAGTATTAGGGTTAGGGTTCCTGTTAGGGTTAGGGCTAGGGTTAGGGTAAGGGGTTCGTGGTAGAAAAATTGTTTCCGAGGAATTGTGTTTTTTGGTCATAATTCGGTCTGAAATGGATAGAAAACATGCAAATTTCGACCATTTTTCTGAGAGTGCTTAGGATTAGTATTAGGGTTAGGGTTATGTTAGGGTTAGGGCTAGGGTTAGGGTAAGGGGTTCGTGGTAGAAAAATTGTTTCCGAGGAATTGTGTTTTTTGGTCATAATTCGGTCTGAAATGGATAGAAAACATGCAAATTTCGACCATTTTTTCTGAGAGTGCTTATTGTGAGTGTTAGGTTAGGGTACCTGTTAGGGTTAGGGCTAGGGTTAGGGTAAGGGGTTCGTGGTAGAAAAATTGTTTCCGAGGAATTGTGTTTTTGGTCATAATTCGGTCTGAAATGGATAGAAAACATGCAAATTTCGACCATTTTTCTGAGAGTGCTTAGGATTAGTATTAGGGTTAGGGTTCCTGTTAGGGTTAGGGCTAGGGTTAGGGTAAGGGGTTCGTGGTAGAAAAATTGTTTCCGAGGAATTGTGTTTTTGGTCATAATTCGGTCTGAAATGGATAGAAAACATGCAAATTTCGACCATTTTTCTGAGAGTGCTTAGGATTAGTATTAGGGTTAGGGTTACTGTTAGGGTTAGGGCTAGGGTTAGGGTAAGGGGTTCGTGGTAGAAAAATTGTTTCCGAGGAATTGTGTTTTTTGGTCATAATTCGGTCTGAAATGGATAGAAAACATGCAAATTTCGACCATTTTCTGAGAGTGCTTATTGTGAGTGTTAGGGTTAGGGTACTGTTAGGGTTAGGGCTAGGGTTAGGGTAAGGGGTTCGTGGTAGAAAAATTGTTTCCGAGGAATTGTGTTTTTTGGTCATAATTCGGTCTGAAATGGATAGAAAACATGCAAATTTCGACCATTTTTCTGAGAGTGCTTATTGTGAGTGTTAGGGTTAAGGGTACCTGTTAGGGTTAGGGCTAGGGTTAGGGTAAGGGGTTCGTGGTAGAAAAATTGTTTCCGAGGAATTGTGTTTTTTGGTCATAATTCGGTCTGAAATGGATAGAAAACATGCAAATTTCGACCATTTTTCTGAGAGTGCTTAGGATTAGTATTAGGGTTAGGGTTCCTGTTAGGGTTAGGGCTAGGGTTAGGGTAAGGGGTTCGTGGTAGAAAAATTGTTTCCGAGGAATTGTGTTTTTTGGTCATAATTCGGTCTGAAATGGATAGAAAACATGCAAATTTCGACCATTTTTCTGAGAGTGCTTAGGATTAGTATTAGGGTTAGGGTTCCTGTTAGGGTTAGGGCTAGGGTTAGGGTAAGGGGTTCGTGGTAGAAAAATTGTTTCCGAGGAATTGTGTTTTTTGGTCATAATTCGGTCTGAAATGGATAGAAAACATGCAAATTTCGACCATTTTTCTGAGAGTGCTTATTGTGAGTGTTAGGGTTAAGGGTACTGTTAGGGTTAGGGTAGGGGTTCGTGGTAGAGAAAAATTGTTCCGAGGAATTGTGTTTTTTGGTCATAATTCGGTCTGAAATGGATAGAAAACATGCAAATTTCGACCATTTTTCTGAGAGTGCTTAGGATTAGTATTAGGGTTAGGGTTCCTGTTAGGGTTAGGGCTAGGGTTAGGGTAAGGGGTTCGTGGTAGAAAAATTGTTTCGAGGAATTGTGTTTTTTGGTCATAATTCGGTCTGAAATGGATAGAAAACATGCAAATTTCGACCATTTTCTGAGAGTGCTTATTGTGAGTGTTAGGGTTAGGGTACCTGTTAGGGTTAGGGCTAGGGTTAGGGTAAGGGTTCGTGGTAGAAAAATTGTTTCCGAGGAATTGTGTTTTTTGGTCATAATTCGGTCTGAAATGGATAGAAAACATGCAAATTTCGACCATTTTTCTGAGAGTGCTTAGGATTAGTATTAGGGTTAGGGTTCCTGTTAGGGTTAGGGGCTAGGGTTAGGGTAAGGGGTTCGTGGTAGAAAAATTGTTTCCGAGGAATTGTGTTTTTTGGTCATAATTCGGTCTGAAATGGATAGAAAACATGCAAATTTCGACCATTTTTCTGAGAGTGCTTAGGATTAGTATTAGGGTTAGGGTTCCTGTTAGGGTTAGGGCTAGGGTTAGGGTAAGGGGTTCGTGGTAGAAAAATTGTTTCCGAGGAATTGTGTTTTTTGGTCATAATTCGGTCTGAAATGGATAGAAAACATGCAAATTTCGACCATTTTCTGAGAGTGCTTAGGATTAGTTAGGGGGTTACCTGTTAGGGTTAGGGCTAGGGTTAGGGTAGGGTAAGGGTTCGTGGTAGAAAAATTGTTTCCGAGGAATTGTGTTTTTTGGTCATAATTCGGTCTGAAATGGATAGAAAACATGCAAATTTCGACCATTTTTCTGAGAGTGCTTAGGATTAGTATTAGGGTTAGGGTTCTGTTAGGGTTAGGGCTAGGGTTAGGGTAAGGGGTTCGTGGTAGAAAAATTGTTTCCGAGGAATTGTGTTTTTTGGTCATAATTCGGTCTGAAATGGATAGAAAACATGCAAATTTCGACCATTTTTCTGAGAGTGCTTATTGTGAGTGTTAGGGTTAAGGGTACCTGTTAGGGTTAGGGCTAGGGTTAGGGTAAGGGGTTCGTGGTAGAAAAATTGTTTCCGAGGAATTGTGTTTTTGGTCATAATTCGGTCTGAAATGGATAGAAAACATGCAAATTTCGACCATTTTTCTGAGAGTGCTTAGGATTAGTATTAGGGTTAGGGTTCCTGTTAGGGTTAGGGCTAGGGTTAGGGTAAGGGGTGGGTGGTAGAAAAATTGTTTCGAGGAATTGTGTTTTTTGGTCATAATTCGGTCTGAAATGGATAGAAAACATGCAAATTTCGACCATTTTTCTGAGAGTGCTTAGGATTAGTATTAGGGTTAGGGTTCCTGTTAGGGTTAGGGCTAGGGTTAGGGTAAGGGGTTCGTGGTAGAAAAATTGTTTCCGAGGAATTGTGTTTTTTGGTCATAATTCGGTCTGAAATGGATAGAAAACATGCAAATTTCGACCATTTTTCTGAGAGTGCTTATTGTGAGTGTTAGGTAAGGGTACCTGTTAGGGTTAGGGCTAGGGTTAGGGTAAGGGGTTCGTGGTAGAAAAATTGTTCCGAGGAATTGTGTTTTTTGGTCATAATTCGGTCTGAAATGGATAGAAAACATGCAAATTTCGACCATTTTTCTGAGAGTGCTTAGGATTAGTATTAGGGTTAGGGTTCCTGTTAGGGTTAGGGCTAGGGTTAGGGTAAGGGGTTCGTGGTAGAAAAATTGTTTCCGAGGAATTGTGTTTTTTGGTCATAATTCGGTCTGAAATGGATAGAAAACATGCAAATTTCGACCATTTTTCTGAGAGTGCTTATTGGAGTTAGGGTTAGGGTACCTGTTAGGGTTAGGGCTAGGGTTAGGGTAAGGGGTTCGTGGTAGAAAAATTGTTTCCGAGGAATTGTGTTTTTTGTCATAATTCGGTCTGAAATGGATAGAAAACATGCAAATTTCGACCATTTTTCTGAGAGTGCTTATTGTGGTTAGGGTTAGGGTACCTGTTAGGGTTAGGGCTAGGGTTAGGGTAAGGGGTTCGTGGTAGAAAAATTGTTTCCGAGGAATTGTGTTTTTTTGGTCATAATTCGGTCTGAAATGGATAGAAAACATGCAAATTTCGACCATTTTTCTGAGAGTGCTTATTGTGAGGGTTAAGGGTACCTGTTAGGGTTAGGGCTAGGGTTAGGGTAAGGGGTTCGTGGTAGAAAAATTGTTTCCGAGGAATTGTGTTTTTTGGTCATAATTCGGTCTGAAATGGATAGAAAACATGCAAATTTCGACCATTTTTCTGAGAGTGCTTAGGATTAGTATTAGGGTTAGGGTTCCTGTTAGGGTTAGGGCTAGGGTTAGGGTAAGGGGTTCGTGGTAGAAAAATTGTTTCCGAGGAATTGTGTTTTTGGTCATAATTCGGTCTGAAATGGATAGAAAACATGCAAATTTCGACCATTTTTCTGAGAGTGCTTAGGATTAGTATTAGGGTTAGGGTTCCTGTTAGGGTTAGGGCTAGGGTTAGGGTAAGGGGTTCGTGGTAGAAAAATTGTTTCCGAGGAATTGTGTTTTTTGGTCATAATTCGGTCTGAAATGGATAGAAAACATGCAAATTTCGACCATTTTTCTGAGAGTGCTTAGGTGAGTGTTAGGGTTAGGGTTCCTGTTAGGGTTAGGGCTAGGGTTAGGGTAGGGTAAGGGGTTCGTGGTAGAAAAATTGTTTCCGAGGAATTGTGTTTTTTGGTCATAATTCGGTCTGAAATGGATAGAAAACATGCAAATTTCGACCATTTTTCTGAGAGTGCTTAGGATTAGTATTAGGGTTAGGGTTCTGTTAGGGTTAGGGCTAGGGTTAGGGTAAGGGGTTCGTGGTAGAAAAATTGTTTCGAGGAATTGTGTTTTTTGGTCATAATTCGGTCTGAAATGGATAGAAAACATGCAAATTTCGACCATTTTTCTGAGAGTGCTTAGGATTAGATTAGGGTTAGGGTTCCTGTTAGGGTTAGGGCTAGGGTTAGGGTAAGGGGTTCGTGGTAGAAAAATTGTTTCCGAGGAATTGTGTTTTTGGTCATAATTCGGTCTGAAATGGATAGAAAACATGCAAATTTCGACCATTTTTCTGAGAGTGCTTATTGTGAGTGTTAGGTTAGGGTTCCTGTTAGGGTTAGGGCTAGGGTTAGGGTAAGGGGTTCGTGGTAGAAAAATTGTTCCGAGGAATTGTGTTTTTGGTCATAATTCGGTCTGAAATGGATAGAAAACATGCAAATTTCGACCATTTTTCTGAGAGTGCTTAGGATTAGTATTAGGGTTAGGGTTCCTGTTAGGGTTAGGGCTAGGGTTAGGGTAAGGGGTTCGTGGTAGAAAAATTGTTTTCGAGGAATGTGTTTTTTGGTCATAATTCGGTCTGAAATGGATAGAAAACATGCAAATTTCGACCATTTTTCTGAGAGTGCTTAGGTTAGTATTAGGGTTAGGGTTCCTGTTAGGGTTAGGGCTAGGGTTAGGGTAAGGGGTTCGTGGTAGAAAAATTGTTTCCGAGGAATTGTGTTTTTTGGTCATAATTCGGTCTGAAATGGATAGAAAACATGCAAATTTCGACCATTTTTCTGAGAGTGCTTAGGATTAGTATTAGGGTTAGGGTTCCTGTTAGGGTTAGGGCTAGGGTTAGGGTAAGGGGTTCGTGGTAGAAAAATTGTTTCCGAGGAATTGTGTTTTTGGTCATAATTCGGTCTGAAATGGATAGAAAACATGCAAATTTCGACCATTTTTCTGAGAGTGCTTTTGTGAGTGTTAGGGTTAAGGGTACCTGTTAGGGTTAGGGCTAGGGTTAGGGTAAGGGGTTCGTGGTAGAAAAATTGTTTCCGAGGAATTGTGTTTTTTGGTCATAATTCGGTCTGAAATGGATAGAAAACATGCAAATTTCGACCATTTTTTGAGAGTGCTTATTTGAGTGTATTAGGGTTAGGGTACCTGTTAGGGTTAGGGCTAGGGTTAGGGTAAGGGGTTCGTGGTAGAAAAATTGTTTCCGAGGAATTGTGTTTTTTGGTCATAATTCGGTCTGAAATGGATAGAAAACATGCAAATTTCGACCATTTTCTGAGAGTGCTTAGGATTAGTATTAGGGTTAGGGTTCCTGTTAGGGTTAGGGCTAGGGTTAGGGTAAGGGGTTCGTGGTAGAAAATTGTTTTCGAGGAATTGTGTTTTTTGGTCATAATTCGGTCTGAAATGGATAGAAAACATGCAAATTTCGACCATTTTTCTGAGAGTGCTTAGGATTAGTATAGGGTTAGGGTTCCTGTTAGGGTTAGGGCTAGGGTTAGGGTAAGGGGTTCGTGGTAGAAAAATGTTTCCGAGGAATTGTGTTTTTTGGTCATAATTCGGTCTGAAATGGATAGAAAACATGCAAATTTCGACCATTTTCTGAGAGTGCTTAGGATTAGTATTAGGGTTAGGGTTCCTGTTAGGGTTAGGGCTAGGGTTAGGGTAAGGGGTTCGTGGTAGAAAAATTGTTTCCGAGGAATTGTGTTTTTTGGTCATAATTCGGTCTGAAATGGATAGAAAACATGCAAATTTCGACCATTTTTCTGAGAGTGCTTATTGTGAGTGTTAGGTTAAGGGTACTGTTAGGTTAGGGCTAGGTTAGGGTAGGGTAAGGGGTCGTGGTAGAAAAATTGTTTCCGAGGAATTGTGTTTTTTGGTCATAATTCGGTCTGAAATGGATAGAAAACATGCAAATTTCGACCATTTTTCTGAGAGTGCTTAGGATTAGTATTAGGGTTAGGGTTCCTGTTAGGGTTAGGGCTAGGGTTAGGGTAAGGGGTTCGTGGTAGAAAAATTGTTTCCGAGGAATTGTGTTTTTGGGTCATAATTCGGTCTGAAATGGATAGAAAACATGCAAATTTCGACCATTTTTCTGAGAGTGCTTATTGTGAGTTAGGGTTAGGGTTCCTGTTAGGGTTAGGGCTAGGGTTAGGGTAAGGGGTTCGTGGTAGAAAAATTGTTTCCGAGGAATGGAATTGTGTTTTTGGTCATAATTCGGTCTGAAAATGGATAGAAAACATGCAAATTTCGACCATTTTTCTGAGAGTGCTTAGTGAGTGTATTATGGTTAAGGGTACCTGTTAGGGTTAGGGCTAGGGTTAGGGTAAGGGGTTCGTGGTAGAAAAATTGTTTCCGAGGAATTGTGTTTTTTGGTCATAATTCGGTCTGAAATGGATAGAAAACATGCAAATTTCGACCTTTTCTGAGAGTGCTTAGGATTAGTATTAGGGTTAGGGTTCCTGTTAGGGTTAGGGCTAGGGTTAGGGTAAGGGGTTCGTGGTAGAAAAATTGTTTCCGAGGAATTGTGTTTTTTGGTCATAATTCGGTCTGAAATGGATAGAAAACATGCAAATTTCGACCATTTTTCTGAGAGTGCTTATTGTGAGTGTTATGGTTAAGGGTACCTGTTCGGGTTAGGGCTAGGGTTAGGGTAAGGGGTTCGTGGTAGAAAAATTGTTTCCGAGGAATTGTGTTTTTTGGTCATAATTCGGTCTGAAATGGATAGAAAACATGCAAATTTCGACCATTTTTCTGAGAGTGCTTAGGTGAGTATTAGGGTTAGGGTCCTGTTAGGGTTAGGGCTAGGGTTAGGGTAAGGGGTTCGTGGTAGAAAAATTGTTTCCGAGGAATTGTGTTTTTTGGTCATAATTCGGTCTGAAATGGATAGAAAACATGCAAATTTCGACCATTTTCTGAGAGTGCTTAGGATTAGTATTAGGGTTAGGGTTCCTGTTAGGGTTAGGGCTAGGGTTAGGGTAAGGGGGGTGTTCGTGGTAGAAAAATTGTTTCCGAGGAATTGTGTTTTTGGTCATAATTCGGTCTGAAATGGATAGAAAACATGCAAATTTCGACCATTTTTCTGAGAGTGCTTAGGATTAGTATTAGGGTTAGGGTTCCTGTTAGGGTTAGGGCTAGGGTTAGGGTAAGGGGTTCGTGGTAGAAAAATTGTTTTCGAGGAATTGTGTTTTTTGGTCATAATTCGGTCTGAAATGGATAGAAAACATGCAAATTTCGACCATTTTTCTGAGAGTGCTTAGGATTAGTATTAGGGTTAGGGTTCCTGTTAGGGTTAGGGCTAGGGTTAGGGTAAGGGGTTCGTGGTAGAAAAATTGTTTTCGAGGAATTGTGTTTTTTGGTCATAATTCGGTCTGAAATGGATAGAAAACATGCAAATTTCGACCATTTTTCTGAGAGTGCTTAGGATTAGTATTAGGGTTAGGGTTCCTGTTAGGGTTAGGGCTAGGGTTAGGGTAAGGGGTTCGTGGTAGAAAAATTTTTCCGAGGAATTGTGTTTTTTGGTCATAATTCGGTCTGAAATGGATAGAAAACATGCAAATTTCGACCATTTTTCTGAGAGTGCTTATTGTGAGTGTTAGGTTAGGGTACCTGTTAGGGTTAGGGCTAGGGTTAGGGTAAGGGGTTCGTGGTAGAAAAATTGTTTCCGAGGAATTGTGTTTTTTGGTCATAATTCGGTCTGAAATGGATAGAAAACATGCAAATTTCGACCATTTTTCTGAGAGTGCTTAGGATTAGTATTAGGGTTAGGGTTCCTGTTAGGGTTAGGGCTAGGGTTAGGGTAAGGGGTTCGTGGTAGAAAAATGTTTCCGAGGAATTGTGTTTTTTGGTCATAATTCGGTCTGAAATGGATAGAAAACATGCAAATTTCGACCATTTTTCTGAGAGTGCTTATTGTGAGAGTTAGGGTTAGGGTACCTGTTAGGGTTAGGGCTAGGGTTAGGGTAAGGGGTTCGTGGTAGAAAAATTGTTTCCGAGGAATTGTGTTTTTGGTCATAATTCGGTCTGAAATGGATAGAAAACATGCAAATTTCGACCATTTTTCTGAGAGTGCTTATTGTGATGTTAGGGTTAGGGTTCCTGTTAGGGTTAGGGCTAGGGTTAGGGTAAGGGGTTCGTGGTAGAAAAATTGTTTCCGAGGAATTGTGTTTTTTGGTCATAATTCGGTCTGAAATGGATAGAAAACATGCAAATTTCGACCATTTTTCTGAGAGTGCTTATTGTGAGTGTTAGGTTAAGGGTACCTGTTAGGGTTAGGGCTAGGGTTAGGGTAAGGGGTTCGTGGTAGAAAAATTGTTTCCGAGGAATTGTGTTTTTGGTCATAATTCGGTCTGAAATGGATAGAAAACATGCAAATTTCGACCATTTTTCTGAGAGTGCTTAGGATTAGTATTAGGGTTAGGGTTCCTGTTAGGGTTAGGGCTAGGGTTAGGGTAAGGGGTTCGTGGTAGAAAAATTGTTTCCGAGGAATTGTGTTTTTTGGTCATAATTCGGTCTGAAATGGATAGAAAACATGCAAATTTCGACCATTTTTCTGAGAGTGCTTAGGATTAGTATTAGTATTAGGGTTCCTGTTAGGGTTAGGGCTAGGGTTAGGGTAAGGGGTTCGTGGTAGAAAAATTGTTTCCGAGGAATTGTGTTTTTTGGTCATAATTCGGTCTGAAATGGATAGAAAACATGCAAATTTCGACCATTTTTCTGAGAGTGCTTATTGTGAGTTAGGGTTAGGGTACCTGTTAGGGTTAGGGCTAGGGTTAGGGTAAGGGGTTCGTGGTAGAAAAATTGTTTCCGAGGAATTGTGTTTTTTGGTCATAATTCGGTCTGAAATGGATAGAAAACATGCAAATTTCGACCATTTTTCTGAGAGTGCTTAGGATTAGTATTAGGGTTAGGGTTCCTGTTAGGGTTAGGGCTAGGGTTAGGGTAAGGGGTTCGTGGTAGAAAAATTGTTTTCGAGGAATTGTGTTTTTTGGTCATAATTCGGTCTGAAATGGATAGAAAACATGCAAATTTCGACCATTTTTCTGAGAGTGCTTAGGATTAGTATTAGGGTTAGGGTTCCTGTTAGGGTTAGGGCTAGGGTTAGGGTAAGGGGTTCGTGGTAGAAAAATTGTTTCCGAGGAATTGTGTTTTTTGGTCATAATTCGGTCTGAAATGGATAGAAAACATGCAAATTTCGACCATTTTTCTGAGAGTGCTTATTGTGAGTGTTAGGTTAGGGTACCTGTTAGGGTTAGGGCTAGGGTTAGGGTAAGGGGTTCGTGGTAGAAAAATTGTTTCCGAGGAATTGTGTTTTTGGTCATAATTCGGTCTGAAATGGATAGAAAACATGCAAATTTCGACCATTTTCTGAGAGTGCTTAGGATTAGTATTAGGGTTAGGGTTCCTGTTAGGGTTAGGGCTAGGGTTAGGGTAAGGGGTTCGTGGTAGAGAAAATTGTTTCGAGGAATTGTGTTTTTTGGTCATAATTCGGTCTGAAATGGATAGAAAACATGCAAATTTCGACCATTTTTCTGAGAGTGCTTATTGTGAGTGTTATGGTTAGGGTACCTGTTAGGGTTAGGGCTAGGGTTAGGGTAAGGGGTCGTGGTAGAAAAATTGTTTCCGAGGAATTGTGTTTTTTGGTCATAATTCGGTCTGAAATGGATAGAAAACATGCAAATTTCGACCATTTTTCTGAGAGTGCTTAGGATTAGTATTAGGGTTAGGGTTCCTGTTAGGGTTAGGGCTAGGGTTAGGGTAAGGGGTTCGTGGTAGAAAAATTGTTTCCGAGGAATTGTGTTTTTTGGTCATAATTCGGTCTGAAATGGATAGAAAACATGCAAATTTCGACCATTTTTCTGAGAGTGCTTATTGTGAGTGTTATGGTTAAGGGTCCTGTTAGGGTTAGGGCTAGGGTTAGGGTAAGGGGTTCGTGGTAGAAAAATTGTTTCCGAGGAATTGTGTTTTTTGGTCATAATTCGGTCTGAAATGGATAGAAAACATGCAAATTTCGACCATTTTTCTGAGAGTGCTTATTGTGAGTTTAGGGTTAGGGTACCTGTTAGGGTTAGGGCTAGGGTTAGGGTAAGGGGTTCGTGGTAGAAAAATTGTTTCCGAGGAATTGTGTTTTTTGGTCATAATTCGGTCTGAAATGGATAGAAAACATGCAAATTTCGACCATTTTTCTGAGAGTGCTTAGGATTAGTATTAGGGTTAGGGTCCTGTTAGGGTTAGGGCTAGGGTTAGGGTAAGGGGTTCGTGGTAGAAAAATTGTTTCCGAGGAATTGTGTTTTTTGGTCATAATTCGGTCTGAAATGGATAGAAAACATGCAAATTTCGACCATTTTTCTGAGAGTGCTTAGGATTAGTATTAGGGTTAGGGTTCCTGTTAGGGTTAGGGCTAGGGTTAGGGTAAGGGGTTCGTGGTAGAAAAATTGTTTTCGAGGAATTGTGTTTTTTGGTCATAATTCGGTCTGAAATGGATAGAAAACATGCAAATTTCGACCATTTTCTGAGAGTGCTTAGGATTAGTATTAGGGTTAGGGTTCCTGTTAGGGTTAGGGCTAGGGTTAGGGTAAGGGGTTCGTGGTAGAAAAATTGTTTCCGAGGAATTGTGTTTTTTGGTCATAATTCGGTCTGAAATGGATAGAAAACATGCAAATTTCGACCATTTTTCTGAGAGTGCTTAGGATTAGTATTAGGGTTAGGGTTCCTGTTAGGGTTAGGGCTAGGGTTAGGGTAAGGGGTTCGTGGTAGAAAAATTGTTTCCGAGGAATTGTGTTTTTTGGTCATAATTCGGTCTGAAATGGATAGAAAACATGCAAATTTCGACCATTTTTCTGAGAGTGCTTATTGTGAGTGTTAGGTTAAGGGTACCTGTTAGGGTTAGGGCTAGGGTTAGGGTAAGGGGTTCGTGGTAGAAAAATTGTTTCCGAGGAATTGTGTTTTTTGGTCATAATTCGGTCTGAAATGGATAGAAAACATGCAAATTTCGACCATTTTTCTGAGAGTGCTTAGGATTAGTATTAGGGTTAGGGTTCCTGTTAGGGTTAGGGCTAGGGTTAGGGTAAGGGGTTCGTGGTAGAAAAATTGTTTCCGAGGAATTGTGTTTTTTGGTCATAATTCGGTCTGAAATGGATAGAAAACATGCAAATTTCGACCATTTTTCTGAGAGTGCTTATTGTGAGTTAGGGTTAGGGTACCTGTTAGGGTTAGGGCTAGGGTTAGGGTAAGGGGTTCGTGGTAGAAAAATTGTTTCCGAGGAATTGTGTTTTTTGGTCATAATTCGGTCTGAAATGGATAGAAAACATGCAAATTTCGACCATTTTTCTGAGAGTGCTTATTGTGAGTGTTAGGGTAAGGGTACCTGTTAGGGTTAGGGCTAGGGTTAGGGTAAGGGGTTCGTGGTAGAAAAATTGTTTCCGAGGAATTGTGTTTTTTGGTCATAATTCGGTCTGAAATGGATAGAAAACATGCAAATTTCGACCTTTTTCTGAGAGTGCTTAGGATTAGTATTAGGGTTAGGGTTCTGTTAGGGTTAGGGCTAGGGTTAGGGTAAGGGGTTCGTGGTAGAAAAATTGTTTCCGAGGAATTGTGTTTTTTGGTCATAATTCGGTCTGAAATGGATAGAAAACATGCAAATTTCGACCATTTTCTGAGAGTGCTTATTGTGAGTGTTAGGGTTAGGGTACCTGTTAGGGTTAGGGCTAGGGTTAGGGTAAGGGGTTCGTGGTAGAAAAATTGTTCCGAGGAATTGTGTTTTTTGGTCATAATTCGGTCTGAAATGGATAGAAAACATGCAAATTTCGACCATTTTCTGAGATAGTGCTTATTGTGAGTGTTAGGGTAAGGGTACCTGTTAGGGTTAGGGCTAGGGTTAGGGTAAGGGGTTCGTGGTAGAAAAATTGTTTCCGAGGAATTGTGTTTTTTGGTCATAATTCGGTCTGAAATGGATAGAAAACATGCAAATTTCGACCATTTTTCTGAGAGTGCTTAGGATTAGTATTAGGGTTAGGGTTCCTGTTAGGGTTAGGGCTAGGGTTAGGGTAAGGGGTTCGTGGTAGAAAAATTGTTTCCGAGGAATTGTGTTTTTGGTCATAATTCGGTCTGAAATGGATAGAAAACATGCAAATTTCGACCATTTTTCTGAGAGTGCTTAGGATTAGTATTAGGGTTAGGGTTCCTGTTAGGGTTAGGGCTAGGGTTAGGGTAAGGGGTTCGTGTGGTAGAAAAATGTTTTCGAGGAAGGAATTGTTTTTTGGTCATAATTCGGTCTGAAATGGATAGAAAACATGCAAATTTCGACCATTTTTCTGAGAGTGCTTAGGATTAGTATTAGGGTTAGGGTTCCTGTTAGGGTTAGGGCTAGGGTTAGGGTAAGGGGTTCGTGGTAGAAAAATTGTTTCGAGGAATTGTGTTTTTTGGTCATAATTCGGTCTGAAATGGATAGAAAACATGCAAATTTCGACCATTTTTCTGAGAGTGCTTAGGATTAGTATTAGGGTTAGGGTTCGTTCCTGTTAGGGTTAGGGCTAGGGTTAGGGTAAGGGGTTCGTGGTAGAAAAATTGTTTCCGAGGAATTGTGTTTTTTGGTCATAATTCGGTCTGAAATGGATAGAAAACATGCAAATTTCGACCATTTTTCTGAGAGTGCTTATTGTGAGTGTTAGGTTAAGGGTACCTGTTAGGGTTAGGGCTAGGGTTAGGGTAAGGGGTTCGTGGTAGAAAAATTGTTTCCGAGGAATTGTGTTTTTGGTCATAATTCGGTCTGAAATGGATAGAAAACATGCAAATTTCGACCATTTTTCTGAGAGTGCTTAGGATTAGTATTAGGGTTAGGGTTCCTGTTAGGGTTAGGGCTAGGGTTAGGGTAAGGGGTTCGTGGTAGAAAAATTGTTTCCGAGGAATGGTGTTTTTGGTCATAATTCGGTCTGAAATGGATAGAAAACATGCAAATTTCGACCATTTTTCTGAGAGTGCTTATTGTGATTAGGGTTAGGGTACCTGTTAGGGTTAGGGCTAGGGTTAGGGTAAGGGGTTCGTGGTAGAAAAATTGTTTCCGAGGAATTGTGTTTTTTTGGTCATAATTCGGTCTGAAATGGATAGAAAACATGCAAATTTCGACCATTTTTCTGAGAGTGCTTAGGATTAGTTAGGGTTAGGGTTCCTGTTAGGGTTAGGGCTAGGGTTAGGGTAAGGGGTTCGTGGTAGAAAAATTGTTTCCGAGGAATGGTGTTTTTTGGTCATAATTCGGTCTGAAATGGATAGAAAACATGCAAATTTCGACCATTTTTCTGAGAGTGCTTATTGTAGTGTTAGGTTAAGGGTACCTGTTAGGGTTAGGGCTAGGGTTAGGGTAAGGGGTTCGTGGTAGAAAAATTGTTTCCGAGGAATTGTGTTTTTGGTCATAATTCGGTCTGAAATGGATAGAAAACATGCAAATTTCGACCATTTTTCTGAGAGTGCTTATTGTGAGTGTTAGGGTTAAGGGTACTGTTAGGGTTAGGGCTAGGGTTAGGGTAAGGGGTTCGTGGTAGAAAAATTGTTTCCGAGGAATTGTGTTTTTTGGTCATAATTCGGTCTGAAATGGATAGAAAACATGCAAATTTCGACCATTTTTCTGAGAGTGCTTAGGATTAGTATTAGGGTTAGGGTTCCTGTTAGGGTTAGGGCTAGGGTTAGGGTAAGGGGTTCGTGGTAGAAAAATTGTTTCCGAGGAATTGTGTTTTTTGGTCATAATTCGGTCTGAAATGGATAGAAAACATGCAAATTTCGACCATTTTTCTGAGAGTGCTTAGGATTAGTATTAGGGTTAAGGTTCCTGTTAGGGTTAGGGCTAGGGTTAGGGTAAGGGGTTCGTGGTAGAAAAATTGTTTCCGAGGAATTGTGTTTTTGGTCATAATTCGGTCTGAAATGGATAGAAAACATGCAAATTTCGATCATTTTTCTGAGAGTGCTTATTGTGAGTGTTAGGGTTAAGGGTACCTGTTAGGGTTAGGGCTAGGGTTAGGGTAAGGGGTTCGTGGTAGAAAAATTGTTTCCGAGGAATTGTGTTTTTTGGTCATAATTCGGTCTGAAATGGATAGAAAACATGCAAATTTCGACCATTTTTCTGAGAGTGCTTATTGTGAGTTAGGTTAAGGGTACCTGTTAGGGTTAGGGCTAGGGTTAGGGTAAGGGGTTCGTGGTAGAAAAATTGTTTCCGAGGAATTGTGTTTTTGGTCATAATTCGGTCTGAAATGGATAGAAAACATGCAAATTTCGACCATTTTCTGAGAGTGCTTAGGATTAGTATTAGGGTTAGGGTTCCTGTTAGGGTTAGGGCTAGGGTTAGGGTAAGGGGTTCGTGGTAGAAAAATGTTTCCGAGGAATTGTGTTTTTTGGTCATAATTCGGTCTGAAATGGATAGAAAACATGCAAATTTCGACCATTTTTCTGAGAGTGCTTAGGATTAGTATTAGGGTTAGGGTTCCTGTTAGGGTTAGGGCTAGGGTTAGGGTAAGGGGTTCGTGGTAGAAAAATTGTTTCCGAGGAATTGTGTTTTTTGGTCATAATTCGGTCTGAAATGGATAGAAAACATGCAAATTTCGACCATTTTTCTGAGAGTGCTTAGGATTAGTATTAGGGTTAGGGTCCTGTTAGGGTTAGGGCTAGGGTTAGGGTAAGGGGTTCGTGGTAGAAAAATTGTTTCCGAGGAATTGTGTTTTTTGGTCATAATTCGGTCTGAAATGGATAGAAAACATGCAAATTTCGACCATTTTTCTGAGAGTGCTTAGGATTAGTATTAGGGTTAGGGTTCCTGTTAGGGTTAGGGCTAGGGTTAGGGTAAGGGGTTCGTGGTAGAAAAATTGTTTCCGAGGAATTGTATTTTTGGTCATAATTCGGTCTGAAATGGATAGAAAACATGCAAATTTCGATCATTTTTCTGAGAGTGCTTATTGGAGTGTTAGGGTTAAGGGTACCTGTTAGGGTTAGGGCTAGGGTTAGGGTAAGGGGTTCGTGGTAGAAAAATTGTTTCCGAGAAATTGTGTTTTTTGGTCATAATTCGGTCTGAAATAGATAGAAACATGCAAATTTCGACCATTTTTCTGAGAGTGCTTAGGATTAGTATTAGGGTTAGGATTCCTGGTAGGATTAGGGCTAGGGTTAGATTAAGGGGTTCGTGGTAGAAAAATTGTTTCCGAGGAATTGTGTTTTTTGGCAATAATTCGGTCTGAAATGTATAGGAAACATGCAAATTTCGACCATTTTTCTGAGAGTGCTTAGGATTAGTATCAGGGTTCCTGTTAGGGTTAGGGCTAGGGTTCGGGTAAGGGGTTCGTGGTAGAAAAATCGTTTCCGAGGAATTGTTTTTGGGTCATAATTCGGTCTGAAATGGATAGGAAACTTGCAAATTTCGACCATTTTTCTGAGAGTGCTTAGGATTAGTATTAGGGTTAGGGTTCAGTTAGGGTTAGGGCTAGGGTTAGGGTAAGGGGTTCGTGGTAGAAAAATCGTTTCCGAGGAATTGTGTTTTTTGGTCATAATTCGGTCTGAAATTGATAGGAATCATGCAAATTTCGACCATTTTTCTGAGAGTGCTTAGGATTAGTATTAGGGTTACTGTTAGGGTTAGGGCTAGGGTTAGGGTAAGGGGTTCGTGGTAGAAAAATTATTTCCGAGGAATTGTGTTTTTGGTCATAATTCGGTCTGAAATGGATAGAAAACATGCAAATTTCGACCATTTATCTGAGAGCGCTTGGTGTGAGTGTTAGGTTGGGTTCCTGTTAGGGTTAGGGCTAGGGTTAGATTAAGGGGTTCGTGGTAGAAAAATGTTTCCGAGGAATTGTCTTTTTTTGTCATAATTCGGTCTGAAATGGATAGAAAACATGCAAATTTCGACCATTTTTCTGAGAGTGCTTAGGATTAGTATTAGGGTTAGGGTTGCTGTTAGGGTTAGGGTTAGGGTTAGGGTAAGGGGTTCGTGGTAGAAAAATTGTTTCCGAGAAATTGTGTTTTTTGGTCATAATTCGGTCTGAAATGGATAGAAAACATGCAAATTTCGACCATTATTCTGAGAGTGCTTATTGTGAGTGAAAGGGTTAAGGGTACCTGTTAGGGTTAGGGCTAGGGTTAGGGTAAGGGGTTCGTGGTAGAAAAATTGTTTCCGAGGAATTGTGTTTTTGGTGGTCATAATCGGTCTGAAATGGATAGAAAACATGCAACTTTCGACCATTTATCTGAGAGCGCTTGTGTGTGAGTGTTAGGGTTAGGGTTCCTTTTAGGGTTAGGGCTAGGGTTAGGGTAAGGGGTTCGTGGTAGAAAAAATGTTTCCGAGGAATTGTGTTTTTTGGTCATAATTCGGTCTGAAATGGATAGAAAACATGCAAATTTCGACCATTTTTCTGAGAGTGCTTAGGATTAGTATTAGGGTTAAGGTTCCTGTTAGGGTTAGGGTTAGGGTTAGGGTAAGGGGTTCGTGGTAAAAAAATTGTTTCCGAGGAATTGTGTTTTTTGGTCATAATTCGGTCTGAAATGGATAGAAAACATGCAAATTTCGACCATTTTTCTGAGAGTGCTTATTGTGAGTGTAAGGGTTAAGGGTACCTGTTAGGGTTAGGGCTAGGGTTAGGGTAAGGGGTTCGTGGTAGAAAAAATGTTTCCGAAGTATTGTGTTTTTTGGTCATAATTCGGTTTGAAATGGATATAGTCCAGCGACATAGCTGAAAAATTGTGCAAATTTGTCTTAAAGCACCAAATTTGGCACACATGTAGTTGAATGTATTCTAAACAGAAATAGATATGGAGGCATCTCAAGTTCTGCCCAGAATTGATTTTATGGCACCTTTTGGGCATTTTTAGACCAAAAATGTATATTTTGGGCTTTAGTGCCCTGGTATTACAACCTAATGATCTGAAATTCGGCACAGACGTGCATTGGACATATGCCCCCAGGATGTTATCAACACTTTTTGCGTACGACACTTCAAAAATGAGCTATTTTGGGATATTTGGCCATTTTTTACTAAAAATATATTTTTTGGCTCCTTTGTCCTCATATTAAAACCTATTGACAAGAAATTTGGTCTAGAGATGCATTAGACATATGCTCCCAAAATGGCATCAACACTTTTTCATACATCACTTCAAAAAAGTTTTATTTTGGGATTTTTGACAATTTTTGACAAGAAATGCATATTTTTGGCTCCTATGCCCTTGTATATACATTGCCAAAATTGTTGAATTGGGGGATTTTTTGCTATTTTTAGACTAAAAATGTATATATTGGCTCCTGTGCCTTTGTATGAAAACCAAGTTTTGTGCCCAAGTTTTTAATCCAAATGACCTGAAATTGGCATTGACGTGCCTATAACATATGGTCACAGGAAAGCATTCACGCTTTTTGCATATTTCAGTTCAAAATGGTTAATTTTGTGATTTTTTACCATTTTTAGACCAAAAATGTATATTTTTAGCTCCTGTGCCTTCGTATTTAAACCAAATGACCTGAAATTCAGTGTGGATGTAGCTATCACATTATGGATTAGAGAGGAGTAACTTGGAAGAGTCCACTGAGTATGGGGTTTATTTGGAAGAGTCCATTGTTGCACGGAGGGCAGATTTGGAAACAAATTCAATGTCGGATTAATATATAGTTTTATTGCACAACAATTGTACAGGGTACAAAGTATGGCATCTACATAACTACAGTTCTATAACTTAACGCTTATCTAACTAATACAGAAGTTGTAGTATGGGATAAATTTCTTACAGTTATTGGAGGCTTTTACAATCATTGGAGGAATTTCTAATGTCTAAACCTTCTTTGATATATTTTCCTATATCTGCCATGCAGGGATTGTCACATGTCATGATGTATTTGAATTTGCAATTCAGGTCCATCGAGATAAACCCTTGTGTATATTATTAAGATGACAGCCTTGTGTACAGAGAATTTCGTATATCAGAATATTTGGGACATACAACCATAAAGTGATATTCGTCTTCAATTAGCTCTGGACAGAATGATTGGGATGTTGGTATTGTTCTTGGGCGGGTAAAAAAATACGAGAAAACATTCAACTCACACAAAACAGGGCTACAAATCAGACAGTGCAGGTGTATGGACACTACTGGGGTACATATCAGACACTGCAGGGGTTACGGACTCTACTGGGGGTACAGATCAGACACTGCAGGGGGTACGGACTCTACTGGGGGTATAGATCAGACACTGCAGGGGGTAAGGCTAGGACACTACAGAATGAATGAGCATTGCAGGGCGTACGGACACTACTGGGTGTACAGATCAGACACTTCAGGGAGTAAGGACACTACTGGGGGTACAGATCAGACACTACTGTGGGTATATGGACATTACAATGAGAACTGACATTACTGGGGGTATTGACACTACTGGGGGTGTTGGCACTTAACTAGGGGTACAGACACTACTTGGCAGTAATGGGTATGGTACATCGTACCGGTGTGACAGCGTTCTCGCCCCCCCGTGATATCGCCCCCCCGGGGCAAAATCACTAGTGTTTTCGCCCCCCCGGGGCAGGATCACTAGCGATTTCGCCCCCCATCTCGCCCCCTCTGGTGATTTCGCCCCCCTCCCGGGGCGAAATCGCTAGTGATATCGCCCCCCCACCGGGGCGAAATCGCTAGTGATATCGCCCCCCCCCCTCCCGGGGCGAAATCGCTAGTGATATCGCCCCCCCCCCCCCGGGGCGAAATCGCTAGTGTTTTGGCCCCCCCCCCCTTCCCGGGGCGAAATCGCTAGTGATATCGCCCCCCCCCCGGGGCGAAATCGCTAGTGTTTTCGCCCCCCTTACCCTCTTGGGGCGAAATCGCTAGGGATTTCCAGTGATTTGCATCCTTCTAGTGATTTGCATCTCCAATAAACCTATAAGTTACATTACTTTTGCTTCGTACAAATCACATCATACCTCCATTAAATATTTTTAGCTCTTGCAGATTTATAGTGTCATCTAGTCTCATTCATTATGCAACTGAAGTTGTAATTGACACGTTTAAGTTAACACGTGTGCAGATACTTTCGTTTAGCTGCATTTTATGATGACATTTTGTCCTGAATTAAGAAAATGACTTGCGCATTTGCACAATCTATACATAGTGGTGCACAATTAATTTGCACATTGCACTTTAGAATTTTTGTACTTTGACATTAATTATGCAAATCAGAATCTCATTTTCATAATCATTATCTGATATGTTTCACCTTCCATAACCTTTAAATTACATAGATTACGTGTATTAAAGTCACAACATGGAAACACTAGAATTACATATTCGTCTCCTGAATCATGCACATTATGTGCTAATTTGCATTTTTGCATGTCATTTCGTAAAGCCCATGCCACTTATCCTTATATCATGGTATGTGAAGGTAAAAAGAAAAAAGGAAGTTCTGTTTCAGTGACACAAGCAGATTACAAAAATGTATCTGTAATTAGCACATGTTGTTATCTATGAAAAATAATTAGTTATGAAATATATTTGAGAATGAAATCATTTCGTCAGCCAACAATGACGTCCATTGACGTGATATAAGTATAGGATCCATTATGCTATTTTGGTCGACAGACTAACCAACAAACACAGGTACAGAACCATTGTGCAAAATATTCTGTATACCATACGTTCTATTCCGCATCATTTTTACAAAATGATAAGTATAAAAGTTACTGTACAAGTATTATAGAAGGTTTACAAATAATCTTAAAGATAATGGATACAAACATTTAATACTAGGTTCGCTCCGAGAATGATGCAAATATCCTCAATTTGGGCTCAAAGAGGAAAGCGTTAACCCCATACGCTCCGTTCAATATCTTTACTTCATGTCTGAGACCCTAATCACCACACTGCACTGTGCAGTTTTGCTGGAATCTACGACTGCATTGTTCCTATTGTTACCTTCGCCAAGAAGTTTCACTTTATATTTTGGGTAGCGTTTCGAATTCTGTGTGTATTTGTGGAAAAGCGCCATCACTCAAGACCGCCTGCATTTTGTGCCTCCTAGCGGCTTGTTATTGCAGCGGAACTTCCGATAGGGATATCTCGAGTTATGGACGTGCTGTTGTCATGCTTTTTAATTTTTAGCGTTAGATAGCACATGGGGCCGACAGCAAGTGGTGTATGTTTGGGTCCCCTAGCAGCTTGTTACCTTCGCACAGGAAGGCTATATTTTTTGAACTGCAGAGCTGGTTTAGTGTGAGACTGTCAAAACTGTTAGTTTTGAACAGCACAATTTGTTTCAACTCATAGACAGGTGTGTATACCTCTGTGCTGATTGGCAAATATTACCAGTTTTGTTACAACTCAGCAACAGGTGTGTTGATATGCATATGATAATATACGTTCGTGATGTTAATAAAAGTCACCACAAATTCACAACAAAAATGTATCTGTTCTATTTCAATGCAAAGTGTGCTTGCACCCAACCAGGTAGGATCGGCTTCACAGGTACTGTATCTCATCTTAACATACTAAGGTGTCACGTATATATAGATACCAGGTAACACACTATATACGTTACATCCAAGTACCATGTTGTTCCAGGTAGCTCGATTAATATGCAGTAACAAGCTGCAAGTTAAGTATCTTAAGGCTATGTAAAAAAGTAGGTAAATATAAAAAGTATATATATATATATATAAGTATATATATATATAAGTATATATATACAAAAGTATATATATTTCCCTTGTAAACCCTATATATATAAGTATATATATACAAAAGTATATGTATACAAAAGTATATATATATATATACAAAAGTAGGTAACAAGACAGTGCTAATCATTATCACAGCAATAGGATTAAGATTCAACCGAACACTCTAGAAAACGGGAAGGATATCCCTAGTGGGGGGGCGAAAACGCTGGGATTGGGGGGGGGCGAAAACACCAGAGGGGGGCGAAAACGCTAGCGATCTCGCCCCCGGGGGGGCGAGATCGCGGGGGGGGCGAGATCGCTGTCACACCGGTACAAAACGGGAAAAACGGACCTGAAAAAAATCAGTTGACCAGAGTTTGGACCAATGAGAAAATGAACACTTGACAGGCATCAACAATAACAAGTGACCATACTCTGTGACGTAATTATGGTTTATGTCGGTTGTGTTGTTTTCTGTGTGTGTGAGTGTCAATTATGATTTGACCAGTTATTTCCTATAAATTGAGTTTGTTAACGTACCTGGCCTGTTTATGTGTGTATGGTGTTCAGTATTAGGTTTATGTTGGCTTGGCTGTGTGTTGTCTGTGGTGACCAGCAGGGACTGGTTGTTCGTCTGACAGTGTGTCTTTCACACTAGCTAAATGCTAGCCGAATAGTGTAAGCTATAAATTTTGCACAACTTTAATGATGACTTTATTTTGTAACATTTATTAGATAGGAGTACATTTTTACCTAGGCGTCTTTCCTACTAATTCATGAAAATCAATTGTCTCTCTTCACCTTCTGTCCTTGCGGTATCCCTGTTACCATAAGCCAGACGACAAGCGAACACTTCATTGATGCTACAATATGGTCGCAAATGTCCTTACCTGCCCGATGGTCAGTGAAGTCAAATTGCTGGCAGAGACAAAATCAGCACAGTGACTACTGTCCCAATTCAATTCAAATCATTTTTGTTAGTGAATGATTCCCGAACTTGATACTAGTAGTCTAAAGCACAATTTGGAGAATGGCACAGATAGCTGACCAGCCCTGACGGCAATTGAAAATGTGGACAAAACAATTCACATCATACTTGCCATCGTCTCCTTGTGATTAAGTATTGCAGCGACGTGCAGCTCGAAAAGTATGTCATCTGCTCTTTGTACTTTAATGAGAAGAATTTCATACCTCAGTCCATAACTACGAAAGCCAATTGCTTATCTTGCAGCTACAAAGAAGACTGTTTTGTAAGATGCTGGCTAGCTGCGAGAGCAAGGAGCCCCGGTAGAAACCAGACGGTACACAGGCTTAGATCCTGCCTATACTACTCGTAGCAAATGGAGCTTTGAGCTGTAAATGGCTAAAGACAACTGTTCAAACTGTTCAAATATAAAACATAGTAGACGCCTTTGTTCCTCTGTGAGGATGCCCTTATCAAACATATTTTGTACTTGAATAATGATGAGACTATTTTTTCACAGCCCTTGCTTTGTTTCCACTAACGTATTTGCATCTGTAAGCAGCAGCACCCATAGCTGCAGTACACTGTGCACCAGTCAGAGTTGCCCTGAGGATGGTGCCGACGGTCACTGAAAAGTCAGTAAAAATAAAACAAGGGTTGGGAAAAAATGTATCTTCATCCAGTGACATACGCGTACCAACATGATGGAAATATCTTTTAGACTATTGTCTATCTCAGCACATCGCTCTCAGGCAATGGCTATTGTTAGCAGCAGTAAGTTTAAGTTCTGACTTATTATGCCCCCCAAAACCACATTGAGAACCCTGATATGGCGATTGATATTCTTCTCTCCAGCAACATTAACAAATCTTAACACCATCCACCGGGTGCATTACCTCCAATGTGCTGAGGGAGCATGGGAGGTAATGCGCCTTAGAAATGACTAAACTTTCAAGAGATTAAAAGTCTACTTTTAGAGGTTCAAGTAATACCCTAGTACATCCTCTTAAATTCAATGCTTCATCCTCACTTTTTGGTCTGGAAAAGCAGGGAACCCATTTCCTATGTGGAAATACAAAGTTTAACCTTACTCTCGTATCTTCATACAGAGTATCATCTTCAGATCTATGAGGATAGCCATCGCAATTTCAGTAATTTTCCGTTTTAATCATATGGCTGTCAACGTTTTACATACCTAACTGTTATCACACATACAAAGAATGACCCAATTTGGCAGCCCCTAACCCTCCGACCTTAGCATAGTTTGCTTGGTTTTCCTGTGCAATTACACTTTTGAAGGCACCCATCTATACAAAAGTCAACAAGATACGTTTCTATCTGGATGACATGAGCAAATTTATGTGTCAGAGAACTCGATCAAGAAAAGTACAAAAAAATGCATTCATCCCAGACTAGCCTTGTTTTTGACCTTTGTTATGGTCTTGTTTCTAGATAAATTTTCAATATCCATGACGTAGTCCTGCATCCACGTGTATTGGGTATTAATCGGTGTCACTTATGTGGAGTACTAGTAACCCCCATGGAGAGCCTTATAATCGTGTACGACATATATAGTACAACTTTGCCGGCGTTCCTACTCACCCGGATGTTTCCCATTGGATGCAACTCAACACTAATGCAACGGGCGGAGGGCCATTCTCCAGGACGAGAAACTCAAAGGAAAGTGTCAACAGCTGGCGATCAAAACTCACATTCAGTCAAGTCAAAATCATACAGGACTACTGTGCCGAAACAATGCGTCTTCTGGGATACAAGTTTATAGGTGATGATATGATGTTGAAAAATACGTCCACATCTCTTCTGGGAGAAATCAATCAGGATGTGATGGTTATACAGTAGACTGGGGATACTTATGATATGCTAATGTAGAAGCTTCTTAAAACTCGTGATTTAATATCGGTCACAACAATAGTCTTCATTATCAAAGATAGGTAAATGTCTCTAAATATAGAACAGAACATTGCAATGTTTTGTAAACGCTTTATTAACGTTACATATCAATTCCAAAATGAAATGCTTTCCTCAGGCAAATACATGGTACCAACGAGGTCTTACTCAGTACCAATCTTCATTTGTCTCCTCATTTACACCACGACTTATCACAATTTGGAACAAACTTCCTGTTGAAACCAGAGGGCTGGGAGCTACAGCCACAAGCCCGTCTGATGTGTCTGCCTTTAAACGAAAACTATCTTCATTTATGCATAACCGATTCCGACAAAACTTCAAGCTAGAGCAGGCTTGCACATGGTCACTAGCATGCTATTGCGCCACTTGCATTGCCACAAGGCCACGATAATTTGCCCTGCATTATGACCACATGTATATCTATTTCATAGATTTGGACTCAATAATGTATGTGTGTTGTTAAGTTGATTTATCCTGATTTGAACTTTACATTGATTATGATATTTGTTCTTGTATTTATGTGTATTATGATTTGATGTATCATTGTTATGTTGTAGGTATGGCGGCTTTGAAAAGGTGTCCCTTGACACCTGTTCCGCCATACCCTCCATTGTCAGTGTGGAGAATCCAAATAAATAAATGCCATCAATCAACTCCCTCTTAGTCACTTTTGTATCACTCCGCCGTCACCACGCTTGCTAGTAGCAGGATCCAATAAAACGCGTCCGCCCTACAAGCCGTTTTATCGTAACAGACAAGAGTTATCCGAATGAAAGCTCATCTGTGTTGGTAAAATTCCATAGTGAAAAGGTTAAACTTTGTTCCAACACAAGGGAAGAAACTCACCATAAATTTTCGGCCGAACACTCCGACCTTCATCAGATGAATGATTCGCTGCACTAATCCGGAAGTCGTCGGATGACGTCAGGTAGCAGCGAATCATAAATGGCGGGAAGGCGAAACCTGCCACCGTCACGGTTCAATGAGGGTTGATGTGCCCTGATGTAGATAGCCTAGTTAGGCAGCTTTTGGTGGCGCCTAAGGATAAGACGCCCAAAGAACACAAGTGCGGCGTGGTTTACCACATCCGTTGTACGGGACAGAACCTCAGAGGTCCGTGCACCGAGTCGTACATCGGGGAAACGGCACGATCATTAAGAACCCGTTTCATGGAACATAAACGTCGCAGTTCAACATCTTCAGAAGTGTCTCAGCATATACACGTCGAATCTCCGGGCCACTCCGTGTCTCTGGACCAAGTTCGCATCTTGGACTCTGAACAGGACTGGTTCGTGAGGGGCGTCAAGGAGGCTATCTACATCAGGGCACATCAACCCTCATTGAACCGTGACGGTGGCAGGTTTCGCCTTCCCGCCATTTATGATTCGCTGCTACCTGACGTCATCCGACGACTTCCGGATTAGTGCAGCGAATCATTCATCTGATGAAGGTCGGAGTGTTCGGCCGAAAATTTATGGTGAGTTTCTTCCCTTGTGTTGGAACAAAGTTTAAACTTTTCACTATAGACAAGAGTTAGATTGCAACACGAGGACGTAACACACCTGATATATTCAGATATAGTCGGAGGGGTCTGTAGTTAAAGCTGATATGCATAATGCACAGTCCTTTAAGCGCCTTCTAGCGAAGAGCTTTATAGTTGCATTCCGTATTTCCATTGACGTACGTTTAGGAATCTAGGAAGCTCATTTTCACCAGTCAACACAACCCTTGTGCATGTTCCACAGATCTAGCTGCTAACGATACTCGTATACAACCAATTTGTTCCTGAATCGCCTTCTCCAAAGCAGTTCATCACATATGTACAGATCGTATCACTTTTACAATATCAAAAGCTGGACGTAAATTTCTAACCTGTTGCATGTGCCCTTTTTGAAAGAACACCACATCAATTACAGCTGTATCAAATGTATACGTACTTCTACATCTACAGCGTGCAGTATTCGGCTCACATTTCTTAAATAATTATACTATCGTGGCTGGAAAGCGTTCTGAGAAACGCCTTGTTGGATATTTATGAAATATGAACGTGAACGTGTCCATAATAACATTCATACAGTCACACTGTTTTAATACAGCAAACGGGCTGGCTGACTCAAAACGGAGCGGAGGCTACAGACAAACATTGCTTACAATCCCGGTTAGAAATGATGAAGATAGCGTTGCATTGATAGAGGTACTTGGTGACGATATTTTTTTAGGAATTTGCCTTATGCAGTTTGATTTCATCCTTTAGATATGGAATATTGCCATGATCACTTGCCGAGTGAAGATACCGTATGTCCTTATATGAAAAGACAGCGGAAATATATATATGTATAGCAGTTGCTTGACAATGTATAAATACTATAAAATGCAAACATATGTCACTGCTATTCCTTCGATTAAAGGTCATACTGAATATATAAAAACAGATATAAAGATTACTGTTGTGTAGTTTCTTCCACACATCCCACCAGGAACGCGAATGTACATATCACATGGGTGCAGCAAATCTTGATGCTGCGTTTTCGGTTTTTAGAATAATTATGTCTCAATATGTTGTTTGGCTTGTGGCCGTTGTCACCCTTTCAGTACGCTCCAAGTTGTCATGATTGTTAAGGTAACCAGCAGTACAGATCCTCCTGTATAGATGGGAACCACAGGTACGTATGAGTGGAGGCGTATCTAAATAAGATAGGTTGATTTTGATATTTTGGTATGAAAACACAGCAGTGAACATATTATCAATTAATCAATGGTTTATTGTGATTTATGCTCAGCGAAACAAATGTATGTTCGCAGCCGATCCACAGACTGGATTGCGCACTGTTTACTAATATTAAAAACTGTTGATTTATAAGTTTGATTTACAAGTTATGCAAAGTAATTCTATGAGCATTCTAAAATCACAATGAATGCTAACTTACACTGATACATTTTTGAAAGCTAGGTAAACTCTGGTTTACAGTACTCGTGCAGTCACGACTTTTAGTTTTATGTAGCAGGGTTGGAGATGCAGATCAGAAGGAATAGGAGGATAGGGTTGTGGTAACGGCAACCACTTGTTTGGACTACGCTGAAGCAATCTAGCTAATGATGATCAAGTTTTATTTTTGAAAAGAAAAGAAAAGAAATCAAGTAACAAAGCAACAACGAGGCGATAAACAGCAGCGAGGGTATAAAGGGAAGCTATATTGAAGATGGTCAAGTGAGATGTGTTTATCAGAAGTTTACAGCAAGCTAGGCCGTTGATGTCATGCCTGTAAAATCTTTTGAAATCTGCAAATGGATATGAAACACATGCATGGTGCTGGAAGTTGTGAATGGGCTGTTGGCATCTACATGTATATGCCATTAAGTAAACGCTTATTAGGGTAACGCTACTCACTTGTATTGCTGAAGCAGTTTTCCTGTGGCTGAAAAGACTTCGGACCTGGAAAAACAACAAATTGCCAATCATGTTCTTCATTATAGATCTACGCCTTACTAATGACATAATAGATTAGGCTGCTGGAAATGATAAGTGTTTTCCCTATGATATGGTGCTGGGCCAGAATACATTAAAAAAAACTTATTTCACATTCCAAATACAATTCTAAAGCGTTAAAACTGTAGCGCAGTTTCTTTCTAATCAGCATCGTGATAATTACACAGTTTCACGAGGACAAAATTAAACACTGCGGATCGAATTTCCCATGTGGTTTTCTTTGGAGTTGAAGAGGTTACGTGTACAATTCTTGCAAAAGTTTACATTTAGCTACTGTCTACGTGCTGATATTTCGATTCTCATACAAAAGCTTTTTATCTTCTACTTGCCGTATTGCCAAGTAGCGCTCTTGATTAAATCTTGCAATGAGTGACCTCATGAGTGGCAGTGTCTATGCCAGTATAGATCTTTACTCCCTCCAAAATGTATCGCACCAAAGTTATGTTGGGCAGTAAATAACCATATCTTTCAAGGAGGCATCTCATCTGAAATTTAGTATTTCCAGCATAGTATTTTCAAAGTAACATAGTCGTGAATTCACTGCTGTCAGGTTGTTGATAATTACAGTTGGCGTTTTTATAGACCTCCGAACCATCGTTCAACTCTGGCTTTATTCGAACATTTTGAACAATGGGACAGGGCAAGACGAGAATACATGTCCAAACCTCCTGCAGCTCCATCAGAAGAATAGTAGACGTTCTTGGACCAGTTGTCCGGCATGGGCTGGTCAGATGCCGTGGCACCACCTACAGCTGTAGGGACGACACAGGAGAGAATTGGGTCGTTCTCCCCTCAACATCGATCAAGTATGTATTTGTTTGAAGTGCACCATTTGACTTTGACTCAATCCAAACAGTCTGGCCGGGCGCTCAGACAACTGTAGTGTTTTACCAGGCAGACGTCAATAATTGATAACATCGTTTCGTGTTGATATACCCCGCTGAAATCGCATGTAAATCATTGAGCTAGACGGTACTGTACCAGATATTAACTAGAACACCACTCTTCCATTTACTGCTGCTTTAATCAACACTTCGACTCAATCAAAAACCCTCGCGTTTCATGGGCGATTGGAAGATCGGTGATTGTGGCGAGTAATTTCCCCAACTCAACCTTAATTAAATCACCATAAAGAACCCGTTGCCCTCTTAAGACAGTCGGGGGAAGAAATTACCGTATTGAGGTCGTGCAGTACTGCCGCGACACAAGAAGGCTTTTGTTTGCTGAAAATTGAATATGGATTGCTCGAGATACCCAGTCGTAAGACACAAAGTGACTTTCTGTGTCGGAAATCCAACCAGCTTAGTCTTTCCATTAGCCATGAGAGTAGTCGGCCACAATCAAGTTTTCTTCAAAAGAATCTTGTCTCCCGACACAGGAGATGTGGCGGGCACTTAATTAAGTAAGGTTGCACAGTACGGGGTCATTCATTAGTTCTGTCACATGCCAACTGCATCACTCCTGCACGCCATTCATTCCATGGTGTACCCACCTTTATAGTGTAACCAGAAGCCACGCTGTCTCCACTGTCCCGTCTTGAAGAATACCCAGGCGACGTTGCTCCTGCTCTTGAAGGGCGCGGGGTACTTCTGATCGCAGTACGTGAAGTCGTAGGACGTGTTAGAGTTCCCGATGCGTAAGTAGTCCGTGGCGAAGTCACAGCCGTAGGAGTAGCTGAGCTGGAAGTCCAGAAAGTTTACCTGTATGGCCTGTCCTGGCTTGGCGTGGATGACCCAGGTGCAGTTGATGTAGGGAGGGTAGTTGGTGCCGAAGGGATAGCCGGGGCTGTAGATGTAACCCTCCTGAGACACAACCTTCACCGCCTTGCTGCCGCCACACTCACTGTAAGCGTCCACCACTTCAGGGGAAATGGACCGTGCAGATGGAGTTAGTCAAAGACTGAACAGAAGTCTTTTAACCATGCGATGAATCACAGACGCATACACATGCCCTCAGAACACCCGATATAGATACAAGACTACACAATCATTCTCCACATGTTTATAAATGTGACGCTTGATACAGTATTTCATGCCATTTCCACTAGAAGCTGCAACTCCTGATCAGTCTAATGTTTCAAAAAATAGCTCAACGAATTTTATGGATAAAAACTATTACAAACATTGTTTGTGTGTTAACGTATGCTATCTTTCAAATCATACTTCCTACGTCATACTCCAATTATGAAATCAATGATTACAAAAATCCAGTTTTTGACGCTGCACGGTTGCCCAGCGATCGTCATCTGGTGGACACATTTTACCTGTCAGTCACATTAGATGTTATAACTTATAAGAATGCATAAGATAATTCTTCGTCATGACGTCTGGCCTTGAGCCATTACCTTTTCCAGGAAATACCTTGCACTTGGCTATAACACCTTTTCACCCTCAACCCCAAAGTTTTTACAGCTTTATAAATTGGCTTACCCTGAGGTTAATGCATTTGACCAAATATAGCAACAGTGCTTATCGGCTTCCATTTGCGCCATATACACTTTTATAGGTAGAGTTAGATTTCATACTGAAACTGATGTGTCATGGCGCCTTGTGTGCTGGGAGATCATGTGGTAACAGCTCCAGGTGCTCAAGCTCCAGTTTCTCTAGATGATTCTGTGTCTAAGGTAATTTCTCCTAGCAAAGTAAATTGGTATATCTGCACTGCACCAAATTGCGAAATGGTGCCAATTTGCCGCCTAATTTGCAAGTTTTTTTTTTCAAAATTAAAAAAGAAATTAAATTGGAAGTGTGTGCAAAATGGCACAAAACGACGAACATCACTCTATGGCTGCAAATCTCTTTTTGATGAACTTAATTCGCTTTTTGATGAAGTTAATTCAGTATGGCTATCTTGCATCGATACTGAGGAGATGGTATTCCAGACGCGGACGTTTGGTTTGGTTCATCTGGACGTCATACGCAGTGCCTCGCGTTAGCTATAGTGTAACCGCAAGGGATTTGGCACAGATTTGCAAAGTCGACGGCACAATTTCTCAGCGCTATTTGACGCAGTCCACTGAGATATACTCTGAGTGCAAAGGGGGAGGTTGGTGCCCACTGACCAGATGCCTGTATATGAAACTACAACATAGATCTGATCTTCAGTGCTGGCAATAGAGCTCCATCAACACAATCATCAGATACATAGACACTCAAACTGAGACAAGTAACACGCTAAAATAAAGCGCAGAAAGGCATGATACATACTTAGACACAACAAAGGACTGAAAGAAAGAGAGTTTCGAAACAATTAGAGGGCAGGAGAAGGTAAAGACGATTATATGTGGAAAAATCATGAATAACAATTTGTGACACGTGTCAGATTGCTGTGATATTTTGCTCCCAAATCGCTGGCTATGTGCGGCAGGTTGTCTCGCGGGAATAAAATTATATTAATACAGGTCAGAGGTCGTACGCGCGCGCTGTTATGGTACGGTAGCCCCTTTCAACCGTGCGAAATGGGCTGGATAGGTGACCTTGCAGCACAGGTAACATATCACAATATCATGCCATTAGTGCGCCGGCACGCACTCTCCAACCCGCAGCCACGGGTACCATTCTATGAAATAGGTCATCCGTACAAAATAGATAAATACTTACACACATCACAACAGTTTCTAACATACAGGTGGCAACGTTTGCAACTGTAGATTGTGCAATTCACTTGGAAAGAAATTGATAAAACAGACGTCAGCATTGACAATGAATGTTGCTTCTTTCCATGGAAATCAATAGATGGATTTTTCATGCAGAGGATTTACTAAGAAAGTCTGGGGCTAAGGAGACTGACTATTGAATATCCATTCAGCTGAAATACTAACCTACACCAACCAGACATATCAATGTGCAACTTAGTACCCTCATATCTGATCACTTAACAGGAAGCCTTTTACTGCAAAATCAATGGAAAAAATTGACTAAAAACTAATGAAGAAACAAATTGCAGTTAATATGGTCTTCAGTGGATCAGAATTATCGTTCATGTGTGTGCGAGAGAGAGAGGCCAGAGAGAGAACGAGAGAGAGAGAGAGAGAGAGAGAGAGAGAGAGAGAACGAGAGAATAGGTCATAGCAATGCGACCCATTCTGGACATGTTTTTTTTATTATGCCCGTACCCTCATCCACGCATACATGTAGAATCTGAAAATGCAACATTTTATGGACATACCACTTGAGAAAAGTTGGCCCAGGAAAGACGTTATTACAAGTTGGTTTTCAACCCTGTCCATCCTGTTTATGGTCTCCTAGGGAGAAACCTTGCATGGTGTGAACAGAGTGGTGTATACACATGACCAAGTTATGTTCACACGTCAGGCACTTAACCTTACACTTGCACTTATTTCACCTGACTAGTTGTCGTAAACATCTGTAACGTTTTGTCTACTAGTAGGAACATTTCTCTTCATGTTACATACATTGACTATGCCTCATCCAACCTAAAATATATCTATGGTTAACGTGTATAACGTGATATACGTGATTAGGATGGAAAGTTATCTCAAAGCGATTCATGGATTTAACTTTAAGATTCTATGCATACATATGTAAATATCAGACGTATTGGATTACAACGTTTGACGTCCTTTCTTCCAGTTTTATGGTGGTTGTGTCTCAGCCAGTTGTACTTGAAGCACGATTCTAATAATTTTCATCTTCCTCTACTTCACACTATTAAAAAATACATAATGACACAATCATGTTAGTCGATACTTGATTGGCATGATTAACATACTATTACTCCAGTTTTCATCAACGTTACCTACAGATCGAAAATGTTGAAAATTCATTTGTTCCTTCTTTACTTATCCTGATTCAAAGTTTTCAACTGAAACTTCCCTGCAGTTACAAAGTAAGCTGCTAGAGATCCTAAACGCATGTCCCTTCTTCCTAACCACAACAGCTATCCACCGAGAAAACTTCGTGACAATACATGTAGCTTGCTCAGAAGGTATTCAAACCGGCAGTTCCAAAGAAAGCAACAAGGGAATCTAAAATCTAACCAAGTCTTATGAAGAACTACTCACAGACCAAATGTTAAGACAATTAATCCAGGCATTCTCGAGTTATTGTGGCTGATAGAGAGACACACGATAGAGACATGCGAACCCTGCCGAAAACATAAGCGAAGATGACACAGACTGAATAAATGTATGGACTGAAGTAACAAGCAACTGATAACAAATTATCTGGTATGTTTTGATGGAGCGCCTGAAAGTTGTGACAGCTCCACTCACACAGTATCCGGGTTGCGTGCTGGGAGCGGACAGACGTCCGTGGTCGATACGACTGGACGGAGATTAATGGAATGTCTCCCTCTTTGATGAATAGAACGTCCCACATTATCCATCTCCGCAACACTCAATTCATTACTGCAAACACCAGACCAAGCTTTTTAAGCGGTAAACACAGCTGATCCTGACTTAACATGCTCGGGAAGTGCATTACCGATGGAGGGTTTAGAGTAGCACCACGCACGGCCATGATTGATCAGACGGGGCTTACTGTAGCCTACCCGGGAATGAACAGCAGCAACTACAATCTGCAGTAGTTATCCTCGCACAAATCAAATCAGAGCCTGTTTCTGATCTAAACACACTATTACTAACTCCCCCCCTTTTCTCTAAAAAAATAGAATGCCCAAATTATTGTGTATACGTATGTTAACTGGCAAAATTTTGACAATCATAAATCTCTCGAAACAATAGATAGTCTTTTCCTAAGTTGACTACTTCTAGAAAGTGATACAGCATCCAAAGACCATTAAAAGCAAGTTAGATCGCATACTGCCGACTTAAGAAGGCTCTGGTGGTTTCAGCCATGCAATAAGTTACGGATTGATCGTCCAGGCTCTGCGCCATTAAGTGTTCCTGTTCTAGTCGGAACGCATCTGCCTGCTGGATGAAGTTGACTTAACGTGAAAGGCGTATGCAGGCAGCGCGGTGTGGAGAATGGAGGTCATTTCGGCGGGACGGTACAGAGTATGCACGCTGGTGTTAGATACAGCTACAGCAGTTTTAACATAGCTGAAGACATCATTGACGGTATCAATACTTGATTCGTTATAAAAGTCTTGTTTTTGGTACATTGTGTCACAGTTTACTGCTTAATATTTTGGACTGGTAGCAACTGTTTGAAAGAAGTTCGAGGAAAGATCTAGAGAATGATTTTATCACTATCTCTAGTTCTGACCTAGCCATTGACACCCCCAAAAAAGCTTTAAAAAGTTGTCACAGTTATACATTCATACAGGTGGTTGTTAGAAAATGAGATGCACTGAACGCAAAGTATTCTATAAGAATTTTGAAATAAGAAATGTACCGAGCTGCTGACCGAAAAGACTCGTAAAACCTTCCTGAGAAGCACTCGCGTGCAACTAGAAGGAAATTAATTAAAGGCATTTCATGGGAAAAGGCAAGTTTGGACACGCGCGAAAAGACGAATCTATCAGTTTGCGGTGACCTTCGACATTCCATGTCTGCTTTTTGTGACATGGGTGCCTACCTTCGGAAAATAGATGATGTGTATGGCTCCAATAGGGGACAGAGCTACGATTCTTAACTAAAACGTTTTCACATGCAGTCATCGATTCATTGGTCAAAAACTTCTAGGTTGAATCTAAACTAATATCGTTTCTTAAGCTGTCAAATATATTCACCTGAGTGAAAACGCAAAGCGGGTGATGCAGAGCATCGCCACAAAATCCTCCCTCGTTATCCAAGTTCTCAGAGATTTATAAATCATCCAATAGGTCAACGTCTTATCCTGATTATTACCTTATCTATGGCTATCTAAAACGTTTCTCCGCTCGGACGGCCGAGCCTGACAGCCTTTTGACCAGGTGCCAATATGATTGATTCGAAGCCATCAATTCATGCCCGAGTCAATAAGCTGCTACAAGTCCGGCTTATCCGAATGCCCGCTGCGTCCATTCCTGAGTTTAATGTTTCCGATAATACGCTATGAGGTCGGGTGCCTTAGAGAAGGCAGCTGTGCGGTGTGCAATGTGTCCCTTCTGTACACCAGACAGACCCCACTTGTACCATCAGAGATCCAGCTGCTACCCACAATAACGTCTGACGAGGGGGATGCTGATCTACATCATTGCCTTTCCATATATGATAATCCTACTGAGTCTTATAAGCTACTAATAGCAGTACAACGTTATAGGTTTTAAAACTTAACGTTATACAGAGATGAACATTTTCTGTTATAGTCTTTATTTGCTGCCACAGGCAAGGGAACAAACCAAGGGAAATATCTAGTCTATAGATCTCTTCGATGTTTCTGCATATATTACTAGGGCTTGACCCCTTCCTTGGGGGTACATGCAGTGGCCAATGTACAGTCCCACGTTTTTAATGATAAGGGGGTTTGATAAAATTGTACTTTTTTCAGGTTTTCCATGTTAATGAATTCAAAGCATGTCGACTCTCTACGACATATCAACAGCTGAACGGTTTTGCAATTTTGGACGAAACACATACACACATCTAATATCAGACAGACAAATTACCTGTATTACTGTAGGAAGAATAACCCAACTTATGATGTATGTACAAAACTCAGATTTTTGGCTACCTATTTGGCTACGGCTTGCCGAAAGGTAGTCCAGGATATCTGTCAAGATTTACCAAAATACTCTATCCTCAGGCAAAAATACTATTTCGATTCGTAAAATGCCAGGTTAACGAATGTTGAGCTTATTTTCTCGCCCGAAGGCTTTAGCTTCTGTGAAGCTGGCATTCGATTGAATTCCGTAGTATTTATCCATACGATACTCCGCTGAAACCGTCCGTTCTGCTCCAATCACAGCGAACATTAGTTTGAGAGCTTCGGAAGCTGTTGCGAGGTCAGCAAAAGTCAAGCTGATGACCTTTGCGCGGGGAATTGTTATTCCCGCCAGTTTTACAATCCTCAGTCCAATACTTCTAAAGCTGCGAGCAAGTGAAGAAGGCCTATCATGGATATCAACTGCACGGAGTAGACTTAGGGCCGGAATCTAAATTGATGTGAGAAGTGCTACTTCTGTCTTTCCGAGCTTTCCCCTGCATGTTCCACCGTACCCAGCTGGGCTGACAGAGTGGATATTCTCGCTCCAGGGAGCTTCGTGGGCAATTTCATATATATTTCAGGAATTATCTAGCTGCGTGCACTTAAACACAGCCATGTGTACAATTGGTTGATTTTGAACTCTCAGTGTGGATATCTCCTAAGCTGCCTGTAGCACTAAAGTCTGCATGGATGGAACAGCTCCCTTTCCGAACATATCAGGCCGAGACATGCCGAGGGGAACATGTACACTTTTTGCAAATGGGTCTTAGTGATAAAATGATTCTCTAGATTTTTCCTCGACCTTCTTTCGAATAGTTGCTACCAGTGGATCAGTCCAAAATATATAGTAGCAGGGTTTATGCCTGATGGCAAATAGTGCACAAATCATTATATATTTCTTATGAAAGGGGTACTTCTGGAACATACTATTACTACTATCAACAATCATCTACTTATTTCTTGTTGGTTTGTCACTGATCTCCGATATGAAATGACTTGATATCTAGCAAAATATAAGATGTCTGCCCCCTCCCAACTGAAGGCCGCCACCGCTGACCAACATAAATTTGATAGACCGCTCAACATATTCCATAGAAAAAATTTTGTGTGACGGTTTCTGTTATTTGAATGTCTTTCAAATCATTCTGTACGTATTTAAGGGTTACACAAATCCAGTTTAGGGTCACTTAGGTAAGAAAGGTGAGAACACGTGAGAACAAATGAGAACATTAAGAAACATCTGGAGAAACAAACCTTCATATTCGATGGTGAAGCCCGAGTGGAAATCATTTCCATTCGTCCGCCGGTAAAACTTGAGACAGGCCAGGTGGTTCGGTACGTACACCACGTCTGTCGGCTCGGACGTCCCTGTGTAAGTTCTTAACCTCCTCGAGTCGCTGCAGGACCCGTCTCCAAAGATCTGTACTTCATCCCTGACGGTGGAATTCCTGGTAACTTCCGAGTTCAGGTCGTAGCCGTAGACTATGATTCTGATGCCGTGTCCTTGCTGCAGGCTGATGACCCATGTGCAGACCCTGTCGTCAGCAGACATGGGGGTGGGGTAAGGTCTGGGGTAGGCTGGGGACCGGACCCACCCACGGTACGCTGTCAGGGTTCTACCGCACGCTGAAAACAATTGTATCAATCATTTCATCAGGTTTACCAGAACCTAAGTTATGTAATCTGTTTGTTACATCTTTACACTTACCTCAGTCCTCGTGACATTTATAAAGACAAACGAACATACATACAAACATTCAGCTCCGATGCAGGTCTACATACCGACATCTTATATTCTATTATTATGGCTGACGGAATTTTCTACTTTAGAGATCAGTGGTAAACTCGTCATTAAGTTTGTAAGTAACATGAAATAACTTATATAGTTGCACCTTGCTTTTGATTAAGTTATGATGTGCTTAATTCTTCATGTCCGTCAGTCGACATGTTTGGCACTAAGGACTAACAAGTAAATCAGGTCAGGTAAATCAGTGTGAAAGATCCATAGAAAAGAGCAACTTTTGCACGACGCAATTAAGACATCCCTGATGACCTGATAATGACCATCATCATGAATTAAACTGCCGGCCTTTAGAATATTTCTTCAAGTCCTATGGAGGCAAGTGAGCTAATGAGGACATATTTTAGACGACCTTGCAATTGAATTTTCTCGTTTCCATGGCAATCGTCACGGCGAACGAACAAATCTTACTCACATTTGCTCGGTTCCGACCTTGTACACCGGGCCACACTGTCAGCTGGGGTAGAGAAAAACAGGCTTTTGTTAGTTTGACGAGAACTAGCACTGGGAATGTGTGTGTATCTATGTATGTGTGTATGTATGTGTGTGTGTGGGGGGGGGGGTGTCTTCATGCGTGTGGTGTATGATGTGAATTGAAATGTCTTTCCAACCTTTCAAAGTCTTTGTGCAACTTCGACACAATGTGTGTCAAGCCCGTCGACACAAACTTAAGAAAACAAAGGCAAGACAGAAAAATCACATTGTTCAAACATTGCGCCCAAACTATGAATTGTCAGCAATAGGACGATACAAAAGAGAGAAGAGAACTATGTCCTGTGATGTTATTCAGTCGGCCATAGTCCAGAGATGCACCACCAAATCCTGCTGATGAGACTACAGATAGTTACGTCATGTGTCAATTCTGGCCGGAGTCCAGGATGTACCAGTCAAAGGGATTATCGGATATCATTGGATAAATGGGCACGGGGGCAAAGTTCGTTACTACATGAGTGAGAATGTTAAGATTCTATTTTCCGCTTCAAACGCCACGTAATCACAGCTGAGCAGCGCGTATGGTGGGACAATTCTGTTTGTCTGGATATTTCTGCAATCTGATCCATAGGACGCTATTTTCCTTTTGGATGGTACATATTGTCATCTAATTTTGTAAAGAACTGCGGATTTTGGTTCCTCCGTCATTACAAAATGTTTTTGAAAGCTGTATGCAAATGACGACTACATTTACGTACATGATGTATGCAAGGTAAGGTAAAATTCTCCTGTAACTTACTTAAACATGTCACAAGTAAGAAATCCATACCATTCACCTCTAAGGCATTTTCGTATAGATATTGAACGTACAAATCCGGTCCTTATTTGTATGTTTGCATTGTGTTACATTTATTGAAGTCCTATTTTGGAGAACACTGGAATAACAAAGTTTCCGCATTAGTTATGGAAGAAGCTCCTCATTTTGGATAACTCAATTGTGTCTCTTTTTGTCTATGCTACCTGATTGCCATAATGGGGAACATCCCTCCTTCCGCTCTTCAGTTATCCGCCTTGGAATATTTTCAAAAAGGCCCCTGCAATTCCAAATTAAACTGCTAGGATGAACAAGCCTATGCAACTTTATCCTGACGTCAAAGGCTATCTGCCAATCATACACTAGACCCTGCAGTTAGAGAACAAGTAGCTGGGGGGCCAAACCTGCACTTCTTACTGAGCACAACACCCCAATTTGGTTCCCGTAACATCTTAGTTCAAAACTGATACAAAAGCCGCCCGTTCCGCTGCAGCACCAAAGTAAGCCGCTAGCGGGCCCAAAATCTAATCATTCTGGGGTCTCGTCAAGACCTACCCACAGACCAAATATGAAATCCAATCCACTTTCTTGAGTTACCGGCTCCACAGACAAACACACATAAACGCACAAAAACCCTCATGCTAAATTTTCAATGTTTCATGGAGATGATAGATGCATTAATGTAACAGCTGTAGATGATGGATCCATGGAAAACAATTAAGGGTCTGTAATAATGTATGTACGTCATACTCTGTATGCTTTAATTACGCTCGGCATGATCCCGTAATGGATAGCAGTAGTGTACAGTGTACATTTACCCAGAGTTGAACTCAGCAGCAGATAACTGATGAGAAGTTTGGCAGCCATCGCAACTGTAAGCTTGTCCCAGGGATCTGCAAAAAAGGATGAATTAATCTCATGAGGTCGAACATTTTCTGAAAAAAAGATGATTTGAACAGGAAATCTTCAATATTAGTCAAATTAGTTATCTGTTACAATTATCTTCCACTATGCTTATATGGAATGTACTGTGCCCTTAAATTTACCATTGACACGTAGGGGATGAGTGGCTTTTATTTTTTATGAGAACGCTGCATCTACTCTATAGTCTTGTTCAATGAATGAAAGAACTTTACTGCACGTTTATACCGTTGCAGGCTAAGTACAGGTCACAGTGATAAAGAAGAAGCACAATGACAGTAGAATGTCGTATCTTTCAGTTCAGTTCAGTATCTCACTACATCTATCGAAATGACTTCATTAGCAAGGAAAAGTAACTCTATCACCATTATGTCATTCCTAAAGCCATGCTACGCCCCATGTACACGCCCAACTAAACATCTCTACATCTTATTGACAGCAATTTGCAGCAGTACGCACGGAAGTCAATTTTCAGTATCATCACTGACTACATGAGTAACGTTTCTCACAGGTCATGATAAGAGTGCATATTGTACCCCCGGGTAAGGACAACACCATTGATGGCCAAGTAACGGCAAGATATATGTACACGCCTGGCAGTGAAACTAATCAACACTACATTTGGAACTCATTATATCATAGGACCTAGGCGTCATCACTTAATCTTGTTGCCTCAACTCCCCGCATTCTGCACGCTCTCTACAAACTTGTATTCCCGACGGAGTACACAGCAATGAACTCTAAATCGAATCAATCTCTATGAAAAAGCGCTTTGCTGTGACAGATTCATCCTTAGCATTCTCGATGACATTTAATTTACTTTGGTTCCCTCAAGTTTGCGTGAACTCTTTACGAATCAGCGCCGAAAGTTCACGACGATCTCGCGAGGAACTCCGTAAGTAGTCAAAGCACAAATTAGCGAAGAAAACAAGATAGATAGCTCATGGACCTGTGCCGGATGAAATGTCTTTCTTTAGAATTAATCAAACGCCTTGTAACTCCTTGATTTATCTCTTGTCCGTTCTTGCTACATTCCTGCCTGTGTCTTGGCGACAGATTGTCGTACCCAGTGCCGGGATTGACTGGCCACGCTGGTCCGTTGTTAGGCTATTCTTCTCGTTGCTATGCTAATAGGCCACACCCACAGGCAGGTCTGAAGTGCCGCACGGCATATATACAGAAAGCAGCAGAAGTATTTCCCAAGATTACGATCGATTAGTTTATGATATAAATTAACAAAATTATATGCGTGATAAATAAAAATGTCAGCCTTGAAACGACGTAAAACTCAAAAAGTGTCAGTGCAATACAGTGCTTAAATCCCCGCGTTCACGGGACGTGGCAAAAGTCACTTTCGGTCACTGAACTCTGAACCCCACCGACTTTTTTTTCTCATTTACGCTGGAATCAAACATTTATACCCTTATCTAAGCTGAAACTTTCTAAAATCAATTTCTACTGTGTAGTTTTTTATGTCTGATACATTTAAAATTTTGTTCCTATTTACCGATACTTTTTTCTCCCATAATTCCTGAACGCACCGATAGAAAAACAAATACGAAAACCAAGATGGCGGGCGGCTTTTGCTCTTTCAAATGGAGTAGTTTTTGTTTCATTTTATCGGTAGGATCGGAAGATATCGGTCAAAAAATGAAATGTGAACTTTATTCAGAGTTTCCACGCTGAAAAAGAGATGTTTTGAAGCTATAATGAGGCGGTGTTGGCATAGATGACAGAGCCTTATTAGCGCCCCTTTGTCTTCGCGGGCACTTTCATGCAAATCATCTCTTTGTGCCTGTGCTGGGAGCGGGGTTTTCAACTGTAAATCAAAGTCTCTGAAATCGTTTGGTGTGTGTATTCAGTATTTTTGCCCTGTAAGTTACAAGCAAGGAGTTTTGGTCAAAGCTGCTTGTTTTAAGCTAGTTTTGGACGAACCACGTTTTTCACTATCGTTCCGTAATTTGATTTGATTGTGTATTAAACGCAACTATATTCTGGGCATCGGTTACATGAATCAGACTTACGTTTTCATCCTCCTAAGTTGTGTGTGTTTTGTGTATGCTTGTGTATTTTTCCTTCTTTGTTCTGTTTTTGGGTCGAGTTTTCGTGACCGCTTGGGAAATCAGACATGCCGCCCGCCGGTTCATCTCAGGTCAATGGGATAGTCTACTGTATTGTGGTGGGAAATGTTGCGTGCGGTTTCGGATTGTTTTCTTTATTAAACTAAACTGAACGTTAGTTAATTCATTGCAGGACTTTTTTTTTCAAAATGACCAGAACACATTTCAAAGAATATGTGACTCAATTAGATAATTGGTCTCAAAATAAATGTGCCTGTGTTTTTTTAATGTACAACTCACCCATGCTGCTACAAATGATGTTACCCAAGCGGAATGATTGTTGTCAAGAACTGACGGCGTCGGTAATGCGTAACAATTTACAAAGCACCTTTTTGAAAATGTCTAAAGTGCCAGTTCAGGATTACAAATATAAACTTTAAAGTTTAAGGTTGATCTACAACCCGGGCAATGATTGGAGAGAAAAATGTACAAACTGGGACTGGCCATGGACAATTTAATAAATGGTGTCTTCTATTTGAGCACAGTGGCGCTCGGTGCAACCAATCCGTTCCAACTGTTGCGCTATCTTGTTCTATTCTATCGGAAGGAACTTTCAAACCGTATCCTGTCAATAATTTGTCGCTGAAAAGTGGCTTGGTAAAGCTGTTTATATTACAAATACGTTTAGTTTGAAATATTTTACTACTACTACTAGCGCCATATTGAATCTTTTGCCGACGAAACCCAGCATAAATCGTCCAACTTCACCAGCGGCGAGCTGAAATTTTTTTGATGATGGAATAGCTTTGGGTATTTTGACCATAAGATGGACAAAACTATACTGAAAATCCTGTTGGTTTTGAGTCAGGCAACGAATTGGTATTGTTAAAACGTGCTAATGTAATTACAATTGAAACCAGCGGCAGGTAACGCATATGAATAGCGACGTTGACACAAGGGAGATATCGTAACATAAACATTACTACGGCCCGCCTTTTAAATTTTCAACCAATCACGGACAGTTTCCAATGGAGACAACAGTGACTGGCATCTAATTATCATCAATATTCATGTCCCACAAGTGGGGATTTTTCATGCCCTTTTGGACCATCGTGGGCTAAAACTCTCCACATGACAGGTTCGCCTGAAGCCTTTTCCTCCGGCCTTCCGGCAGAGACATAGACGTGATGATGAATAGAGTGATGTGATAATACTCGTAAACCTGCAATAACATTGCTGCATGTTCAAACGGCGCTCGTGATACATCTGGTAATTTGACATATTTGTGTACTGTAGCAGCTCCATTGCTGTAAGACGAGACGGCGAAAATTGATTAGATAGTAAACTGTCAACAGATAGCTTGAGGAGACAGGAGTGCTAGACAGACAGACACGAGTGCAGTGTACTGAGGTTGCTTCAAAGACATGGTATCATATCACTTCCAACCGATTATGAAGATGGGAAAAGCTAGAACAATGGCCCAAGAGATTTTCGGGAGAAATGAGATAATGTCCATTAATCTCGCAGAAAGTAGGCGAGAAAACGAATTATTGATTTTTCTTGTCCATCCAATGTTTCAAGATGGGAACCAATAAGTACGTACACATGAGACATCCTGTCCACGCACGGGGACCCTGCAACACACCGCCCTCATCGGGATAATATCTGCCTCTTTCCCCAGAGTCACATATCTTTCGTTCGACCTACTTTATGAGATTTTTAGCACGATATGCCATGCAACTCTACACGCCATATTGTGTTGCTGTTCCCATGTATGGCAGCTTTCCTTGACATTGGGCCACACTGATTTCATAATATGGATGGCATCCTCTGGGTATCCCAAAACTGATACAAGCGTGTGAAAAAATAACTGGGAATAAAGTTACCTCTAAGATGAGATCTAAATGGCGGGAACTGAACAAATGGCTAAACTCACGGGACATAATACAAAATGTATACTAAACAATAAATTCTTTATTTTTGTTCTTTTGCATCCTCATCCTGGTCTAAGGAAGACTTTACTCATTTTCATATGTTTGGTTTTGCAATATACGGCATATTTGTACTCGTTCTGCAACTTCTTTGCATCATGATGTACAGTATGGTTGCAAACTTGTTTTTTTTTAAATGGTTGAAAATTGATGCGCGCTTTAGCTGCAGCTTCGAATTCAATAGGCAATGCTTGTTGTAGTCACCATGTAAAGCCAGTCGTGAAGTATTCCTGGCAATTAGTACTGATCAGTACTTACCTCGATCTATTAGGCATAACTTTTCACACGAGCAAACTGTCTTCCACTCTTGCTTCATGTGTTAACTTTCAGGTGCGATAATGTGTTTACCTATACCTAAAAAAATACGTTGGTCGATACCGAAAGAAAAAGTACTTGAATATGATGTATTGCTTGGTAAATCTTGACTTGTCTTGTGTCATTTATATGCGACCGGATACAGACTACTTGAATAGTCTTAGTATTTCGTCTTTTCCCGTGACCGGGACACGATGTACAAGTATACCATTGTTGAAGTTTGTTTTCAATTAGCCCTCGGGTCTGGATTTGCAATAATAAAGTATTTCAAAACGTTATTGCTTTGGCTTGAAAGCGTAGCATTTAGTTTCCCTATCGATATGTCCTGGTCTTGTTATGCATGACTGTGGTGAAGGGAAATGTCCCAGTCAGCCGACAACCTACAGGGTCAAGGAGACGTCGGGTAGAATACAGAACGGGAGGCCTGATATGTATAGTTGCATGCCTTGGACCCATTATTATGTGTAATAATGCAAATAATGCTTAAACTAAGACCCAAAAAAATAAAGAATTGATGAGTCTGAGAAATACTGGTTGTATTAACATGAAGACAATGATTTTGTTATTCTGCTAGATATTAGCGGTGCCTACGGCTACACATTGATAATCATTCGCGATCAATATTTGTGATAGATGGCACTATCACTACAATATCTAAGTCAAGAAAGGTGCAACGGAACCCTAAAATTTGGTACAAAATACTTTCATTGGTGAAAAAGAATATCAGTTACATCCTATCCCCAAGTTTCATGACGCCAAAAAGTATCCGCCTGAATTCTGCATGAATTATCTATTTTATTTGATAAGATGTATACATGTGTTGCGTATCATTAATCTGCCTTTATTTATCAATGTGTATCGAAATTCAAGTTCTTGGAATTTGCTACCAGAGCTCTATTGAGTGTATCTTTGTCGTCGTTTGTCTTTATACATACATTTCAGGGTTGGTTTACCACTGGGTCCATGGATGATATTACACCAATCGACAGTTAGAGATCGTACCTACTTCGTAATCCTTAACAAGAAAGTAAATGAAAAACCTGGCCTCTTTCGCGTGGGATGGCCTCGGCGTGTATTGGAGTTGACATATCTCATTACCTTGCAAACGTTGGTCTCTTTAATTATATCTCTAATGAAGTCATAAATCTTTCTGTCATGCTTGTTTAAGTTTCTAAGAATATCGGTAATGGATTTATATTGTTACGTCTTCGATGGAAATGTTTGCGGTTGAATGTAAAAATACATTTGTCAGCGTACTCTTGTATACAGGCAACCTAATGTTTCATAATGTTGAACAAAGTCTTCACTTACACTTATACACGCATGAACACACTTATAACTATACACACATGGAATGTTCAGTTTTCGCGGGAATCGCTTAGGAGTTGGTGCAGTGGAAGACTGACGGTCTCACTTGGGCTGTGGACGTTAGCGCTGCCCAACGAAGACGAATGTGGAGCTTTACTGCCTGAACATGCACGGTACATCATGCACAAATTACAGGGATAAACTCGCCATCGTCCGAAAGTCTCTCAAGCACCGTGTATCAAGAACGAATTTCCTCCGGACGTTTATATTAGCTACATGTACTCAACTGTGCGATAAGACCGATGTTTCAACGGTACAAGGGAAGCAGTAGTAATGCTATACTGCTGTAATGTAGAGAAAACAAGGCTTATGTAGCTACAGCTACGATATGTATGATAAATAAAGAACCCGATTCATCACTTGGCTTGGTAACCTAGCTATGGGATATGAGGTAAGTTCATTTTGTGCGGATTTAGAAATACAATTTTCAAATTATGGAAGAGCCCAGTGGATAAAGGGTATGGATCTGCCGGGAGCGATGCGATTACCCATTTAATATTTGTCAGTATTAAATTCCCATAGGACGAAATCAGAGAGTTACAGTGACTGTTCATCTACTGTTGACATTTACGTTGGACGACCCATGCCTGCAAAATTACTCTGTGAAATTTAATGTACCACAGAACCCCTACGGGTACTTCGATCGGGTGCTGATATGCCGATGACTATAGGTGCAGAAGAATATATGACCTGAAATATAAATGTACATATAGACAGAGGGGGAGCGAAAGAGAAGGTGTGAGAGAGAGAGAGACGGAGAAAAAGACAGAGAGAAAGAGGGAGAGAGAGCTTTGTTTCTCTTATATATGTTTTAAAATCATATGGTCAGAACTCGCGATCGTTGCACGTAAAAGCTGTTCGACCACAGCTAGAATTTCCAATGTTTTCGTTCTCACCTTGCTCAACGGCCCCCAGCCCCAAAAACATTTATGTCCACCAACCCGAGAAGAAAATCGCAATAACGGTGTGCTCTTGGAGCGCTCTATTCGGAAACACTGTGATATCTTATCCTGTTAGCGCTGTGAACATTAGCGTAGCTGCGCGATCAGACCGTGACATTTACATTGTTACGTACTGAAGACTGACCTTTGCCATCTTCATAGTGGTTGAATATTGTCGACACCTGGGCAAATAAAACCCATGGAATATTGAAAAATCATTTGGAGCTGTAGGGAATACCAAGAGATATGGAGGAGACTGTGTAGAATTATATAGAAAATTACCATCAAAATGAGAATGCTGTTTTATACCATACAGTGGGGGACATTTAAAGGACATTGTGATCATTAAACCATCATCAACTACTACCTCATCATGTCGATGATCCTTTATATTTAGAACTTTATCGGGTGCAATATGTTTTCATCATTCCTTTGATAAGTTTCTCACGCAGATAATATTACAAGGTATTTCAGAAGTACAAAGAATCCTTTCTAGACAACGTTGCAGCATCACCATGAGGGCTTCTATACTGTCATTAAGAAAGTCCCGTCTCTGTAAGGCATCTAGCTCCAGAACGCCCTCTACAAGTCGCCTGTCCTGCTTTCTACTTTTGCACGTATTGATTTTCCTTCAAGGTACGAATTTCCTTCTCCATTTGCTGGTGATGTGTCCTTCATCCACTATCTTTTCAATCCGTGACTGCTAAATGTAGCACCGCAAACTCCGAGACTATTCACCCTACGGAATGAGCGATATGGAATCCTATCAGCTTGCAATGAAAACATGATAACATACCTCGCGTATCGCAATTTCTTTTTGATATTGCTGATTCAATTTGCGGATTTTTACATATAGATTGTGTACTCCTGCTGTGAAGGCATTCACCTTGTTTTTTTTTTACTACAAGATTTCTCTGGACATGGTTTTTGGGGTCTTAGACATGGACAAAATGCCCATGTCCGTGGCAAGCAGATTAGCGCTATTAGAAAAGTGAATCCCCATGAAAATGTGCCGGTGTTTGCAACATAAAATACCTACACGATAAGGTGCAAATAACGTTAAAACCTGGCAACGGCGTCCTCAATTAATGAAATTATCACAATGGTAAATATTGCACAGTAAAAACTGTCTGATTGTAACAAACAATTTGTGGAACAGATACCCCCATTAATACTTTACTCTATTAATGACAAATATATATAGCTATCAAACCGATATTTAGATGTTCGTCTGAATTTCACGGCACGCTTGTCACTAGACAGGCGTAGTTGGGTATACCTCGCTGATAGGGGTCACAGACTCAGTGATAATTTCAGTTGCATCTCACTTATTTGTAGAACGTCATATTGTACTGAAGAAATTATGTCTGTGGTATGGATGATTCCTGACTTCGCAAAGGGACTGCAGAAATGGGCTATGACAAGGCTGCGAAAGCAGCAGCTTCAGGAGCATTGGAGCATGAGCCAAATGCAGCATTTTCCGGCAGCACTAAGAACCCCAGGATTAGCGTAATGGATAGCAAGCTGCGTAACAGCCGATAAAGAAAAGGCATTAAAAGGCATGCTTCTAGATGCAAAAATGCACACACTGCGAACGTAATGGTCTTCTTCTGCAGTGGGAATTCTAAAAAGTCCGGACTAACTTTCTTCAGTGACATCAGAACATCCTATTGCCACGATAAAAAACATCATCATGAACAGAATGACTCTTAATGACGACGCTAATCAGGACTATGTAGCCTCTTCTGATCTTTTCAGTCGTTAGTCGGGGCATATAACGTGTTGATAAAGTTATTAAGGTCCTCATGAGGATACGAAGAAGCTATCTAGGGATCCAAAGTCTGAGTAGGAAACATATTCAGGACTTAACAATTCCTTAATAGGAACACGTGGCATTACAAGGAAGCTTTTCCTGTCACAAAGATAATATTTCAACGACCAATACCTTCTTTGAGCCTCAAAATCGAGCCAAAAACAGATACAAACCTTATTGTAGTCTGTTGCTTTGGTCAGGCCTCACCTGAAAGCTCTTCTCTCGTGCCTTGAAGCGTGCCAATCCCAACGGTGCGACTACACTCCTGAATCTGAAAGCACGAAAATGTGATATGAGGTCGAACATGTTCCACAGGCAACACACTTTGATTTAGGGGAGGTCGGGACCGACGCTGATGTGGCCCTAAATGGAAGATGTGTCGGTGCAGAAAGCAGAAACGCTGTAAAAGGGTAGAAATTAAAAGTCAAATTTGGGACGTCTGCACACCTGTGCCTACCACCACGCACCACACAACTTACCTCACAGACGGGCTCATGCTGAAAGCCTCAACCCACAAGTACCTGACACCCGCAAGGCATGTCGGGACACGGATCACGGTTTAACATTTTAACTGGCGAAGGAGCACGGAGAGCCCGCAAGTGATTTTGAACCAGTTCGCCTGTTTGTTCGGAGAGATGCCTGGGAGTTCTGTTTCATTTATGTGGGTCAAAGGTGTGAGCTTCTCATATTGGAAATTAAATCTGGAAAACCTCCCATGGACAGACTGTCAGTTTCCTGGGAGAGCTGATATGTCAGCTGCAACAGATACATGCGTGTGGGGGAAGTAGGTAGAAATTAAAGTGTATATTACAACCAGCCTTGTGGAGATGGGCAGGGCCGCGTGGATGTAGAAACATGATGTAGTGTGTGGTGATGCATACGTCGGAGAGCTTATCACAAATATGTGCAGCTGCAAATATGCTTTTGATTAACTATCTTGTTTTTATTTTCTGACAACATGTCAAACCTACTAGCGCAATGACATAATGTTAACATTGGTAGATACGTAATTGGGGAATATATCAAACTAGCATTAGCATACCAGCATACATGCATGTGCACTATTCATACTCATGCCTCATATGTAACGAATGTAGTACAGAACTTTCAGCCTACTATAAACCAGCTGTTTTTACAAGAAGGTTATATTTTTGGTACCGTTTGTGAGTCTGTCTGTCAACAGCATAACTCGAGAAGACTTGTATAGTTGGTAGGTGGGTAGGTATCAGGAAACAAAGGTGAAGTTCGATAATGGGTCGCCTAGCGACTTCCTAAGGTACTGCAGTTAACCATTTTTTTAAAGACCTCGTGTTATGAACATGCTGTGGTCGTGATGATTTTGAGGCGATTTTAGATAGCTGTTGGGGCAGAGAGTAAGTGCTGTAAGTTTGGGGCCCCCTTAGCAACTTTTTTGAATGTGCACGCGCCGATTTCCGTTCATACTTTGGACGAGAATGACTGACTAAAGTGTTAATGGATCGTCATAATTTTTTGTAAACTCATATTTGCGATCACCTAATCGATGGCACGATAAGGTACTAATCATACAAATCAACAGCTAGTTTGCATAATTAAATAGGAAAGCTTATAAATCCACTGCATGTGATGATTGGACATATGTAAATGAGAACGAGAGGAATGTCGGTAGATATCATTTATGCTAATGAAGACCTATTTTGCATGATTAATGAAAAGATACTGTAATTCAAACGATAAACGGTGGAAATTTTCCATACTTGTGGCATCAAGAAGCTGGGTAAAGGAGAGCATTATTAGGCATAATCATAAATCATGCAAATCAGGATCACATGTACATAATTTAGAAGGAAAGTCTACAATAAATAGCCTTCTTTGCTAAGATAAGATAAGATAAGATAAGACTTTGAACAAATTGTACTTCTGGGTAGAAATGAAGAACAACTGAGGCAATTTATGCTGATAAGGACCTTATTAGCATAATTAATGTGAAACACTTATGATACTTCAGTCGAAAATGTTAAAATCATTTGGCAAAGATATGAGGTCGTGGAACTGTATATCCAAGAAATACCTATGTAAGAGATGATTTGATACTTTTCCGGTAATACTTAGAATATCCATAGTACATGCAAGCTAAGTTTCAGGATAATGAGATCGTGACAAGGACGATCTATGTTCTATCATATTGCAAAGATGGGTTTAATCAGGTCTTCTGATAGCCACGTCCCACTGTCATGCAATCCATATTCAGTTGTACGTTTACTGACTTCGTGTACATGTTGTATCAATAGATGGGGGGTTCCCTGCAAGACTGAATGGTTTGATCAAGGAGGTTAAAAAACCTCCTTGGTTTGATACCTCAAATGTAAAACCTTTAGCCCCCTTCCCACTAGACGGCTAATTGGATCTATGTGATTGCATAACTGGAATATGACGCAAGATGTAAAAGCGTGGTTTGAACGACACAAATCCTAAACAATCCGGTCTTTACAGCTTTTTCGATCAACTATTGCAAGTGTCTCTGTTAGTTTAAGGTTGCATGTTAATAACCGGCATTTAACAACATGTACAGGTGCCTTGTATTAGGTAGTGGCAGCACCAAAGCCGACAAAAACTGCCGGGACTGTGTTCATAACTTTTGACGTACCCTAGGTCACACCTGATAACTTTCTAGTAATAGGAAAGGTCTATATAAAAGTACGATTTACAGAATAAAAGAGGAAGTCATAAAAGAGGAATTCAAACAAGGATTGCTAGTTTTGATGGTCATTTCTGGTCATTTCTTGCCGTTAAAGTTAAGCCCAGTTGATTGGTTTTCTATCGCTATCTGAAGTATCCAACAACCACGGTAAACCCACCTGTCTAGTCAGGACATGCACGATGGATGGACAGAAGTTATGTTTAGTCTTTACTTACTGTTACTATCTACTGGCTAAGCTATCTGGACGATCAAAAGAGTTGACTAGACAACTCAACAAAGTTGAACACCTATTCACGGCTGAAGACCCAAGGAAAAGGAAAGGAATCCAGTTATTGATTCTCGGGGAGGAATCATCAGCGCATCAAACCCTTATAATGTCCATCGGCGTGGATATCCGGATATTGAAGGCCATTTTTCCAGCAGGCTCAAGTTCGGATCAACCGCCTCGCCTGAAGCTACGACAGCCCAGTGACCCAGCGCAAATGGCAGGGTCACCATTCATCAATCCGACCTGCGTATCGGTGGCAATGTGTGCCGACAGCATGCGAAAACTGCCGATCATCATAAATTCCTATACGTATGTGACAGTTAACTGGTTATGGCATTCAAGGGCACAGTGTTTGCAGGACAATCACTAATCAGCCACAACGAGCTCCAAGTTTTGGGTGTCCATTTCTCGTGGCAATCGTGACTTCTATGGTAGAGTTTTTGCTCAAAGCCACGCTAAATCCCGTTGGGATGTGTCTTTGTGCGACAGCTTAGCGCCCAGCGGGAAATTGCCTGTCATACATCGTCCATTCATGGCTTCTGGCTCTTCGGGGTCGTAAATTTCCTGCGTGCCAGCTTACCTCTCGGATAAGAAGTCATCACGAAATCGGCATCTGCGACCCAGTCAGCCATTTACAAAGCCAATTACCACAAGAAAGATGGCCTCACCCAGCGCTATTGACTGGAAATCGCGCGATCGTGAGAGGTGTGTCTGTCAAAGTCCTGAATTTGAAAAATAGGGTGTCATTACAACGTGCATTTCATCAGCCGTGCAAAAATAAAAGAAAGGTAACAGACATTAAGCAAAGGTAAGCAATTATGAAAAGGGTATTGAACTTATTGGTGTGTATTCCTTGCATTTGACCGTCTTGTTGGCAGCATGCCAATCATATGTATGGCATACCTGCCATCCTCCTGTTGCTTGACAATACCGGGAAATGGCAGGTCTTAAGGCCGTTAAGGGAGATTAAAGCGAACCGTCATCAAATGCGACGTGAAAAAACGAACAGGCTCTTCTTCGCGTGAGAATGGCCTTGTGAAAGACTGCAGGTATATATTCTCATCTACTCAGTCGGAGGATCACTTCATGTTCGCAGAAATCACACATTACATTTGATCAGTCTAAAGATTGATTCTGCATCTGGGGAATATCTGTCAGCAGCACGACAGTCGCAAGGCTCTTGGCTATAAACTCAGGCAGAAGCAGAGTAGTGTTGCTTGAAACAAAAGTGATTGGGATTCTTTTGCAGCTATGTGTAGGAAATGGATTTGCAAAATTTTAGTCCTTTATATCTAATTGCGTTAAGTTTAGTTAAATTTATTCTGATACCTTAACCATATACATGTAACGTTACATATACATATACATATACATATACATATACAAGCACTGATGTACAAAAAAGTTCAAAGGGAGACAAGATACAGAATCCTACTCTAGATCATACGTGTGCTCCTTGTTCATGTAACCAAAATTTGCAGTCACTGTCTGTACTAAGATGCTGTCTTTACGTATACTTACTGTAACATACTGCTCCAGCTAGTAATAAAGCGGCGTTGGAAAGACTTCAAATTCGCCCTGGCTCGGAGAAATGTTTTGCTGTACACGCAACTATGTATGTCGTAGACAGTGTCCCCGATGGTCCTGAATACGTATGGCAAAAATGTTCCGTACTACATGCCATGCAAGTTAGGTTCTTTACGTTGCCAGTTTGCTATGTGTCCATTGTCAGTTTGGGTGGGCTTTTTTTCGTACAAAGGTACCCCACAGATGGATGCACATCAATTCAGCTCTGGTGTGAACGTTTCAAGCAAGATATATTTCTCCGTTTTCTATACCAAATAACGGTGGTAAGCTTCATTTATTCTGGGTACATATGTCAACTGTGGGGTGTAGTGATAGTCCAGGAGTAATCTTGCACGTCGGGATACTGACTATAAATCAAACTGTGTTTGATACAACATGTCCCACTGATTTCATCTGACATCGCACACAGCGTGTCAGAATACTACCTAACCTGGACGTGCTGCGTTAAACTTTTGATGTAACGTTATGGTACAACGGCAAGGGACAACTGTACCGAATAAAAGATTGTTACTGTTTTGTGCTGTTTCCCTTTTATCTAAGTGAAGCAAAGAGAATCGCTCGATAAGCCCAATAATTCGAAGACGATATTAAATTTTAAAGGTCTGACAACATTCCCCATACCGCTGTTCCTAGAGGTACCAGGTAGACTTCCAAATTCAGTTAGGATTTAAAGTATTGAAAAGATTGTGTCATGGTGGAACCTCCATTCCACTAGAGCGGAGACCTCTCCACGACGGGGTTCGATCGAGCAATTTGACAGAGCGGCCAACGATGTTTATACTAGATAAAAAAAAACGAATCTTCTAACGCTTTGTGCCTTTTGTAGCATTTTTAGCCATACGTTTATACGTTGCATAATATTCAATCATGAAGTCAAGAGTTGCATACTTCGATCGCTGCCCAGTGGAATGGGGGCCTTGTCCTGGCACCTTCACGAAAGTAACACCAGAAATATCCAGACGAAAAGCTCTGGTTGGCTCTCGTATTCCTACAGTTGGTTTTCAATATTGAATGTCAGGGAGACCGTAGGTAAAGAATTCCGTAATCAAATTCTTTCACAAGAAAAAAAAGAAGAGTGGAGTTTTGTGATATTGCTTGTGCGGTAAGTACCCGTGATTGATCCACCCTGTACTTCTGACGTTCCCTGGGCAATCTCTCAGCATGACAGAACATAATGAGCTACACCTCCAGAGGGCTGTAGATCACGAAAATGTTCCTTCATTCCATTTCAATACTGATGCTGAGTAAGTACATAGTAGGCGGTTAGAAATGAAAAATGTAACGTTCCCGTCAGCAATAATGGCTGTTTGTACGTACATGTACTCTAGTAGTCCAATGACTGAAAGACATATTTCATAACCGCATTTTGAAGAAGTATCCAATAACAAGCATGCATCATAACTTTCCAGCTTGTCGGTACATTTTTCGACATTATTTTCAGACCTCATGGTAGGAAAATTGTCATCAGGAAGTTCCTGTTATCGTGTGTCTACTGTACGATTGATCGCGTCACATATCCTGTAATTGAATCAAGACGACAAATTCTCTCCTAAGAGGCTTGTAAATGTCGAACGTACACCACCGGATATTCATCATCGTCGTCACAGAAGGAATTCCAAACCCGCCTCGTTGGAGACATTATCATCGGTCAGAGCGGCACTGCTACGCGGTAATCAAGACCGAGACCACCCTCGCGCTGGCAGGGAGCAAAGGTCCCGGCGATAGTCAACTGATTACGTCGTCATGAGGGAGTTGTCTGCCCGGCAAGTCTACTCGAGCCACAGCCGGAGAGAGAAGAGAATTACCGTGCGGATTATGGGGCATTTACTCGCTATTTACCATTTCCCTAATTACGGAGCCGGGCCAAATCGCCTTAATATTAGGTATTGATATATTAGTTTATTCCAAACTCATATACCACAAGGAATTGCCACAAGCTGTGGAATAAGTTTTTTTTGTCATATTTCGACATCATTAAAGCTCATTTTGTTCCAAGTTATGCTTCTGCATATATCGTAAGTAATGGTGCTACTCCGAATACACATAGTTAATACTTCATTTTTACTTCTAGTAAATGTCATGAATATTTACCTACCAAAACGTATTTCATTTTACAGGACTTTATGTTTGAACAAACTTAAGAATCATTGATATCATGGAATGCCTGAGCATATATCACCGTCAAATTGAGGACGTTGACCTTTAAAAAAACTGAAAACGCTGCTCTGTGGACGCCAAGTGTCATGTCATATTCGCTTCATTTGTTGCCTTGTCAGTGATGATATATGCGCTACCAAACCTAGCTGCTGCAGCAATGCCCGTCCATGGGTGGTGATCGCTGAGCGATCTTACAGCGACCAAAATTGGATTCGTGTGGCCATTGATTGCACAATTGAAATATGGCGCACGAAGTAAAAGTATTATCTAAAAGAGGTTAGAATACATAAACTTTTATTTTAAAAAATCGTTCACAATCTATGAATCTGTTTAAGCGACCTATCGTATCTTAAGTCTCTCCGCGGTCTCAGCCTCTAGTAGAAGGGTGTGTAACATGCAGAGAGTGCCGCCTTTATTCCACGACAGGAGCGCCGGCTACTTTATGAAGAAAGTTTGAGAATATGAGACCCATTTTTGTAACTTCTCGACTTCCCGACGCACCATCAATCATCACCATGACAACCATGACTGATGCACTCATTTGTCGTTATCTAAACAATTAGCGCACGCCCCCTGACTAATGTACAATCCTGTCGCGTGTGAACGTTGAGGCGTCACGTTGATGGAACAGAAGATAGCTACTCATTCCGTGCCAGCCAGATGAGGTGATGGGGATATCGTGTCTCCACTTCTCCTGGGGTGGGTGACACAAAATGTACAGTTTGGGCCACTGGGGAATCGATGATATCGGCTTGGCTCGCTCCTGAAAGGTTGGGGAAGACGAGAAATAATACCATGCCGGCGCTAACGGTAGGACTGTGGGCTGACAGCCAGCACAAAACTATTTCTGGAGTCCAAGCATCGTCCTTACGACCGGCTTGTCTTACCACAAGACGTTTGCCGTAGGGAGATTTACTAGGAGTCTTTGGCCACCATAAGATCTCAAATGTCACCCTTCAATTACAGCAGTCTCACTATCATGGCCGCAATCATTCACCCTATTTCTGTCTAATTCTTAAATCCGTAATTATTTACCCTTATGAAATCCATATTCTGGCTAGAGCGTTGGAATCAGAATCAGTAGGTCCTGAGTTCGATACTCGCCATGCCCCTGCCCCCATGACGGTGGAGTGACGCCCACCGAGCCTCACGGCTAATCTGTCTAAAGGTGCCCAAAACACCTACAGATTTGGTGCTGCCAGTGTGTCAACAAGTGCACACTTGCCACTAAGACCCGTGCTTTTTTTTAAAGATGTTCCTGGTTGTTGGAAAAAAGACGAGTTTTTCTTTTCTTTTCTTTTTTTTTACAAAAGAGACGAAGTTGAGTTGGGACTTGTTGCAACTATTTCTTACTGAGACAGGTCTTTAGGAATCTCAGCGCCGTAGTAATAACGCTGCAATAACTCTACAATATAAGGCGCATACAGCTGACAGAAATAACACATGTGATGGGGGGGAGATGAGTGGTTGTGTCTACTTCCATCCATCACTAGTGTTTTGTCTGCTGTTTGACGCTTTAGACAAGTGACATGTTTATTGCAATTACGCGGCTGGAGTGCCTCTTTTTCTGACCTTTGACTTTGCACAACTTTTACATTGTCTGACCGCTCAAGGAAAGGAGCTCCCAACCGCCAATGCCTATGTGAGCGAAGCTAGGTATTAGTCATCTTTTCAAACTTTGGTAATGTAGTATAATGATTTTTCCCGTTTTCTTTACAGACAGCGGGTCAGATAAACACTGAATCATCAAACGACCGTGTTCGATCTGTAGACACAATTCGCTGTCTCAGACGAGAAACTAATAAAACGTACATCACAGTAGGCTAATCTCTAAGCAGATTTACCGGTGGCATGAGACAGTATCAAAAGCCGGTCAAGTAGTGCCTAGGCGGTTGGACACTACTTGGCTGGATGTTGAAACTGGCTTACAAACGTGCCGACGGTAAAACTGCTTGATGATTAATACTACTTTTAGTAGGCTTAGTGATAGGGGAATTATACCCGCGCGTGGTTAAAGATTTAGTTGTTATCAGCTATACGTTTTCGTTCACTTGAAGTAATTTGATGTTTGGTAATTAAACTTAGACAACATTAATGAAGTATTACCATCCGGGTATAGGAAATCTCTGCGCATTTCGGACACAGTCGCATTCATGGCGTCAGTGTAACGGTGCGATTAAGGTACATGAAGGGGGTAGGAGACCCTATCACTGATAGGTCATCCTGCAACCCAAAGTAAATCTGTGTGACCCGTGATATTTGATCATTGATAAAAAGGTATGATTCAAAAGACAAAACAGGCAAAACAATTTTGAAAAGTGGCCCTTCGGCTATGCAATTCTCCGAGCGACCTGTCAAACATTTACTCGCTTAAAGGTAGCTCAGCAGTTACAGGCTCTAGTGGAAAATGAAAAATGTATCTGGAGAGTTTTTAGAAAATTCTACTGTGCTCAGAACATCAATCTTTGTGTGACATGGTTCAATGTTTCTGTTCCTATTTAGGTTTATTTTATTTCGATACATGTGGTATAAGCATTTTCCTGAAAAAATAGCATATATTTCAGTCGGGTAACTGACTGTTCTTAATGAGCCCACACTAAGTGACTTTCTGTGACGTTCTTCCATCCTATCGCAATCAGTAGTTCTGGTCTACAAGCTCTATAACGGCGTCACTTAAAAAATCCAAACTCTGTAACATCATATCAGCAACTCAAATTTACAACGTTACATAAATAAACAATCCATCTTCGACAACATGAAATGAACAAGAAAATCAAGGTCAGCACTTAAACAACCGTGAGTTAGCATTCGACATGGGACAAATGTCAAGTTCGAATTCACTTGTTAAAACAGCTGTTTACACATATAGGAGGATTAAGGCCTGGTCCAAAGCAAAGGCACTTGAACATATTTCCATTAATTTTGTACAAGATGATTTTCAGAAACGTATGCCATACCGGACAAATGTAATAAAACATACTAAATAATCGCAATGTATCAGATACATACTGATTAGACAATTTTTCGACTTATCTGCTATCAATTCTTCTGCTTATGGTAGTATATCTTTATGTGAAATTCTATATTAGGTCGAAAATCTACATTCTATGAGTAGCTAAAGTTAACGTATATCTAGAATGCAATAAATTTTTGTCTTCAAGGCAGGCTTCAATATTAAGAATCACTGATGCATATGGTATATTCAACAACTTTCACACATTATGTATCTTGTCGTCGCTTTAGTCTTCCAAAGTGTCGAGTCTGCTTCTCTTTCATACATTGAATTGAAACTTTCTACTGTACATGTGACTCTCTGGCTGGATCCGAATAGAGAGTTCACCTTGTCTCCACTTTTAGCGGTCACATTCGTCCTATGTTGTCAAAAGAGTTTGAAACCGTAATATTTTCAAGCAGTCCCTGAACCAGCAGAACCATTCAACAACAAATTTCTAAGACAGCTCTTTCAGAAACAAACAAAAAAGTTGAACCTTGTAGGGCATATAAAGTACTGTACCAAAGAATGCACTCAGTTTGTCATCATAGGACGAGTGTGACGGTGAGCCCGTACTGATGTAAGGTGGTATCTAACTGCACTGGAGCACCGGTGCGACTCTGCGGGGTTCTAAAGACAAATTTCAAATAAATTTCAGAGATAAAGGACGAGTTTTCTTACGTTTGGTGTAATTTGTTGTCTTCTAAGTCATACTTTTACGTATCACCCAATATATAGATTATAAAAAAGCGGCGAAAATAACACAACAGTGCCGCAGTGAACGAACCCCGCAGTGCCACACTGGTGCCCCAAGCGCACCACATTTGCGGGTAGAGTCGCTGTACCGACTAGTAGGACACATAGTTGAGGGGGAAGTTTCCCATGTCTGCCCGTGCTGCACCCCACATGATGAAGCCGATGATGGTCCCGCCCGCGAACATGGCCGCCACCGCGAAGAACGAGATGACCACCAGCAGTGCCGTCCCGGACAGACCATGTCCACTGGAATATTACAAACAAAACATGACGTATATTTGCATAATGTAGATAATGATAGTAAAGATAGTTAATTCAGAAAAGAACTCCTGGGTCTGAATTATTCGTCAGAAAAGATGTTGCAATACAAAATAATCACAGGAAAGTAATAATAAAACTATACATTTTCACAATAATGAAGCAATTCAAAGGATAAAAAAACATTCAGAATATTTTGCAACATTCAACATATACGAATTGATACGTCATATAGCCTTTACTCAAGCAACTGGATATTTTCAGGTAACGTTAGCATCAACTACCTCTCGTCAGTTATTGTTTACTCATTGTTAACTCTCCAGAAAATGTAACATTCTTGCGACATTATTTCATTACCTACCCCTAGGAAGGCAATTTTTGCAAGCCCCAACCTCTACCCGTTCATGGCTCTATGGAGCGCCCTATACTGACCAGTGGGACGACTGCCCAAAACCGTGATTTAGTCAGGCTACCAAGATATTATTTTCCAAGATCTAAGGGCAGCAGGAAATGAGGTTCTTCAGCGAGGTCGTGACCTGAGAAGAGAAGGCGAGATTTACCTCATGCATCTACAGACAGCCTTCTGGACAGATAGGTGCTTACCTGGTACACCCAGCCCCCAAACGGGCACCAAACAGCATGATGAGACCCCCGAAGAAGCCAGACGCCATGGACACGCCCTTTACCGTGCCCAGCGTTTGAGAAGAGGCCGCCGAGATCAGGGCACCGACTACGGCCCCCGCGACGTAAACCACCTGTGGGTATGACAAATGTATACTCAAGCGATGAAATATTCCTGTTCTATTGTGATTCTCTCTTCTATCTCTGTAAGTGAGATGTAAGTGAGATATGTTTTACAGAATTGATACAGCTTGCTCGAGTCGGATATTGATGTTCGCATACATCACCATGCAGTTTATAAATTATTCCCAAGACCTAGGACGTTATATAGGACGTTCTGCATAACGTCTTTGCCAAGACCAAGTCACAATTTCCTTTCATTTCATGCAATGGTTTTCACTGCAGTGCACCATTTTCTCACAGGGAGGCATGGTGTACCAAGCTTTGGTTTTCTGCTTCAAATTCTGAGCTAAATTCAGACAGAGAAGTTTTATTCGGTATTCTGTTCTTCTGAAACAAGACATAATATTACTTGTGCACGTAACGATACAGAAAATCTTGTTTGTTCCCTACCTGCCACCAGTTTCCCAAACCGGTCCTGTACCTGCTGAGGTACGGGGACATGCGCTGCAGTCTGTCGGTCACCAGGACCTGGGACACCACAGTACAGTAGCTACTACTGCCCCCTAGCGTGTCGCCCACGCTCAGCGTGATCACCAGCTGCAGCAGACCGATGAGGATACCTGGGGAGTGGTGGTAGGCGTAGATAGTTGTGAAATAACGTGCGCAAGATTGTTGTAGTGTTCGTGGATCTAGCTAGCCTCCTATCCACTAGACGATTACTGCTACGACCGCCAGTACAGCATTTGCGTAACCTTTCATAATTAGAATATGATACAGGACGTACAAGTATGGTTCAACTTAGACAGGAAAAAGTTAAAGATCTATTCCTTATCTACGAAATATGCAATATGTCAAATGCTTGGTCGCTCAGCGGCCGCAGCCTCTAGTGGAAGAACGTGTAAACCAGAAGCATGGAGGGGCATAAGGATATCAGCATAATGCTCGTATTTATCCTGCCTACACTACGCCGAAGACATCGCCACATTCACAGATAGGTCATTTCAGATGTCATATTTGTAATTTATGTGAATTATATCTAAAATTGTAAAATTGATAATTCTTTCTTACCTCCTATCCATGGTGGCCAAGCTCTAAGGCTCATGAAACAAGTCCAGTCTCCATTGTTTGGTACCTACAAGGTGAAGTGGGCATATTCTATGAGGACTCGAATTGACAAACTGGCATGGTGGCATGCCAAAATCATCGAGCTATACTATCAACGCTAATGTAAGAGTAAACGTTACGGACAGAAAGCCTGAGGGTAAGTACGAGGGACTGAAAGAGAATATATAAAGAAGAAATGATAGCAGGTGACGTTATAGTAATCTCTATTTTGCATCTTGTGCGTTATTTCATCAAGGTCCACACAAGTGTACCTTTGGTCGCAGAACTGTTCCTCAGCGATCGGCATCTAGTTAGAGGGTACCTTACCTGGACACATGACACAGAGCTTGTGTTGACATGTGCGTACTCGCATAGCTCTGTCTCCCAGGGTTTGACGTACTCCAAGCCGAAGATGAGGAGTGCAATGGCGAACGTGAAGGCAAAGGACAGAGCGGCATACGGAAGCGGTACCCAGTCGTCAAGGCTGTAGAAAACAGACGCCATATAAAATGTATATAGCTGTATAGAAGTATAGATATGTACATATATAGATGTATAGAAGTAGAGATATATGGATATATAGATATATAGATGTATAGATGTATTCACTATTTTTAGAGCAGCATGGTCTTCTGCTATACAGTTACACATATATCACATATATATACGTACATTGGAAACACAGCAAGGTTAAAAAGTACTTTCTATATACTATTGGGGCATATGCGCAGTCAAAACTACATTTCATTGCAAACACTGAATTTCCTTGTTGTTTTACTTATAATTCAACAACAACGAATGAAATTTTTACTCTTACGTTGATTAACTTTTTAAGAGAATAGACAAGAATTACAATTTAAAAGGCGACGTACTGTTTCTTCTTGTAGGGCCCGGTTGGTTTGGTGTACTGCACAACCCATGGCTCAACCACTGCATACAGCGCAACTCCGACAAGGCAGCCGAGAAGGGTCAATACTGGACAGGACATAAAGACAGATTAATATTGTTAGCATCATCCTGAATACAGACTTTGCCGTGTGAAACATCATAGACACAAATATCATTTGTCTTACCGATACAAATCAACGCTATGAAACTGCAACTAAAATTGGAATATGGTATGATTGAAAAAAAGGTTTTATTGTATAATTATATAGTTGATACTTGTTCATCCATTTCTACGACTTCATTTTATCAAAAGTACATTACATCCGAATTCCATGCCACTTACGTGCCGAGCCCATCCCCACGCCTGCTCCAACCTGTGCCAGCACCATTCCCGGGCACTGCAAAAGAGAAAATCGTAACGATTCATCAAAACATATATAAGTTATGAACAGTTGGAAAGAGTGCCTAAATCTATCACCTTGCAGCATATGGATTGGATACCCAAAGTTTAAAACAAAATATGCACATTGCCCTTTCCATCTTTATGTTTTATTTACAAACAACAATGCCCTACTGACCGCCCCGCTGATGGTCATGCCCATGCCGAGCAGCAGCCCTCCCACCACACTGGTCAGCACCCCCTTCTCCTGATGGTTGATGAAGACCTGGCGGATCCCCTGGAACACGGGCCGGGTCACGGGGAGCAGCGCCATCACACCCAGGCAGAACAAACCTGTCGCCATGGCAGCCAGGAACGCTTTCATCATGATGAACCGCTGGTACACGAACTGGTCCCGGATGACGTTTGGTTCAAAAACTGAGAAATGGAAACGTTTAGAGGTCATTTCTTCCTCAGAACACTTAAGCGCCTAGTGGCATGCGTACGTGGTACGAAGAGCAACAGGTTCTATTGCTGTTTTAGCAGCGAGGTCATTTACGGGAAGCTTAAGGCTGCTATCCTTTCCCTTAAATGTACTTGAGACACATCCTCCAATACGCCCTTCTCCTGGCGACCATGTTACGCCGCTTCCGTAAAACGGATGAAGCCCTAACCAAGATGCCCTTGTCTCCGAGTTACCAACTAATTGGAACTGGGCGCTTAACTTTGAGACTACTACCAGTCGCCAATCAACAATTTTTAAGACGATTCAGGTGACACCCATCACCCTTCTTTAGCGTCACTAGAATGAACTGACAGAATAAGTCAATACTAAAGAACGACCGAGCACTCGAGGTTACTAACTCGTAATCGTCGTATACAAATCACAGAATTGCAAATCAATGGATAGTTCCCATTAGAAACAAAAAAAATAGCAAGTTTCTTTTAGCTGAACTTTGTCTCATAATTCCGAAAGGAAACTGACTTCATATAAAACGCCATCACGCCTGATGCTCTACTTTGTCGAAAACTTTCATTTCCGTAATCCTAAGAAAATGGAGTAATTCTACATATATCTCGACTTACTTGAGCAGTGCAACAATGGGTTGACTGGTGCCCAATGTACACGGAAAATTGGCTTTTATTATCTATTATGTGACAAGTATATCTAATCGAGTTCATTAGTTCTTTTTTCTGCGCAATATTGTATCATGTCACCGATCATATCATGGTACCTAACTCGTAGAATTTACATTTCAAAACTTGCTTGGTCCAAGACACCAAGGACATTATATAGAAGTGTGTCCTTGGTAACCTTGGAGAGACCATTCTATTCAACTATGGTCGCAGGGGACCGGACAGTCTTCGGGAACGAAAAGTATGATATAAAAAGCAACAAAACACACAGAACGTAAGACGAATTAGTCATGACCCAACCATGATTTGTATATATTCTCTAATGAATGCTTTTATATTTCATCCCCGGTTTCATCCCGACCGCGCTCCGGTCCGGAGCATTTATTGTATAAGTGTGTCTAGGCGCTCTGCATTGCGTCTTTCAAAAACAACTTTCACAGCAAGCCAGCCAGTCGGGCGAGCGATGCACCGTACATAAGGGTAGAGTTACACAGTCAACAGCCCAATACAATAGTTCTCAAGGACGTTCTTAGGTCAAAGGTTAACGTCCGGGAGCGTGATGTTGTTCCCTGGCGGTGACACGAAAACTGTTGACTCATCGTGGCGAAGCACGAAATTTTCTACGGACTCCGCGGATTTTCTACGGCATGTAACGTCAGCATCTAGGTATCCAATCAACATTGGGACTTCTTGTTGTTGAGCAAATATTTATCTGACTTGTCCCATGTCCGGAGACGTATATCTTAACTCCTGCCAATAATCTATGTCTAAAACGACATGGCTTTTGTCTCGATATTGACAAATAATTGGCGTATACATGTTTGTGGTGTCTACATCATAGATATACAAGACTACTGAGGATATACAACATCTGTCTGAATAGTACGTGGGGAACATACATCGATGGAGCTCAGGAATGTCAAGGTCGATATCTTTGGAACAACAACAATGGCTGTATCAGTAGCCTCCAACTTAGTACTGTTTCACTGTTGACATATGGACATGTGCTATATTTGATACTAGTGCATCAAATTGTCCGAGACAAGTAGAAAGACAATTTATGCACTTATGTTCCAACACAATTTCAGTATGATAAATCATCTAGACATTTATAACTCCGAATAACAAACAAAAAATAACAACTTACTAAGAATAGCAACATGATGAAGTTGTAGAGTGGACGCACAACACGCTATATAATATAGGACTGCGATACCATCCAATAGCATTATACAGAGCTTTTGTACAATTGTTACATTTGTATAGTAAAATTTTATTTGACCTGATTTTGTTGTGTCAATGTTAATAAATGATTCAATGGACCATTTCTTACCTCTTGTTTTTTCCAGGGCGATGCCAAACAGAATTCCTCCTAAAAAGCACGCCATAATCTTCACACAAACATGCCACCACTTCTGGCGTTCTTTGGGGTCGCTCTCCAAACTAGCCTTCTCATTTGTAGTATCGGAAAGCGCCTCGTCCTTTTTCCTGTCAGCTTCCGCTGATAATTGGTATTTCTTCTTCGCCATGTCGCTGCTTTCTTCGGTTGTTGTCGTTAAACTTGCCTCCCTGTCAGCCCAGGCCACTACCTTGTCACCACCGACAGGTGCTTCCGGGTGAACTGGCTGGTGTGAGTCTCTTGTCTGCATAGTCACGCCTCCTCCAGCCTTATTGACCAATCAGATGCTCGCGGATAATCAAGATTGACAGTTGGGTGTGGACAAAAGGACAAGACAAGTGATGCCCAGACGTAGTGCAATGCACGAGAGAAAGAACTCACCCTCCGGCAAAGCTTTCCACCATCAATTTTTCATGAAACCCATACCCGCGCATGCCTGTCGACTTGGGTTTCTGGTTGGCATTCATGTAGATTACAATAGTATGTCAATAGCTGGTTACAAAGGTTTTGTTTGCCCTTTGTTCACATCCACGGCTCTGTAATAAACATTGCACACTGTCGCGTTAATGTTTTATAGCACTAGGCAGTGATTACTGAGCAACCACACAGAGAACAAATTTGGACTTGTGTAGCTAGGGATTTTATGAAAGGAATGTGGCGCCAAATGTAAAATTATGGTTCAACGGACATTAAAGCACTTAAAATGTTTTGAAAAACGTTCTTGATGCGCGATCTGTAAGCGGTTGCGGGCGCTTAGTGCGTGGTCCCATACTCTAGTGGAAATGAGCCTAACCACAAGAGATCCAGGCAGATGATGAATCACAGGAGAATAATACAACCTTGTCCATGACATCATACATTTTGAATCCTCTTACTTGATAAGGCTTTAGTGTAGACACTGAGTTAAGACATAAGTGGACCTCATATTTCATACTTAATAACCACCAAGAATTAAAGAATACTTCATTTTGTCGTGAAAAATTCATTCATCTTTTCTTGATGCCGTGTATACTAAGTCTCTTCATTAGGACTGTGCTGTCCCGTAATCTCTTAATCTAAAGACTTGCAGTAAGTAGTGACCTTGTTCCCAGCCACACCGGCCCCCATTTTGGCAATGGTTATGTCATTCTTTTTGTGGAGTATTTTTTCCGTCTCGTATTTGTTATGAACAAGGTCAGTAACATTGTCTTTTATTTCGGACTAGGACTATATAAAACATCGACAGGGTAGCTTTGCCCGCATAACCCTCTTATTTCTCCAATGGTTAACCCTAAACAATTGACTCGTATGTTTAATGTTGCCCTTTCTGGAGTCAAAGAGAAATGGTAGAGAATATCGTTAGTTTCTCCATGCGGATTGCAGTTCAGTCGTACTTTAATCCACTTTAATCTTTAATCATTTGTTGTAAACCATAGCAACTTTGTGGCTGCAGTTTACCCTTAAATTGTCAGGTGGCGTGCTTTGTACACTCTATCACGCAAAACCATATGGCGGTTCTTACAATTTAAATAGATCGAGGAAACACATGAAAGGACGAAAAAAAGAAAAGTTCTAAAGAACTGGAATCAAGAAAGAGGCGAAGCTTTGCCAAGGACCAGAACTTGACGAAAGCGGATTTGAAACGTTTAGGTGAATCTCTTTCAAAGTTGCAGATTTCAAGGCCAACATAAAATCGTGTGACTGTCTGAGATGCCTCGTGTTTCACCAATGATGCGATGACGTGATCAGCAAACCGCGATTTGGGCTACTACAACTGTTACCATTCATCACAATAACTTCGCTCTGTGTCAGTGTGTGCATAGATTAGTCTGTGTAACGCAAACTCCGCTGGGAGTCCAGGGCTGATTGGCCCCTCCCCGCGCGGCAATGTAGGACGGGCCAATGAGAAGCGCGATTAAATCAGGCTATGGATAAATCAGTCATATTGTACACGTGTACGTAACACATGTCTGCGATCGAACCAAGGAGGTTAAAAATAACCTCCTTGATCGAACTCTTGCTCCGACAACTTATCATACATATATATACATACTTTCTTTCTAACGCCACAGTTTAGTCTAGAGGGATTTTTCTAATTAGGCTATGTTGATTTGATTATATGGATGACATCCGCGCTCGCACCGATTTTCGGCCGTTTCCGAAAAAAAAAAGTTTTCGACCACACAATAAATTGTGCAAAGCAGCTGTAAAATGAGCACAAATGTTCCGTAGATTGAAAAAGAAAGTATCAGAAAACAGATAACTTAAATCATAGTCTAATGCCATAGAATGCCAAAATAAATCTAAAGTCAAAGAATAATGTGAAAGGACAGAAAGAAAAAAATCTACTGTTGGTAGGGGGAGGTACCAGTACAGAAAACCCAGGTCCCGTTCAGGTCCAGAGGATCATTTTCAGGTCCGGATCTGAACCTGGACCTTATGGTAATTGGTCAGTTTTGCTACAAATGAATCTGTTTGGTGGATTATTGAACTCCCACTGGCATTTAAAAATCCCATCTCCAAGTAATAAAGGCTAACTGTCTCTGTACCTTTGACTGTAGAAATCTGGTACAATTGACTATAAACTCTGCTTGACTCCCTCTTGTTGTCTTCTTGGCCCCCGGTAAGACCCCAAATGCCTGCCGACATAGTGTGTCCATTTTGTAATTGGCGAAACCTGTTCCTCTGATTTTTTCCAGGTCTGTTTTTTTTCGGATTGGTCCAAGAAGAAAAAAAATGTCTTGCACCCGTATAATGTACCGGTCCCTACACCTAACTGTTGGTATACCATACTATGTGTGCTTAGTCCTATGTTCAACCTTCCTGGCCACTTTGATTTCATACTGGAGGCAACTTTTGTTTTTGGCCAAACTTTTTTTTTATTCGCTCGCTCGCATCAGTTTTGGAGTTCCCAGAGGATGTCATCAAATCAACATGGCGTTATATGAAAGAATAAGTTAATGCTATGTATACGTGCTTTTATAGTTGGTGTCTTATATTGGGCTTCAAATAACCCAATAAATGTTCCCCCTAAAAGACAAACGCCGTTGTAATGAATCAAACAGGTGTCTATTTACACATCTCATGGTCCTATTCATCCTTGCAATCAAAACATGTCACATTAAACAATTAGTTCAGAAGACTCCTATCAATAGGTTTCTACATTGCCTTTACACGTGAGGAGCACAGTAGATGTTTTAACGATTATTATTATCAATCATAGATCACAGCATAACAGAAAAAGAAATAATACTGCTGTCAATCACTTAGTGGAAATGGCTTCCTGTGCCACACGTGCACGTGCACGGGGTGCACCGTGAATAATTCAGAAAGCCATATGGATGTCATCTTCTGTAGACTACGGGCCAAATCTAAAGCGGGAGCTCGATAAAACAGAACAAAATGCGTGATTTTACAATTTGTTCAAAATAGTCCAGCCATACACGATGTAGGAAGACCAGTAGTGACAAAACATGATGTTACAGCCACAAAATCTCTTGTTGGTGCATTCAAGAAGTGCATAAAGTGAAAACTAGTGCGGCAGCTCAGTATCATTTACTAACCGCGCTGGTATCACTTCTACAACTTCAGGCCATTACGTGTCCTACGTTCCTGTTTTCGGTATTATTATTTTTTTCGAAATCAGGATAAAAACGTAGATATAATCCATGAAGTCTACTTGCTGTGGCCCAAAGAAGCAATTTCTGCGCCTGTCACCAGCTGATTAACCTCACACGGAACAGATGGGTCTGCACACTCTTCAGCTTCAAGCTTGCACCACACGCGGAGCTTTCCCTCAATATTTGTCTCCTGTTACCATGGCTACAGTACAAGGATTTAATCAAGTTTTCCTTCATATGTTTAGAAACATTAGAATGGGATGGCGGCAATTTGTACTCCACTTGTCGATCACTTTTCTGTCATCATTTACCACAGTGTGCCGATGCAGGTACAGAGAAACGGCTGACTGAAATTGAGGTGCCTGGGATGTTTCTTCAGAAAATCATCCACAGACAGGGTACTGTGCGTAGGTGATTCGAAGCACAAGGAAGAATTGGAGACGAAAGCGAGATGGGCTTCGGGATGGAGAAACACCTTCGCAGTTTTGCCTCCAGCGTGTTCCTGGTGGCTGTGTTGGTGGGTGTGATGACCGTGGCTACAGGAGGCAGCGTGGCGGAACGGGTGGTTCTGACTGCGGACAACTTACACCGACTACGGATTCCGGGACATGGGATAAGGCGCCTGGTCTTCCATCGACAAGACATCGTGGACATCGAGGTCGGCACGTTCAACACGTGGTTTACAGTCTACAAACTCGACATGTCGATGAACAAACTGACAAACCTTAGACCTGGTGTTTTCAAAGGGCTACCGTTTTTGGTGAGTTTATTCCTTCAGAACAATCTTTTGACTGCCGTGAATTCGGAAGTATATTTCCATATCACATCACTCCAAGTACTGTCTTTAAGTAAAAATAGAATTTCACAAGTATCAGAGAATGCCTTTATTGGGCTTCCGAAACTGAAAGTTCTTGATATTTCTTACAATCGGCTTAAGACGTTTCCCCTCGGGGCTGTGTCGAACATTGATAGCCTGATGCTGAGGTCAGTAAAACTGAACATGAATGGAATCAGCACTATTCCAACAGAACTGCCAAGGATACATAGCAAAGCAAGGTATCAATTAGCGGGAAATCCTCTCCGATGTGACGACAACCTGTACCTACTACAGGACGCCGTAACTGTAGTGGACATCAACAACACACGGTACACCCAGTTCCAACAGTGCCAGGTGTATAGAGGATGTTATAAGTGTACACAGGGTGGATTCTATCATCAGCAATGGTGCAAGCAGCTCACAAAGAACCCTATCATTGAGTCTCCACTAACGATCTTCTATGAGGAAGGGACTGATGTCAATCTCCCTTCAAGTGGGATCAGACACGGAACTCGGTCGCGGTGGTTAACGCCGCGAGTAAACACGTTAGTACGTGATGAAGGGCTGTTCTCAGTGATAGCGAACATGTCCGGTACCCAGGGCGGGGTCTACCGCCAGCAGACCCGTATCAGGGACTGGGCACTAGGACTCGGCAACATCCAGTATCATCATTGGGTCGACACTCTCCTTTGTACAAAATCGCCCTCGGCAACTTTTAATCCTACTATGAATGCCGTGGCCAAGACGACGCAGAATTACGAGTTTTCGACGTTGACCCCCGACTTGCCTCAGTCTGCAAATCTGACAGAAGGTGTCCGAGTTATCTATAGAATATACAGATACTTTGTGGAGAACATAACCACCAACTCCGTGTCAGTGCACTGGATGCGCAAAATGGAACCCTCCTGCCCGGATTCTTTTTTGGAGGTCAGGATTACGTCTGACGAGCTACAACAACAGCATGTGATTTCGGCGGGAGTGGACATCTACAATGCGACTAGTCTTAAGCCTTCGACTATGTACAAAATCTGTGCTGTATCTTTCTTTTCGAGAAGCTGCTCGGAAAGGAAGAAGGAAAACCACTTAGGGTGTACAACGTTCATGACAAATGATCCTTACAAGCCAAGCCAGAGTAGCACAGATTACAGCGGTTACGTAATTATAACCGTAGCTGTGTTGTCATCTCTGGCGGTAGTTGGACTTGTTTTCCGGTACTGTACATGTAGGAAGATCCGTTCAGTGGGCAAGTGTTGTCAATTGTTGTTGCGTCCCGATGGCGCTACGGAAATAGGTGTGTGCTCTGTGTCTGATCTGGTATCTGTTTACCATGTCTATGCCACCATTCCTGACCATTTGATGAGTCCCTCCCCTCCAGCGCCACCAGACCCTTTCGTCAACCATGATTATTGCACAATCCCTGATAACGTCGCCAGTCAACAGTAACCCCCAACGTGAACGTGAAGACAACAAAAGTCACGCCGGTTACACGTGGCGTATTAAATGAGATGGGACTTCAATTCCATTAGCAGAGACATTGTGAATAACAATGAGGTTCTTTACTTGCAACAGGCGTTACAACAGTGGACGTTTCTATGACTATTCATCACCTGTCTCGGAGCAATGATTACCGGCCGTACTTCGAACTGCAGCTAGGTGTCGCTGCTGAAGTATGAACAGTTGAGGTCCCTTGAACAATGACTGTACTGAATCTACATCACCCCACCGCCGTCATCACTATTCACGGCTGGAAAGGATATTCAGCAGTGTGCTGACATTATTCACGGAAGAGAGACATGCAGCGTCCGACAAACCCGAAACATCCATGCAGCTGACACTTACCCCACTCCCACCCAAGCATATCCCGGGAAGAATAGTGAGATAGACGTGTTACACGGATAGCATTTCTGCATGGATACTCAATTCAAAAATGGAAAAGGAACGATATGAACAAATTATCACAATGTACATGTATGAGAAGAGGTAACGTGCGGGAATTAATCATGATGTTGCATGTATGGACACCTGGTGAGACAAAATTACATATTCACTACCACATGCGCTGACAAGAGACTTGAAGCGTTTCCAAATTTTTTAAAATTTAATTAAATTCTTAATCTTTAAAAAGATGTAAGGTTTTATGCTTAGGATGTGTCAAGTATGCTAGAAGACTTGATCCTACGGAGTTACCTTTTAGTCCAACTGCTGCCTTAGGGATCCATGTAAATAGACGTGCCACTGTACATTGTAGCAAACGCCTCTTGGATCTGGATTTCTACTGCAGCTCTGGTGTGGAATATTGTTGTCGGTTAAGCTAAGTGCACAACCCGCCGTGCGTGCAATTTCTCCGTACGTTTTTTTGGGGGGGGGGGGGGGACGTCTGCCACGTATTTCTGAAAACGTTCAGGCTGTACAGGGTGGGCGCGTCGCTCGTACTGGCACGTACGGGGGGCGAATCCGCAGCCCGATGGCACACAAAGTTTTGCCTGCACGTAAAGTACGGCGTGTCTGTGTGTTCCAAAATCCGTCGGATTCCCTACAAGTTCGTACGGAGGCGGTACTTACCACTTACGGATCCCAAAAGACTGCCCACGTTTTGGCACGTAGACAGCATGTATTTGCATGTACGGCGGGTTGTGCCCTTAGCTTTAATGACACATTGTGCTGAGATCATTAATTTTCCATCAGTTTCTTCTCTACTGAAATTCAGAAGGCGTGTTGATCTTGCATTTCTTTTCAATTATTGTAGCTTTCAGGTGAATAACATATTTACATACTAATGTATATGTACCATCAGCATGAGGATGGCACTAGGTAAGGTAAGGTAAGGTAAGGTAAGGTACCATAAATTTTAAATTGTTTGATTTAGTTTCTACGTCTTATATGGCTTGGCATGTTTGACAGATGATATCAAATTGCCCACTATTTGATGTTTTGAAACCTTCTGTTCAATAAAATGAAGTGTTGTTACATTGATGTAAGTGCAAGTGCAGTCTCTGGGTTGTTGGTCTTGAAAGATAGATCAGAAAACTAAGACAGGAGTCGGGAGTTGCAGTGTACTCATCTAGCAGTGTCATGTGTTCAGGTAACGATCTACCAATGGCTCTAGATCTCTTGTTTTCCATTGTCATTGTCATTGTCATTGTCATTTATTTTCTGGTCTGACTAAAATGTATCAACACATGCCTGCCCTATAGAACATCATTTCGACATTCCACTGTTGTTTGTTTTGACTAGGCAGGGGCTATTGACATTTTATTAACAGTTGCCGGGCCTCCCAAATGTACCGTTTAAGCGTTTTCGGGATCCCCCATACAGACTCTCTTCTGTACCAAAAGAACTACGTCATGATATGTGGAATGGCTGCCTTTTGATTTATATTCCAGTCGATCCGACACTTTACTATTGGTACACGTTTTACACAGACCAAAGATAGCCGTGTGAAAGATTTGTGGCTGGGAAAGTACTGCCCCTTTAACTTCATATGGAATATTTCCTAACGTGCATTTGATCTTCTGTTTCCAATAAAGTCCCACTGGTAACTGAATACCGAAGTCGCTTATCCAGAGACCAGGTTGTTTTCGTCCCCCTGTAGATACTGGTCACTAACGTTTGTTTAGTCAACTGTTGACGTGAAACTGTGAATGGCGGATTCGTGCCACAGTTGACAAGGAGCCGAGTGCTGGGTAGACCGGTAATTCAGGTGTTTACCTTCTATTCCAAGGAGAGAAAACAAATGTAAATATTTCTGGATCACTTTTCTTCATTCATCTTTCCACGGAAGACAACTGTTTTCATTTCACACATTCTCTGGAAAAGTAGGATAACAGCTGAGACTACCTCAGATAAGGACGCGATGATAGCCTTGATAAGGATCACCTAGTATAAATTTCAATGTGATGCACTCCAGGTCGTGCTGATGACGGTAACCTAGACTCCAAGACACTGACATTTCTGCCCTGCATGGCTGTTTGGGTATTGTGTTATTATGGGTTTGTTTGTTTCGCATAAACGACAAACCGCCTTAAAGCACAACATGAGCTAACATGAGCAAAGCTATGTAAGATCAGGGCCCAGCCGCCCAGGCCACCTGACGCTCATTTAGGTATTGCGTTTATTTCGTGGAGAAAATACTGCTAGGACTTTGTCTATTCGCGACCTTGATTTGAGAAAAAGGGACCTATCGTCCTAACTTAATAGCCTTCAATACCAAGTCTCTGGCTTGTGTCTAGTTTATTTTATTTTACGGACACCATTAGGCGTAGTCTTCCATCAGGCGCTGAAGAGAAGGTCAAGCGGCCGTTCTGATTACAGTTTGCACAGAGAATTCCGACTAACCACCGCAATGGCACTATTGGTGTCCCTGTCACAGTAAAACTGTTTGCCTTGATTCCATAACGGGAACTTCTCGGTCGGCTATGTGTCATGGCTCCTGTCAGGACCGTTTCCTCCTGTACACTGTTGATTTAGGACAAACAACCTCATCTAAAGCTACACCGAGATAGTGCGCCAGACGGAGAGATAATTAGATCGTAACAGACTTCATCACATATCTATTAAGACTAGGAGGAGCTCCTTCTGCGACAAATATCCTTGAGTAAGATGTTCAGTATCGATATCGCCAGACTGCTGAATAGCCATGAGTGAGAGATGGGGAGAATTATGGCGATTCTGACACAGTGGAGGGAGTGTGTCCTGTTTCTGTCAAGTGTGTGAGGGGTTGCACCCTAGTCGTGCTGGTGTGTGAGCATCACAACGTCCCTGGGGCTACGCCGGACTGCAGGACCAGCACACGCGCCACACATTTTCTTCTGTTTCCCGAGCGGAAAGCAAGGTAAGTAGTGGGCGTTAATCTCAACGTTTTGAACTTCAAATTTGTCTGGACCAAAGTAAATCTGTTTGCTTGTGTCTAAAGATCGACGAATGATAGGTGCGCAAAGATTTACCCGTGAATGTTTCGTAGCGAGTGTTGACTACTAATCCGGCCTGGAAGGGAAGATATAGTTGGGCCTGGCTGTTACAGATGCACCGAGAAAACGGGAAACATGAAGGACGTACCCAGTACAGTTTTTAAAGTGATTGTCATTTGGACGATTTGCAACAGCTTCCTCATTGCGATCATGAGGCATGCAGCTGCAATTGTCACCAAACCGACAGGGGGATGAACATTCCGGAACATTCCAACATTCCCACGGCGCGTATGGGATCAGGTGGACGACTTCACATGTCATCTCCAGTATATCACCATTACAAAGGCTGGTGCCGGCTTAATTATTAATCTCCAAGCAGAGGTTTGGCTCTGCAGCTAGTTTCTTTTTGACGTCTTTCAGGCGTTTCTGTCAGACTTGGCTGGTGGACAAAAATAAAACTTGTCAAGACAGAAAGCCCGACAAAATGACCTACAAAGTTGTCGAACACAGTTCAGAGCCTATTCTCTGTTTGGAGAGTAACGTTAAAGTTTGACCGACCAACAAACAAACAAACAAACAAACAAACAAGAAGAACACGAACAGGAGCAACGACAAATATCTGTCGTCTTTTTTGCCCTGGTATATGATGGTCCCTACACCTCTGGCAGTTCTACTTTTTATGTCCCAAATCGACATGTAGGCCAAATTCTTGTCCATGAGCCGCTGGGAACCCTTTGTGGCTAAACAGATCATCATCATCGGTCGACGTGCAAATGACGGGGTCATACCTCTCCTTACGATGTGACATGCCCTTTTACTGGTTCATTAAAAGACGGGGATGCGCCAGGTGCCTAATATCAAACAGGAGGAACTGTTTTTAATCATAAATGATGAGAATTTCAAACTTGTAACATTTGTAAGTTAGTTGAAGTTGTATATCACCATGCATAAATTATGTAAATGTCATCACCCCCATACATACGGGTATGAGGTTACCGAACTGTAGTTTCCCCCTGCATCTGACTATTTCTTTACTAACACACAAAAACCAACTTAATCAGACATAAACACAACCCGGTCTCTGGTCGAACCTTACATCTGTTTGGAGATCAGTGTACAGTATAATGTACATGTACAGTATAATGAATTGGGGGAAGGGCAGCCTAGATTGAAGCTGTTTGCCCTTGCTCTCAGAAGGACCTATGAATGGTTAATAACGGGCTTCTAAACCAACGTATAAACCCTGCTATTGTATACTCAAGGAGACTGGGCGAAATTTATTCTTTCAATTATTCATTTAATGTCCATCTATTATTCCTAGTGCCCCGCCTTTTACCAATTTAACTGCTCCGTGCTAAATGTTAGGAAGAAATGAGCAACGAAACTAGAAGATGCGACCGCGCTGCGATCGCTGAGCGACCAAAGAGTTCACGGATTACTCAAGGAATGAATTTTATAGATTCATAGATAGAGAACCAATTGTTTTACGTTTAGTGTATTTTGCTGTCTTTTCAAAGCATATTATGGAATCAAAAACCATAGGCATGAGGATTGGACTAGGTAAGGTAAGGTAAGGTAAACCATACTCTACTTAAGAAAGAAAGGGTCACTCAAATCCAATTTTGGTCGCTGTACGGTCGCTCAGCGATTGTTGTCCAATGGAAAAGGGACCTAACGCTTGTTTACCTTTAACAACGGGGTAACCTATATACATTTTGTACGTTGTTTAAAAAAAACAGGGTATTTGCTGACGGGTAGTGGTTTCACATTGCAAATTTGCAATATTTTCAATATTTGAAAAAAAAAAACAGTTCGTCGACTTGACATCTCTGAGTACCCTAACAACGGATATAGGTTACCCCGCGAAAGGTGAACAAGCGTTAAACAAATTTGCTGTCCATGCACTTGGAACGGGTGATTCCGTACAATATGAGATACGTCGAGGAGTACTCACGGTACCCTTAAGGGGAGAAAATGATGAAGTTAATTTTCCTTACATCTCTGATGCAGAATAGTACATTTTACTGTAAAGCACTAACTTCAAACCATATGCGTTACGGTGGTCAATCAAGGTCATAGCATACTTTGTTTTTAAGGCGTTACATGCGAGATCCCGGCGTGTACTTACCCCGCAAGTTCTTACACCAACATGCCCATTTGACTAATTTGTTTCTAATGGGTTTGTTGGCGGTCATCGCGGTCTGGTTTTGATCTCAGAGCAATACTGCGTGATCGCGCCAAATGGAGCGGTGTTTAGAAACACAGGAATGTTTTCATCGCAATTTCACTTAACGCCACAAGATCACAGGCAAACACTACCCTCAGTTTTATGGTCGAACCACGAAACGACTTTTATGAGATAATCGTGCAAATGACGACCCGCAATCGGTGTCGAATCTTGAGCGTGGGCACGAAATATAAGTCTGTTGAAACTTTGCAATCAGACGTCTGCTGTGTGCTAATGTCGACTATAGCAGGACAGAAGATTGATTCATTTGTTATTTGCTCGCTTTTAGCTGAACAAGCTTAGTTTTGTTGGTTTGTTTAGGTGTCGGCTTTAGTCGCCGTGTTATAAAGCTAGGGATCATCCATGATTATAGGAGTGTAACAGTGAGTGTATATATGCGGGGCTTTCTCGTCGGGACTCTGTGCCTCTTTTCTTTTTTAAACCCTAGCATGCCCCAATAATGTTCTCCTGGGAAAGATACTTAACACATATGTCCTCATTCGACTCAGGTGAAAATTAGTACCTTGCATCGGTTAGGGACGTCTTCTTGGATGGGACAGTATAGCTGGAGATCCCGTATTTGAGGAGAGTCGCGCAAAATGAGTAAAGTAAAGCAAAACCCCACCACACTTTAATATAAAAAAACAGGCATTTATCCGGCCAGTGTGAGTGCATCAAACTTTACAGTCCGATCATATACAGCTTCTGCCTACAGTGCAAAATTGGTTTGTTGTGCCTAAAGGTGGTGTGTCGGTTAGGAAAAATAAACAAACTTTCAAACATTCAAGACCTTCTATCCGTTGATGACTTCATCATTTATACACCAGACGTAACGTGTCAGAGGAGGGAGACAGTCAGGAATGTACTGAGAGGGGTATGTTAGTGTTGGACATAAAGTGTTAGCAATTTATCATGATAGATGAACTTTCAAGCTAACACATACTTAGTAACTATATCATGGCTAAAATAACGTTTTAGTTACATTGTCCGGATCTCTCTTTTAGCTTTATGTGACGAGTTTGGATTTACGCATAGATTTACATTTGACCCGTGTTCTTGTATTTCTTATTATGGATATCCTAATGTATGATGTTCAATATTTTATTTTCCATGCTGCACAAGTGGCGGCGAGGCTGTACATGTTGTATATAGCTTGATTCCTCCGTCACTTTCTATGTTTTTTGTATGTTTTTGTATGTTTTGTGAATGGGAAAATAAAGAGACAGATATGTTTTGATGCATTTGAAAACTTCACGTCACTGTTTCTGTTTACTACTGTTTTGATAACAATAAACGCCCAATCCGACATACAATTAGTTGATAACCCCAAACCATCTCCCGTACGCTCTGCGTATGTCTGCAACTATTTAGCCGGACAATCTTCCCAATACAAATACAATGTCAATTTATACTATAACAGTAATTCTGTTGACAAATAGACTTCGTCAACAATGTATATCTTTATTTCCTATCGTTCCCCTGTGACTACTTGTCCACAGTCACTTGATCGCGAGTTGTGCAAGATCTCCAGGGGAAAAACATTTGTCATCGTAATGTGTTGAAAATGGCAAGTTTTCTCTCTCTCTAGCACATAGCGGTTGTCCTTTGCACCCGACACTTGAGGTACATTGCCTGGTCTCCCCGCACCTGCCGGATATACCTAGTGTCGAGTCCGAGACGGGCGGACTGCACCATACTAGTGTCTCGTACCACGAATGACGTATTCTCACTATATGTAAGTATCTTTCACGCTTTCTCATGAGATCTGGATTACAGTTTCACTAGTTTTATATATATATATACTGTAGTACACTGAAAAGAGGATCTCACTTCAGAAGCCGTTTAAAATGTATTTTTCCGACCTTTGTTTTCTATGCAGTTGACTGCGCATGCCTTCGATAAACTCTGTCTCTAATAGCGATTGCAGGCACAAGGTTTAAGGTCTCTCAGCTACAAATACCCGGTATTTCAGGATTTCATCCATTCAAACCATACCATAGCAAGCACCCTCTGAACACTCCGGCACCCAATCATTATCTCTGTGATAAGTGCTACGCCAGACAAGACTTCATTTGGAGGCCAATATTTTAGCGTTGATGCAAAAAGCCAAATTTTCACCTGCACCTGAGAGCCCAGCCTATCAACTATCAGGTCACTTGAAACATCAACTTGCGAATTAATAGGGTACACGAATGGCTCCTTTAACTGGCAACAAAATAATTTTCCAATTACCTCGAGTAAGCAAAGTTGCTAGTAACACGCTAGTAAAAATGTAAGGGCAGGCCTGCCTAAATATGCCTCGCGCTGCCATAAACTGTTGTGTGACAGAATGTTGTTGGGCTTTCATAGGTGCGTGCCAACAAACATACCTGGTGCACGTACTTGACTTGATCTATTCGATAATGTATGCTGATTGTTTTCGTATCATGAGTATGTAATGGCACGATATTCAGTGTTACACCGATAACAGGACAGACTTTACCTTATTTCCTTTCTGTACATGTACAAACTAAACATGAGAATCATGATAACCTGAAGTTGACAGACACACAAATGTGTTAATCAGTAAACAATCAAGACACAGTCACTATTCTTTGAAAGTTATACAATGGATCTCATATTAATTCCAACCTTTCTTATCGCGTCACCATGCTCAAATAGATTTCATGTTGTGGCGTTTCCAGACAGCGTATTTGACCTTGTTACGATATGTCCGCACAGCGTTTTTTTTAGCTTCTATTCTTGATAAACGCCAGACTAGGAGTATGCCATAGAGCTTAATAGTATTTGCTGTTTAGAGCCGACATCCTTCACCTGTGGTAACCAATACATCTTTGCCTTCTGCAACGCCATCCGTGAGGACGTGATGTCAATTTTGATTAATCATTCTTGTGTTATAACAGTCAAACATCAGACTCACAAAACCCCAGAGACTTAAACTGCTACATCAGCTTATCTTGAAATATAACGTTTACCGTGTAAATAAGGGTTAAAACGTCAAAACCATAAATCTACTAATTCCTGTGTCAAGCGTGATGTTGAACTTCAGAACCGATGTGTCTACGCCATACATCAAGAACATATCTTCAAAGCCTTAACACAATGAAATAACGCCAAGATCATTTTTGATGACTGCGCACAAGACAGATCGCCCACTTATTTTCCGTCATACCATCATTCTAAGGAGGGTACAGCTCGGAAAATTCGAAGCAAAGCCTTCTTGTCCATCTATGTTGGCAGAGCCAAAGGTAGCATCACTCACAGATCTACCTTAATTAGCATTGTCTTCGAGATCAGCTTCTTAAAGATTCTTCAAAACAACCAACTATGCTGCTCGAAGCAATTACTGTAACTCCTGAATTGTAAACGTATATTGTATCAATTTGACAGCGTTATGGCCGAAACCCTCACACATACCTACACAACCTACGGGGCCATGACCTGCACCACTTTTTTCCATTGTCAACAGATATCTGACCCTAAACTGACTACAGACCATGCCTATGTCAAACTATGCAAATCAGGCAGTTCTGCCCACTGATGAAAAAACACTAGCAGGACAAAAATCGACCTTGACCTTCGTCTTCCAAAAACTTCCCGCAAACTAACGTTAACTGTCAACTACGATTTTGCTGACCAAAGTAATAAAAAGTCAGATAATAATGTAATAAGGAAGAGAACCACTAGATTTCATGCGCCGTTGAATGTAAAATGATTACCAATGTCAAATGAACGCAGATTTTCATTTTCGTCGCCGCGCTCTCTCTGCGACCTAGAATTTGAAAGATCGCTCAACGAATTCGTACAGAAAAAAAAAATCTTTTTGCGCTTTGTGTTTTTTCTTTCTTTTAAGTCACACTGTAACATTTCGTGTGATATACCTAGGATGAAATCAAAGGCTACACACATCCGTTTTAGGTCGCAGTGAGAGCGCAGCGCGATCGCCGTCTACGGTGGAAAGGCGGTTTTAGGCCCCACACCGGAGCCTGGTAACCCGGTATACAATCCTGTCATGGCCCGTCTCCACTACTTCAACGTAACCATAAGCAAACAGAACGTGCTGTATACACATGTCTTAGGGCTGGACTTTGATAGCAGCTGTATGGTTTCTTCTGTCTTTTCCAGTTATAATTTCACCCAAGTGTTCATACGCGGATGACAACAGCTTGGCACAGTTGGGAGGTGACTGAGTGATGGCCGAAATCTAAGATTTAACGACTTTCTTTTTGGAAGGGTGGAAGACGAATAGGCTTAAAGTAATTGTCTGTAAATTCTCCTGTTGATATTCATCAACTAACACTATCTATACAGTTTTAACTACCTCTGAATGCGTTTTGTATGAATGATCTGTAGCGCACTATGTATACGGCGACTGTAAAAACTGTATGTCCATCATAAAAAAAACTGTATGACCACAATAAGCAATCAAAGCGAGGTTTACAACTATTATACATCATCTGTAGCTATAAAACACCAACCACAGTGAGCCAGGTCTCAGGTGTAACCGTTTAACTGCAGGGTTTAACGGCCTTTCTGTGCACTAATACTCACCCGCTGGCGTAAATCCCCCCTTTCTGACTGTATAGCTACAATGTAACTGCGCCTGATACGGCATCTACACCCAACGTTATGGCCATTAGTTTTACCATTAATTATGCAAAGCGAACTTTAACTGTCGTGGGCAGATAGTTCACGTCATTAACTGCATTTCTATCATAGTTCTCTTCTGACTCCTATGGCCCAGTCCTGTGAGATATCATAACCAGCCCCCATCAGTCTCCCCCAGTGTTGTTTGTCAGCAGTCCTGGGCTGCCCGGTACCCTAAGCATGTGTTGAACTGTGAAGCTCGGTGTCATGGGCCCTTCCTGGTGACTATCTGACTAATGAAGGAGGCTAGCACAGGCGAACTGGGTGATATCATAGAGCAGATGCAGGCTCTCCCATGGGGAATTACGACCTCAAAGGTTACGACATGTCATAAAATGTCCATACAAAATAACACATCATACGTAAAACGTGATCCTTCAATTTTAGATCCCGTGCAAAACCATACACCCAAGCGCCTACTCCTGCAAGATTAAAGCGGCTTCTTTTCCTCAAGAATGTCAGAGAAGTTGTAGCAGATTCAAGGTTTTTACGTTGTTGGTTTCTTTTGAATGGATTTGGTCCGATTTACGGTTTGGCCGCATTGCATTTATCATATTCTTTCTCATCTTTCTCATGCCTTATGCCTAACAATTGGGGCAGCACAGAAGATCTGACAAGTGACAAGCGTTTTTCTATCTTTCTTCACTCTATGCTCTTGTCAATGCCTCGATTTGTGTTATTTCCATCTATTCATTAACTCTATCCTTCGCATCTTTTCCGTTGCTCGATCATTAACGTTGACTAGTGCCGCTGAATGTGATACTTGACTGTAGCACGTCAGGTCTCTTAGTAGATCCTGGTATTTTCATCATATCAAATCCTGGCTACTTCAAAGGCCTTTGGCACATAAATGACATAGAGACTCACATTCTGACCCATCATTGGGAGGGGTCCTTATGTCATCTTTGCTAAAAATAGCCTCCGTAAATGACACATTGATTAATCCAATGGCCGACAAATTATCGTCTTATCATAGACGGAACCCGTATACAAAACCCGTCTATGATAAACCACGTTTGTTACTGATATTGATATTGATGATACGAAGGAACTGCAAACCTTGCTTACAGTGTTAGTGAAGTGGCTGTCGTTATTTGATAGGCAGGGTCAAAATTACGGCAAATTACATTTGCCAAGAAAGTTATGTCTCCGAGAATACTTCTGAATCAACATTTTGAGAACTCTTAAGTGAACTTGAAATTTTAAAGTGGATAGAACGATATACATCGTATCCACACGCATTTTTCTTATTGAACAAACATACTAATAAGCAAAATACGGCCCACTCAAGTTGAAATAGCCGGCCACTCAAATTGAAACAACTTATATTGGCAACTTATATTAAAACAAACTGAAAATGTCAGATAATTGACCACAAAGTAATAAGATAATTGACCATAAGTAACAACACAAGTAACAACAATTAATTGGGTATTGATTGGTTGAAGCGTAAGTCTTAATTCCCTCCGTCAATGATTGGTAGGACACGGAGAAAGCATAATTTGGAGCGAATGGTTTATGATGGTGAGAAACACGCATTGTAAGATTGCAGTAAAATAGTATTATCATTATCCCGCATGTCTCTAAATCAAAGACTTGATAGTCTGTAATCACGCAATGCACGTGTTACATGTAACTTAAATACATTTCTTATGTAAACAGAAGATGATTGGTGTATAATTTCTATCACCGTTCCCTATGTGGATCATCCCGAGCGTTAGAGACACTTGCGTTTCGGAAGAGCGAGTTGTTGGGCACGTTCACGCATCGCTCTCACGTTCATGTCAATGATTATAATTAGTTATCCTGGAGACATATAGAGCTCCATCTCCACATGACGCTAAGATGTCCTACTTAACCATGGGACATTGTACAAACTAATAAATCCTACACAAGGCTCGTTTGCATGACATGACCCCTCCCAGAGTCCCCCCAGACTGACCTACGGGTGTCCTGAAACTGTCACATCGTATCCGCTTCCCGCATGTCTATAGGGTAAACACTTTAAAATTAAGATGAATAACATCCCTTTATCGACTTGAGGGGACATATTGCCTGAAACATTTGTGGCATGGTAAATCTTCCCCCAGAAGTTGGGTAGATAATCACACCGACCGGCCTGAACTATAGATTGACCCACATAACTTAGTATACACGTGGCAAAGTATTCTGATACCCCCAACGGTTATTAAGCAAGTTTCATCTCAGATACGAAATACCGTTTCGTTTCTTCGCGTGAAACCAGGTTACATATTTAAGTCATGTACGTCACCTCACATCTTTGTCAATACCAGCTTCAATGTGGTGTATACAAGAAAAGCGATCCAACCCCTACAATGAGTAAAAGATTTCCCCAGAAACCGACAGTCACTGAGTCACACACAACCAGCCGTGCAGGCCTTGTCATATTTGGTGAAACCCACCGTCTGTCCAAGTCAACACATACTTAACGAGGGTTCCATCATAAATCGTATAGTAGAAGCCGAGAAGGATCCTAGTGGCACATAGGTGGGTCTGCATGGGCAGGATAAGGTTAGATTTGAGAAAAACTAAAGATAAGGGCGTTGTGGGAACCTAGTAACATTTTCCACGTAATCCTTCTGACAAAACACAACTTCTTGTCAACCATGTCATCCTGGTCCCATTAATCATACAAGCATAACCATGTTACATATATGGACAGTTATTTTGAGGCATCTACTTGACATATATGACACGCGGAATTACTGTATAGGGAAAATCGATAGATGACAAGTTGTACTAGGCGTTATCACACGTCCAAGGCGCATCTCCACATGTCCGGGTCATCAGCCTTCCTGAGGTACGTACGTAGGCTCCCAAATTCTTGCCCGAGGGTTGATTGCAAGCAACACGAAAAGGGCGGACAAATAGTGTATAAAGCAGGTAAGGCATGCTCTTAGTCTAATTGTTGTCGCAAAATTCTCACGTATTGGGGTTGACTTGGAGACAGTGGAAGACGAGGCATCCCACTTTTTTCAGTTTTGTGTGGGTTCTGTGCTGTTCTTTTTGCCTGAAAACACGAGTCCTTTAAAAATGATATTTATTCTCAAAGCTCCAAGTAGTGTGGGTGCTACTGGAGCAGCAACTTGCGAATTTTAAAGTGTTACATTCCATTTAGATTTTATCAGACTTTTTGTTGGAAACAAAGATTGAACTTTAATTCCAACGCAAGATTTTGTCAGGTAATGAGCAATAATCCATCGCTTCTGTGGCGTCACGTTGATAACTTTCGAGCTGATGACGAAATCACATTCGTGTTTATCTGAGTATATCTTTTCTATTGTGTCAATGTCATGAAAATACACAAGTAGCTATCGTTTATTTGACCTTTTCACTCATCTCACTGTCAGAAAAATACACCAGTAGCAAACACATTCAATTTTGGTAAAGCCTTTTTCTTGTCAGAAATTGACTTTTCGACTGTTGTTTCGGTTTCTCTGTCTGAGTTCTGTTGGCACGCCAAGCCCTCCGGCCATATTTGCTTACCAGGAACGGGAATGGATGGTTGGGCGGGTGTGATTTCCCAAAAGGATGGTGCAGAAAATAGCCATGTGCAAATGTAACAGCATAAATTTATAATGTTAGAGAACAAGAAAAAGAAAGTGTTTACAAACTGCTTATGCACCACACGTTCACACACACTTCTCCACATCCTACAAATTCCTTTGAATAGATTTCTACATAGTTGCCATTTTTTAGATAAATAAAAGTTTATTGAATGACGCCATGGAGGTTAGAAATTCTCAAACATTTAAGAAGACTGTATTACTGATAAGGACTAGTCTGTTTCCGCGTTGTTCCCACGTGTTTTGCGCGCCGTTTGTGAGACGTCACATTTGACGCCAGCTGTGCCGTATAAGGCCGACTGTCGCAGTACGGATACCGGGCCGTGAGAACGCCTGGACCAGCACATGTGTCTATCTACAGTACTAGTGTGCATTTCACGGACACGTTTATGACACTTTTACACACGTGAGATCGCATGGCGCAATCGGTAGCGTGTTTGGCTCAGGACTTGGAGATCCAGGATTTGAATCCTGCCATAGCACCGACTGCCCCATGGGGAAAGCGCTTTACACGACTTTCCTCACTTCTCTCAGGTCAAAATGAGTACCTAGCATCGGTTAGGGCAATCCCTCGGATAGGACTTTAGATGGTAGTTAGATGGAGGTCCCGTGTTTGGGTAGAGCAAGGAGGTTATATAGTTGTGTAGAGGTACACCCCGTGCACATTAAAGAGTAGGTGCAAGCCCGGTGTGCGACGGTGCAAATAATTTTGTCTGGAGTTGCTAATTCACTTCAAATCTCCCGAATGAAGGCCGGTCGTACCTCTATCTCGTATCAGCCACGCGTTGATTTACATCATTAACCCGAACGGCGCATCCCTGTCTTGTATTCAGCTCGAATAAAGGGTAAGATATCCCGTAAATGTGTTTGGCTAAACGCGCTGGAGTTTGACCCCCCAGCCTTTGAAGTTCCTAATGCAAGGCGAACCCCAGGCGCTAGAACATTGACCGGTTTTGAGACAGGTGAAATCTCATCCAAATTTCTTTAATGTTTACAGTTGTTCAAAGAGAGAGTGTGCTGCCGTTTCAGCAGTTATGTGTTCAGAATACAATATTGCATGCCTTTCAAGTCTCAAGTCTCCCTTTTACTTAACGTAATTTGTCAGTGTCACTCTTCTATTTCAGTATTTGGTTAACCCCCAATAATCTCCTTCTACAAACACAAAGCCAGTCTAAGTTCTCATTCATGTCAGAAAGTCTTTACAGAAAGAACAGTCCAGAATAGCGCTGTTTCGTCACCCCGATGACAACGTCTGCGTGCTTCTGTGACATGTAATCAGTAGTTGTCAGCTCCCGGTCGGGAACATGTCGGACGTGAGTGGAATATGGAATGGCCACAAAGTTTAATCCTGTTCACCCAAATTACTACTCAATTCAGATCAAACGTAGCTCAAAGTGTTTTGTTAAAGTAGGACAATCAATTACCGTTGGCCACAAGGAAACGTTTGATAGACAAGAGCTCGAAAATCTCATATTTTCTTAAAAGCTTCTCACATACCATGTTCGACTATGCAAATGTGGTTTTGACTAACATTACATATCATTTGATGACACTCTATCACTCTACGGTGAACGTGAGATATGGAAAATATGTGTCTGAGAAAACACAAGGAGACAATTGACAAAACAGACCAGAAATTCAGATTAATAGCCTCTTTTATTGACCACGTAATCCGGGTTGTCTGTCAGGGAGGGACAAATGACCTAATCTATCAACTCTAAACTCTACTTCCTGTTTCTCTAGCATCTCTTCTCTTTTGTTCTTCATTTCTTGTCACTGTGAGTTGTTTCTATGTATACAAATGTATGGGAATTACTGCGAAAAAACGGCAAACAGACACACGTGTACCAAAACTAATCCCTCCGTATACACAGGTGATCAGTACACTTTGGTCTAGACTTTTTTGCATTTTGCGACTTGCAGTCGCAAAATGCCTTCTGGCCAGTGTAGTCGCCGTTGTGATGTTGAGATGTTGTGATGTTGAGATGTTGAGATGAACGGACCTGTTCAATCCATGCCGAACATTTGTATACCTGTTAAAACAGGCATTTATTCAACATGTTCGCACTAGCGCAGTGGTAAAGTTTACGCATTCTAAACCAATGCACCCGGTTCGAATCCGGGGAGGTAGATTTTTTTCAACTTTTTTTTTTTTTTTACATCCATTAAAATACTAATTTTTACATCCATTTGGTCACACCAATTTACTTCTTTGGTTAACGGATTCGCCGCTTCGTTTTTTTGCCGAATAGAAATAAAAATTAAAAAAAAAAACTTAAAAATGCCCCGCAACAGAGCTCACTCAAAAACAGGCAATGTGTAGTGAAATTTGCTGCAGTTCACGCAAATTTTAACAGGTGGCGTCTAGATCTGCTGCAGTTCAGGCACATATGTGAATCTGTCCATGCGCCAATATCAGGTTTAGTTACTCTGTTTTATTTATATGACATTCTAATAACTAGAAAAAAACGTTCACACACGCAAACATTGGCAAAATGCCAGCTTTTTTAAAAGCACTTGTTTCTGCGTGAGACCAAAGGCATGGTAATTTTCAGGTACTTACGACTTAGAAATGTGGTGCACCTAACAGTTCTCTAATCTTGAATTACCACTGCTTGTCTATAATGCATATCTGCCTCAATGTATCAGATTGTTTGTCTATGACGCAGAAATGTCAGAGGCGGTTTTAGTAAGTTTGGAAATGCTCTTACGAACCTCGTGGCTCTCCGAGCCGGTGTGTCATGACCCGTAATCCTGTGGGCCGGCACAGTTGGGTATCTCCCGTGTAGCCTCAAGTAAGAGTCCAATCGAAGGGCGAATATCTTATTTGAAAGTCTACTTAGAAGGTTTTCCGCCCACTTGTTGCTCTCTCGAGGAATTGAGGAAGTTTTCAGATTCTTCTCTTGACTCAATGTCCATCAAACCTAACAATATACGAAAAATTCAATTGAAGTCTCTGTTGCCCTCAAGCGTATAGTTTTCTCAGGGGGTGCATGGTTGGTCAGATCATCGAAACATCAATTTGAATTTTATACACCGTTGAACATGGTTTACTCTGGGACGTCATTCTGATGGAAAAAGTTGCTGTGCTCGGAACGCAAACTGTGATAACCTGTAAAATAATTGTTATAATGGTTTGAATGCTCTACAGTTGAAATGAGTGACAGCTTCTGATCGAGTTGAACTTCAGTGGCACAAAATTGACTGCGCCACCGCACTCCTCTGCAGCATAGAGTCTCCAAATTTTGTGATCTACAAGGTAGAAGATGAACAACATTTTATCTTACACTGTAGATTGCACCATAAGGAACGGATTGTGCTTTATGAATATATCAGAAAAGAGTTTCCATATTTCGAACATCTTAATGTAACGGATAAATTTCTATTTTTGATGCGCCTAGATAAACCCTGTATATTAAACATTATTTGTTCCTATATCTACACCTGTACAAAGAAGCGAGAAGATGTCGACCATAATGTTAGCTTAGTACCTTCAATTAGTTAAATTGTATCTTGTTGTCCCTGCATATGTCTGTCATGTCTGTTATCAGTGACCTGTACCTAGCCCGTCGAGGCATGAATGTACAATAAAGGTCTTTCATTCATTCATTCATTCATTCATTCATTCATTCATTCATTCATTCATTCATTGTCGCCCGGTCATAAGATGGGTTGATGATCTGGCAAATGACAGTCGTCTGATTGTTTATGTGGGAGACATGTCATTTTCCGTTCAGGGGGCTGCTTGGTTTATATGCGCGTCAGCGCGCGACGGACAACAAGGTCACGGTTTCTGAAACAACTGTTGGTGTGGAATGGATAGGTAGGGGACTGACAAATCCACTTTTTACGTGAACAGCCATGAGAAATTAAACGTAGCAGTAAGAATATGGGCTTCAAGGATTACTTTGTCTGTAAGAATACAGCAGGTAGCGGCAGTGCTCCAGTGGGGTGTGGAAATGCGCCGTACTCTAAAGGCGAGCAAACCACTTTAACCACAACGAAGGAAAGTGTCACTGACGAAGGAAAGTGGATTCTTTCCGAAACGTCTGACCGTTTCAAAACCATATCCAGTTGCTTGAGTAACTATTTTTGGCGCACTTTAACCACAGCAAACGGGAAATCTTCCAGGCAATCAATCAAAGGCAGAGCATTATTCACGCTCCTATAGATACTTGAGCTGAGGAGCAATGCGTGGAGAAAGATAGATAGGTGGACTATTGACGCAGTCACCATGTTCATGAGGCATTCCTCATAGAAGGTCAGAACATGACTGGTGAACCGCACGGAACCGTTGGTTTCTCAGACCACGGTTGAAGGTTCTATCAGGTGTGTGTTAAATGTCGCTCGGATGTATGTCAAGGATGTTTCCAACCTTTGCTGCCGCCGTCGCTGTCTGAGCCCTGATGCAATTTTATGATAAATCTAGAGAGAGAGAATATATATATATATAGATGTCAACTACTTCTCATTATGATGTCATATGTTGATGTGAAGATATTAGTCTATCAGAACATCGATATCGGCCCTGCGTTTTGGTTGAACGTGTTGTAGATTTTGCACGGACCAACAAAAATGGCTCTCCCATACAAGCATTACTTACAGTTTTTTTATGCTTGATGTTGCTGATGATTACAATAGCTGGCAAACCTATTTCGTTCAAATGTACTATTGTCTCTAATGTTCACTACTCTAGAACGTACTCAATGTACGGCATGCACGTACTCAACAGCAGTAAAAGTAAGGCACGGTACACAGAAAGACGTTTGTCTTTCTGAAATTTCTGAATTCACCAGTACAAAATGTTCTAAGTAGTAACTCCCAACTGAGGCCTTTGAAGACCCGGTATTTCAAACATGGTTTGCATGTTATGGAAGTGCGAGTTTTGAACAACTGGTTTTAACGTATCGATCTAGAAAACCAATTACCTTATTTCATGGGCAGAGCCCTGCATCTGAAGGTGTCGGCATGAAAATTTACAATTCTCTGAAATACCGATGCTCCTGAACGGCCAATCAATGGTCTCAAAGCAACTTACCATGTAGATAATTTTGATTGTTTTGATACTATTGCTATTTATTATTCACTTTATATGTATGAATGCTCAATGCAATCCAACTCACCTTGCAAAGCTTTAAAACTTTGTTACACCCACTGACGAGATTAGGTTTGACAGACGCTGAGTGTTCACAACAAATTAAGTCAGCGTGCAGTCTTATCAACCCTTTCCAAGTTCATTAAGGCTACATAGATACATCCTTATCCCATAAGGATCAATAGTATCAACCCAGAAGCCTGACTCCTGCTCTGTGTTGTTGCAAGTCAAATCAAGTCAAAGACCTCTGCTCGATTGTCAGTGGTAAAGCTTTGTACATCAGACGTCACCTTTCCTAGATCCTCCGCACGTACGGGTTTGTGTATGGCCCCGAGGAAAACTACTTGTCAATAAACGCCTTACCACCTACGCATCAATGTCAGCACACGTGCAGATCAGCCTGATTCAAGTACTAAGAACTTATTGACTAACCCTAATCAGACACCTGCGTAAGAATTCATGTTTGATAAGTTCTAATCCTTTACTTCCTCCGTCCATGACAATAAGGCTCATTTCCACTAGACGGGGACGGCTTAGCAACCTTACAGTGAGCAAATTTGTTCATTCTACTATTGTCTTCATAATTGGAGTATGATACAAAATGTTAAAATCTAATTTCAAAAACAACTAAACACTCAAAACGTAAAACCACTGTTTCTTTATGTATGAAATTAGTTGAGCGACTTGTCAAATTTCTAATCGCTTAGCGGTGGCAGTGCCTTCACAGCCCCTATATCTAGCACGTAAAAATCGAAAAAAGAGTGTATATAAGATATAAAGCAGGCCTATCTAGTGTCTGTATAGACTATGCGCCCGTACAGGTTTGAGTCTCATTCATTGCTGATCTTTCAAGGCTAAACTGTTTATTATCTACTTACTAACTTCGTTGTCTAAGACCTTTAAATAAAGCCCAGGCTTTCAGTTCCACTTATCATCGTCTACGCAAAATGTCAAAGGTGGATTGTGTGCCCTACTTCATAAGCTGTGCGGCCTTGGTCCCTTACAGGAGTGAACAGGCAGATTTAGAAATGAGCTTGCCTAGTTATGGCCAGGAGTCCCAGATACATCACAAAAGGCTACGAAATCACTAAATCTCATCTATAGTAAATTGTGCTGAGTCTGTACACAGAAACACCCAGTAGCATTATCATCAAAGCACAGGGGAGACGGCTTTTATCGGGAAACTGGATTGACCGTGTCGGGGGTACCATGCCGGCACACCGGTGTACAAATGCAATTAAAATCCTTTCTTTTGGAATTCTATGAAAATTAAAAACTAGGTCAGTTGGCCGTTTATGTTGTTAATTGTAAACTGCACATAGTATGTAAATATAATTAGTACATAGAATACGAACTACACAGAACGACCTGCCACGCCTAACTTATGCACATCTAGCCGCGAACATTGTTCAGCTACTGTGCGATACTCGGTAGTTCTAGAGAAAATGATTTTTGAACACCTCAATATTGGGTTGAAAACTCTGCTACTTGAAAGCATGAATGTTGTTATATTTCAGCCATACCATAGGTGAAATATATTGTATTCGTAATGTTTCTTTCTTTCTTTCTCCTGTCAAATCTTCAAATCGAATCAACTCCGCCGTTCCTCGACCGATTGACTTGAAATTTGGCACAAGAGTAGAGTAAGTCAATACCCCTAGGTGTTTTTTCATTTTTTTCATATCTGCCTTTAAAATGATTTTATTGAGGTTTTTGTCAATTTTTATGTATATTTCGGGCTCCTGTACCCTGGAATTACAGCCGAATAACATAAAATTTAGTACAGAGGTGCCTTGATCATATACCCACCTAGATTCAATAACAGTTTTGACATATGGTACAACAAAATGCTTAATTTTGCGATTTTTGGCCATTTTTTGACAAAAAAAGGACATTTTTGGCTCCTGTACCCTCATTTTATAACCAAATGACCTGAAATTTGATATAAAAGTGCCCTTCAATTATGTGCACATAAATTCAATACCAGTTGTCCCATACGGTACAACAAAGTGCTTAACTTTGCGATTTTATGGCCATTTTTTTACAAAAATTTGACATTTTTGGCTCCTGTTCCCTCTTTTTACAATCAAATGACCCGAAATTTGGTAAAGGGGTGCTCTAGATATTTATTCAAATGATCCATGTGTAATTATTGCCACGGAATACATTAAAATGATATATTTGGGATTTTGGGGGGTCATTTTTCAATGGCCAAAGGGGTCAACGACCTCAAGGCCTATGTTGCATGAGGGAGATGGCTGAAATATGCTGTATTTGCTCTCAAGCAAATGTCGTCCTTTCTAGTTGTTTTTATCTCTCATAATCTCAGCTGGTAGTTGGCACATCCACCAATTCATTTACTATCCATACTATGTGCTGATGCTGTATCACTTCACTAGACTGTTTTGAGGTACGTTTATAGCGATAACTGATACTTTTCATTTTGGTAGCATTGATGAACGACTGATACATCCGCGGGCTCGGCATGAGAAGGCTGGGAACATTTATTAGGGTGCAGGATTGAAATATGGAACTGTGTACACAAAGCATATAACTCATTGCAGGCGTTTCTACACGCTATAAACGTATGAAGGTCTCGATCATGAAATGGTCCCTCATACAATCTACGTAGCGTCATCAGGAATGGTGAATGTATTTGTGTATAAATCATCAAATGTTCCTTTTTATCTCACAATGCCGAGGTCCAAACTAATACCACCAAGCACATGATAACGTACGGTTACCTTGAACTTCATCTTAGTACTTTTAAGTCGTTAAAACATCTAGAAGGACATCTGTGCGTAACGTGATGTTATCGTGCACGGGCGAAGGTAGGGACTGAAAAGAAAGAAAATTACATTATTCTATCTGGAAGAGGATCTCTCTAAACTTATAGACTCTCATGACTTTCATTTTCCATATTACTTATATAACAAATTTCACTTCAAAATTCACCGTGTTATTGCTTCATCTTCAACGTGACGAAGCAAGGTGAGGGTAATAGCAAATTTGTAAAGAAATGGGCTCTCATTGGTGTCTGTCGGCGAATCACGTGACAGATGAATGAAAGATGCAATCGACTTACTTTGCATGGCGAGCGCTGCGTGGGTTTTAAAGCCAGCCTGCGCGTCTGATAATCAGTTGAGGCGTACTTCTTGCTGAGAAAGGTTGGTACATTTTTTTTATGCTACTGTTCTATACGACTGACAATATGAGCCATGTTTCTGGGCAGGGAAACACACACCTTGTTTGAATTGTACATATGCCTGCAATGGGCAAGAACTGCAGCTGACAAGATTCTGATAGACCAGCGCTTTCGTACAATGTTTTAAAGCCGGCATAACTTGACACAAAGGTGCTGGTATCGCTTCCACAGGTGTTCAGAGATACAATGCACATGGTAATCACTGCATTCTGGTACAGTATATGGCACATAGCAAACGTAAAAGGCAACACGCACACGCCTTCCCCGAAAGGTGTGATTTCAGAATGATTCGACATTGGAGACTCGGGTTAAATTAAATGTACGTGCTTTTTTCGTGTCGACATCGAGGACAATTAATCTATCTGTTTAAATAAACGAGGTTTATTCTATTCACTTCGTGATTTCTGTCTTTTCAACCCTCTCAATGTGATTATATGATTACCAGCACACGTCCGCCTTCTTAATAACTGGATCCGGAGGTAGCGAAAATAAATTCATCCTTCGTTGCATGGTGAATTCCCGGTTATTTGTGCCTGGTGTTGCTCGGGATACTGAGTTCTAGCTAATTATGCCCGGGTACCATTACCTTGACACTCAGCATCATTTATTTCACGTTCGTTTCTACAAGGTTTTCGCAGTTTATCCTGTGCGGAATGCTAATGCCCTAATACTACACGTTCAGCTAATGGTGGCTGTTAATCCTCTGGTATAAACCGCCCAAACAACACACAAAGTCGTCCTATATGAGTTCTAGACTAGTGTAGCTGTTATTACTTGATATGGAAAATGACTCACATTCCTCGCTTGTCCCGAAACCCGAAGGCCCACTGTTCATTAAGATGCCGAGTCATATTGAAAGGTACACTGTCGCAAGGGTTGAATTGCCTGTAACATTAAAATAATAAAGGCACAGACAAGCCCAACCTATGTAGAGCCATGTTGAGATTATCAGTGAAGGTAATATTGTAATCTTCCTTAAGGCCCCCTCTCACTTGACGTGCGGCACGCTTGCGGCATTGCTGCGTTCGTTCACTGTGGTACTGTTTTGTTATTTTCTCCGATTTGTTATAATTCAGATATTGCGCAATACGTAAAAGTGTGACATAGAAGACCACAAAATACACAACAAGTAAGAAAATTCGTTCTTTATCTCTGAAATTCGTTGAGCATCTTCCGAACGCAGCAATGCCGCAAGCGTGCCGCACGTCAAGTGAGAGGGGGCCTTTCCCAACTGACGGTCGCAACAAGAAATCTATACGAAGTCAAACTTTTTTCGTACCATGTCCAGAAGAACCTATATTTATAACCAAGTATTCTGTCGTAGAAATCGTACAGTACCCACGCGAGGTGATCATCTCAATGTATGTTGGGCTAAATTGTTTAAAATGGCAGTTTGGTGGCGTTAAAAGTCTGGATATATCCATCTTGTATCTTGTTTGGTTGTTGTCGCTAGCTTACAGACACGGTATAGTTGGATGAATATCTCAAGTTCCACAGTTAGGGTGGGTTACATATGTCGTACGATCGTCGTACGATCACAAACTGAGTATTCTCGGCATAACTGTGCGTCTGTCTTGCAATCCATCTGTCTTGTTACGGAAAAGGCTGTCTTAGACCCTTGTAGGTGATTGGTTCTACCATAGCCTACTTAAGTACTATACGACATCAAAATGGCACGACGAATTAAAATCAGTGTAACTGCGCCATAAGTCACTTCGAGACCGACAACGTTTTTTTTTCTGTAGCTTCTTATATGACGTCTGAAGATCGTTTTTCACATATCAATAATTCTACATCCGACGGGTTGGAAACATTTACGAGTGCTGAGTCCATTCGGGCACAGTTCAATGACAAGTGGTGGATAATTTTCGAGAGGCCTCCCTACATTAACGCTGTATGCTCCGCAAATTGACATAAGCCAATGATAAACAATGTAACATAGATTTGCCGACTGACATTTGGAACCTAGAACCTTACCCAAATATTTGCCCTAATGAGTGCATTAGATGTTTAGAAGAGCTACATGTAGACATGAAACATTGGGCAGCAAGATTAGCCTAGTTCATTTCGCTTCAACTCCAGACGAATCGTACGAGCCTGTTGTTGTTCATCGTCGTTGTTTGAGACGTGAAAGTTGCGTCGTGACTTCTGAGAGGTTATCAAGGTATGTAGCAAGGCCTCTGCTTACTCATTGTCCACAGTCTGCCCCATAACAAAATTAGTATACTGCAGTCACGAGTAACGTTCCATTATGAATTCATGTCTAGGGCGAAATCTAAATTGTAGCTGTGGTTGAATGCTACTCATGTACGTGAAAAACAATGTGATGAAATATCCAAGGAAGATAATTTGCAGTGAAGGTTTGAACTAATTGCAAAGGTCTGCGTTGACTTTTGTGCCCTGAGAAAGAGCCACCTCTGGTAGAACTTGACCCCCTGCAGTGCTGTAACTAGATAGACGTGCGATAAAAAACAGAGGCGCTGTTGGTATAGCCGTGTATGTATGGTACAAAATTCAGATGTCTTGTTACGAAAAGGGCTATCGTACACTTTTGTCAGCGGTTGGTTTCGTCACAGCTTGCTTGAAATTCTGAGACATCAAAATTGTATGACGACCAACAAGAGGGACAATAAGAGGGACCGTGTGGCATTCTATGTTTTGATTACCAAAACCCCTAACGTTAACCGTGTTAAATATTAAGACATACCTTTAGGGCATCAAATGTACAATGCCACACAGATTGTTCTGTCTAGAACGTGTGACCCGCACAAATCGCCTTACATGCCTAGCACAATGCCATGTGGCCTCTCTTGACCATATCTCAATGTAATCAAGGCGGTAACCATTAAGAATAGTTTACTTTACTGTGAGGATTATGAAGTATGTCCCTATCTTGATCGAACAATGAATGTTTAACCCAGTTTACAAGCGATGTGGGGATACGTGCAGTAGGCGATGTGTGTAAGTCATGCTAACGTTAAAGTTGGATGTGCCTGTAGCTCAGATGGTAGCAGCCTCACAGCTGAACTCCTGGTTCTTAATAGTTGGTACCTGGGAGACTCAAGTTAAATCCTGGGTAGGGTATCTCGGTTGGTGCTGCACCCGTCGTCTATACCTCGGAATGGACGTAAATGGGGGTCCTATGAATGAGAGCGTGCCCCGACCATGTTAAAAGAAAGGGGTAGGTAAAAATGAAAATATGCCCTGCTACTGAAACAGCACGGAAAAGTTGCTACCCTAGGTTCCAATAGGCACTAGAAAATGATTAAAGAATGTTGGATACGTTGGATAGGGAACACTTGTAAGGCTCTTAACAGAAATATGAGAGTGGAAAAAACTGCTTTCCTAATTCAGCTCTATCAATTTTCCATATAACATTTATTGGAATCTCAGAATTCGATCAGAATTCGATCACTTCTTTCCAAGATTCAATTACTTAAAAAAATCATGGTAATAACCTAATCATGGAGCCCTCACCATCTACCCACACGCGCAGAAAACCTCCTTTAATACCAGAGATGATCATTACGTGGTAGTCACGACTGCAATGGACATGTAAATGTCAAGGATTCTTACCAACCAGAGATAATGATGTTCACAAAGTGAGGTTGATTGATCCACAAGGATAAGATTCCTTGAGAAGTCAGAGTACATGTAAGTGTGGACTCCCCTAATTACGATGCTAAATTTTAATAGTGTGTCGATATCGATGGTCATGTTTACTGCTTATAGCTTGAACGACTTAAAACTTTCGACTCCCGATAGGGTTACCTCTTCAGACCAAGGACGTAATATGATATGCTTATGGGGGGGGCGTATGTGTTACCAAACATTATGTTTGGTAACACATACGCCTCCCCCATAAGCATATATTGTACAGATTGTAAGTACATTTACCAGCAAAATGAAGGCGTTTGCTTTCATGAACAGATCATACAAAGGATTATACAAACGGAAGATTTTTTCTAAGATTGATTGATTGATTATATTTTCCCTTGATGATTATAAACAGCAACAAATTACAGAAACTTACATCAATACAAGGATGCCAAAGCAGTGTTTGTTAGCCTACCTGTGGGCAAAATTGGATTGGCTCGGAACAAATGTACTCAGGTTATTTACAAGTACATGATTTTATAAACACATAGGTAAGGCACAATTTGTGAACTTAAGAAGTGACATTACAGGCTGTTTTGTTGGCAACAATGTCATTCCTTCTAATACACAAAGTAATATTTCCAGGCGCCAGAGAGGAATATGCGCTAGTTAGATTTTCGATCTTTGCTGTATGTGCGCGAATTGATTTTGAGGGTTCAGTGACATGGTGGTGTACTTGCATTCTATATTCAATCATACTTGATCATGAAAGAATCCAATGCTCACAAAAGTCGACAGTACCAAAGAAAAGAGCAATGATTTATTTCAGGCGACACCGGCTCACCACGTTGATTAGAAATGACAAAGGAAAAGGACCCATAACTTGAAGCATTGATTAATCATAAAGTCACCCAACGTAACTTAGCAGTTAATCAGTGTGTAAGCTGAGCACGCCCACAACCAATTACTGTGCTGCAATAATTATAACAAATGAGGGACTGACTGTGTACATGTGCTCTTCAATTAAAATCAGACAAGAGTAGACCCAGATTAGAAGTGGGTCAGCTTTTGAGAATCTCCGTATATCGACGTCAGCGCAGCTGGGCTTAATTCTGTTCAAACCATCACTCTCTAATCAATATAATCATTATCATCTTCTGAAGCACATGTAACTAATGAGCGTTAGATTAACCCGTCTGATTTCCAATTTTAGTTAACTAGAGGTAATGTTGTTTTTCTCACTTCGGTCTGTCTATTACCTCTAAGTGCATATATTACAGCTTCCTGCTCTAAAAATATAATAACCCATCCGTGACGCACGTACGTCTGTAAGTTGGCATGTTATAATGAAAGTATGAAACCTGCGGCTGCCAAAATACTCATCAGAGAATCTCCTAAGTACTCATCAGAGAATGGTACAAAATCTCAGGCAGACGGAATCGTGACCAGGGCTATTTGCCTGTATGATCAAGCAACTGTTCGAACATATCTGACACTGACAATGACAGGGACATTCTGAAAGTTTGGCAAGCTAGTGGAGTAGTAAGAACAGCTGCGATGAAGATATGTAAATACCCGTACCCTAAAATCACACACGATCTGCTTTCTCCCTTTCAAGATTAAAATGTTCAGGAGGCTGTAGAATACATGCGAGGATTCGGACCAAATCATTCTAAATCCTGATCACTTGTTGGGTACAAGCACAACAGACAACAGACACACCTGCATGTTTAGTAAGACTTTGTGACATCACGTAAGGCTTCCAAACATCACTTAAAACTGATAGTGATACGCCTGGCTTGACAGTTAAATTCTGACACGGGTTAGATTAAGAGGATTATGTGGTGTTAGGATGAACTGTATATTGGGTGAGAAAAGAGCCTCTGGCCCTGTTAACGTTTGTCTTGTCTATAATGTGCAGAATCTGGGATTACATCCCACGTAGGCGTAGGTGACAGGTGCACAGGGATCACTGCTTTGTTGTGGTCAGATTAAACCTTGGAAGGACTAAGCTGATATGCTATTACTTATCAGTACATAATACGTCCACACGTGCTCTGTAACTACATCAAAATCCCTCTAGTAAAGGCAGACAGACTTGGTTTGACCTCTGACACAAACCTTTACCTGATCACGTACAGGCACAATCATGTTTCAGGCTTCCGCGGATCACTGACATCAGAGTTATCTAACTTCAAAATGAAGAAGTCGGAGAGCGCTGTGTTTCCATGGGCGAGGTCTAGCCGCTAGCCGACCCTTTGTAACGATTCCCAGAAAGTACGTGTACTGATTTACAAGTCATTCATCTGTCAATCTTATAAGTGGCACCTCCGGGTTCTTCCTGAATAAGGGGAACCTTTCTCGGTGTACATCTTGGTTCATAGCGTAAGACGCGGAAGCTTAAGGTGCTGAATAATCTATATTGGCAACTTGGAATTTTAGAGCTTTACTCAAGAACGTCCATAATGACCGGTACGCATATTACTGCCGGAAATGCCCAGGGACTCGACCAACTTGAGATCAAAGAATGGCAGAGTGAAAAGCTTAATGTGAGACACTTATTAATGATCTTTACTCGAGTCTCGTTGAGAATGGCAAGATTTGTATAGATGCATAAGGATTGTGTGGGAGTTATACTTCCTACATGATAAACCCCGGACCCTACCCATGACTTACCAGCTTAAGTCGATAATCCCAGCGTTCATTCTCACAGATACCGGATAACCAGCCCACTGGTTAACCTTCCCGACAAGCGGCAGGCAAAGTCACCTTGAACATGCTACGTTGGAATGAATTTAACCACTTGATATATCAACAATCAATTGACTACTGTGTCAACGTAGAAATACTTCTGGAATCTTGGACGTCATCTGAAAGTTTAACTCATTTGGTAATATCCAAACTCCGCTGCGACCAGACCGGAGTTTCATAATGTTAGACAATGAGGGAATTTCATAGATGTAAAGAAAAAGAACTTTCTTTTTAATGATAGTCCTTTTATTGAGCCAAGGGTTACAAAATCCAATTTAAGTCTGATCCAAAAACAAACAAACATCGGTGATAGTCCGTATGTTCAAACCTGGTGTGCTGCGCCATCAGGCGGTTTACCGGGCATGTAATAGAAACGATGGGTGACTAATGCAAAGGTGACCTGGACCTCCCGGTACACAAATGCTATTACGCATCGGATTCTACGGCGAATCATGCATCTGATTTGGCATTCTGTAAATATTCTGTGACATAGTTAACCATTGTATTTATATTACTTAACGCTCATTAACACTCATATCAGCTATGCGATGGTAACGAAGGCAGACTGTCAGGGGTAGGACGACAATGTAATATCTAATGTCCTTGGTAAGGGACAGCTTTGATTAGTTTTTTCTTTGGTGGGGGGGGGGGGATATAGCAAGCCGAATAGAGCAAATTGTGGCGACAGGATCACTCACATAATCGCCTCTTCGGTCACTTGGATAAAGCAATTTAGCAGATAGACCTAGCAAATATGTGGCTCAGGGAGCAAATTTGGCGTGAAGTAGCTGAACCGTTGATCGGAATCGACTTTGACGCGTGTTCATCCGCAATACAGGGATAGTAACCCATGGTAGATTCCTTACCTGCCTCCAGATAAAGAGATTTGATTCACCCTCTTAAGGATTGATTTGTCCGTATATTTGTTTATCTTATGAAGGTTAGTCCAGACCATCTGATGTGGTGGACTTGTGAGTCATAAACTGTCTTGTGCATTTTATGATACATTCTTTTTTCAGCCTGTCTTAAGGTTTCTTTTTTGCTGTTATAACATAAGAATTATTTTCTCCTTCCAGCTACAGCACCGACTGTCAAGAGCGACCACACACACCATCTGAAATGGACGTGTCTTCTTTGATAACCTCCTTAAGGTTACAGTAACCTTGGATACTGCCATCAAGAAGTTCTTATCAGTCCAAAGTCGTTTCCAGTTGGTTTAAAATGTTTCACTGTTTGATAATACTCAAAATCAACTGGCCACATTGACATTGAACACACCTCCTTTAAAGACTTGTCAGATCCTTTGAAGTTTTTGATCAAGTTTAGGTAGAGTAACACCGACGAGAAGATGATAACGGATAGCCCCATTAACACAACGGAGCTCATCGAATACATGACAGACAGTCTGTATCCCCGAACAGACAATCTAAGCCAGAACTTAACTGGTACTACAGAAGTCCCATCGAATACCTCATTACCAGTTTACTTCCCGATGAGCTACCAAATCGTTACCACCGTGTTCGTCCTTGTAATCTGTACTATTGGCATCGTTGGAAATATCATGGTAGTTCTGGTGGTGACTCGTATCAAATCCATGAGGAGCCCGACCAACTGTTACCTGGTCAGCCTGGCAGTGGCGGACCTCATAGTACTGGTCACGGCAGGGATACCGAACATCCCCGACAGCTTCTACATCGAGTTCGCCTGGCTCTACGGATACTCGGGTTGTCTCATCATCACCTACCTACAGTACCTCGGCATCAACACATCATCAATGTCCATCCTGGCCTTCACGGTTGAACGTTACATCGCCATCTGCCACCCGCTGTACGCCCAGACCATGTGCACGGTTTCCCGGGCTAAGAAGATCATCGCTGGAGTGTGGGTCCTCACCCTCGCCTATGATTCCATGTGGTTCTTCCTCATGGGTACAGAACAAAAGGTGTACAACAACGGAACTGAGGTACTTTTTTGCAACTACAACATGGAAAGAAGCAAATATTTGACAGTGTATTTCTTGGATCTGTCCCTGTTCTACCTGTTGCCGCTCATCGTGGCAGCCGTGCTGTACATCCGCATCGGGCGGGTGCTGTACTCGGAGGACATCGCTGAAGCCGGAAACATCGAGATCGCCAACAGGGGACAAACACATGTACGCCACATGCAGGCTCGCAGGATCAACTCACGGAAACAGGTGGGTAGTCACTATAGGAGTGAATGAGGAAAGGAAGAAATGAAGGGAGGGATGGAGGAAGGAAAGTGTGTTGCAGTTAAACGTTCATCTTGAGAAATATATCATTCCTATGATGTGTAATGATCTAATGCTGTTTACCATCTAAAAGAGTAGCGCCAGTGTTTGTGAGATAAAGTAACTTCCAGATTGCTTCTCTATCCCATGCATGTTATCGAGCTATGCAGAGTGAACCTTTATCTACTCATGATCAAGCGTTAACGTGTATCTTTTGAGCTGCAACGCTTCAAGGACAAATCAATGACTTGGAAAACAGAGGCCAATGTTGCTATCTTTTCCAATCCGCGTTCACTCAGTTGTTTTCAACTTGGAAATTTTGACAACGGCGTCACTTTATTAACTTCGCACGAGCGCGCGCGCGCGCGCGCGTGTGTGTGTGTGTGTGTGTGCGTGCGTGTTGATTTCAGTAGAGATTCTATAGAAAAAGGTAACATTATGCTTTTACATATACCGTTGAATTTTCTGATTTCCTTCCAAGCCATTTTTCAAGTAGTCAACTCTGACACGGCATGTTGTTCTCGTGTTTCTTATTGTCCATCTTCATGCACACCGCCAGACTGAATGAGAGTCTGACACTTTACCACGAACATGCAGATGATAGCAGTGACTTCTCCTACATTTTAGCACTTTATGTAATACATAGTGTACAGCAGACTTCATCCTCCCAACCTGAGTTAGTGCCGATGTCTAACTAGTAATTTTTTTCTTGAATTGACTGTAATAAAGTCTAGTGCAGACGTGACGTTTTGCCAATGCAGGAAATTGAATCTGTAGACGTGCGAGTTGTCCATTACAAAAATTGGGTTGGCGGTTCAAATCATAACCCTCGGAGTACCCCACTTTATTATCCCTCTTTAGTCGTGAGTTACATGCCGAATTCCAACAGGAGTTGACCATTGGCTAGCTAGAATCGACCAAAATTTCGACACACGAGAAACTTGTTACCAAACTTTTTCTCACTGATGCTCACTAACGACCAACCATGGATCTGCTGTCACTGCCCGTGAACTTAACATCTGATGAAGAATTACTTTTTAAACATGGACTATTTACTGGCCATGACTTTGCTTGACGCACCTAGCGATGCCACGTCGAGTAGTTTTGTAGTAAATTTGGGCATTTACCATTAATGCCACGCCTTTCGTTCCACGGAAATTTACTGATATGAAGACCTGGTATCTCTTATCCCATGGCACCATTACGTTTTGATCCCGTGAAACCATTACGTTTTGAAGTGACCAAATACATCAGGAACCTTTGATCAGCCTGCATTCCGTATCGATAAATCGTCTCAATTAAACAAGTCAGAAGTCCTAGCCGATTCTGTTAATATTTAGACGCTACAGTACCTAATACATGACAGAAGAAGCGGTGTCTAATACCGGAACGGGGAAACTCGCTCTGCTAGCAATAGACGGCGATCGTCCTGCGCGACCTAGCTGCCACCTTAATTGAGTTTGTGTAGCCTATGAGTTCATAATTGGAATATTAAGAATGCAAAATCGGTCGCAGCGCGATCATTTCGCTGCACCATCGCAGGGAGGTCAGCGCCAAGTGGAATGGCGATGTAGAAAGTACGGGTCATACTCTTTACTTAATGCAGACATTGGATCTCTTCCCCTCGAAGGTTTTCCTTGATCTTAGGCCACAGCAAGTAGATTTTATGGATGGCATCCTCTACAGAGACTGCAAAAATAGTGAGAAAGGGCGAAAAAAAAAAGATGGGCAAAAAAAGGCAAATTTTCAAAATAGACACCATAAACGTTGTAACAAGAATTGAAGTGGCAAAATATGTCATTATAAGCAACAAGGCATTCATTCCTGTATCTAAGAAGTGTACTAGTGTAGTAAAAGTAACACTAGTGTGGTAAACTGGTATCACTAAGTGACTAACCATGTGTTAACAACTTCACACATGGCTTCCATATTGGCGCCACTCTTACAACTATCCAGCAAGTTTCACTTCTGCAACTCCAGTCAAGGCTACCTCTCTAGTACAATTATTACTGCGGAATCTTAGGGACAGTACAAACACCCAGCCTACATGTGCTTACTGTCAGATGTGCAACAAGACAATTTCAACAGAAGAAAGCAACCGATGCGTATGTTTATCTTGTTTTAGTTCTAATGCTCCAGCAGAACAGGAGGAGATGCAGAAGCTCCCCTTGACCCCTGAAAGTGAGGTTGACAACATAGAACAAGGCTCAACGTTATCTGTAATTTCTGGAGCAGGGCACGATAGAAGTGCAGATAAAGGTATTGAGCTCTGCCCATCTCCTAGTTCACAGGTTACAGATGCCACAAAACAAACCAGAGATGAATCAGTAACAGGGGAGTTAAAGAAAAACATGACCACCCTAGCCTCAATACAGGAGAGTCTGTACAGCAATGCACCCAAGCATACAAGAAGTACTGAATCATCCGAGATGAGAAGATTGCAGGAGGAGAATGCATCATTAAGGGAAGCTAGTACTGATAGTGGACAACTCAGCAACGGAGGCAGACATGAGGAAGATAGTCCACCTGGTGAGAGTATAACAGTAAGGACTACAGTAGTGCAGGAAACTCCGCAAAGAACTGAGGGAAGGTCCCTGCTGATTGGTGACTCCAATGTAAGTCGAATACGTAGCTACTTGAACACAGATACAGGCATGAGGGAAAGGTACGGAACAGGTAGTCAGCTAGTAGTCTCAGCATTCCCAGGTGCTAAAATCGAAACTGTGGAATCAAAGTTATCGGTTTTGTTATCTGTGGGAACTGAAGTAAAGCAGGTGATTATACATGCTGGGACGAACAATGTTGGTAGGGACTCTCTGGAAGAAATAGAGACCAAGTTTAGAAATGTGTATGAAGAAGTCAGGAAATATCAGCCAGGATGTGAGGTAGTGTTCACAAGTCTGCTACCGAGGGGAGATTGCAAGATGAAAAATGATATGGCAATGCAGGTAAACAACCTTCTAGAACGTCTGGTGAGCCATCTTGAAGGCGCCAGGTATGTGGACTGCACAAACATATTCATGGTAGAAGGTTTGATAGATACCAGCATGTTTAGCAAAGACGGTCTACATGTGAGTAAGAAAGGCACCGAAACTTGGGCCCGGTCTATCATGGACAAAACAGGTCTAGATTTATGTGATCCTGACTGTAAGACACAGGGAAATAAACACTACAGAGAGATTAAACAAAGCATGCAGAAATGCCAAGTGTGTGGTATTAATGGTCACAATGTCAATATATGTAGACACAGAATTCAGTGTTTCACTTGTGGTCAATATGGGCATAAGTCAAAATATTGTAATCTTGTATGAGTCTTTGGCAATGAGGAAAATGCCTGCAAACACTGTAATGAAAGAAACACAATATCAATAATGTCATGGAATGTAAATGGTTTGTTGTCAAAGCGAGAGGATCCTGACTTCATTAACTTCCTAAAACAACATGATATAATTGGATTGCAAGAGACGTGGACACAAGACAAGGACGACGTTCCCCTGGAAGGGTATGTAGTTTACACCAGTAATAGAAGTAAGAAGAAATCTGCTATAAGAAATTCTGGAGGATTGGCTCTTTTTATTCGAGAAGAACTTAACAAAGGTGTCAAAAGACTATCAAGCCAATCTAAAAATGTTATTTGGTGCTCCCTTGACAAAGACTTTTTTAGATGGGAAGCTAATCTGATACTTGGTATTGTTTATGTCTCACCTGAAAATTCGCCTATACACAACACTGAAGATATTTTTCAGATAGTGGAATCAGAATTGTCCCAATACATATCAGACATGGAAAATTGTGAGTATGTGATAATGGGAGACTTTAATGCTCGAACAGGAACTCTAAGTGATTATGTGGTAGAAGGAAAGGATGATGACAAATTTGTACCCCTTCCACATGATTACTTGGTCGACATAGCTCCTCCCCCAAGGTTTTCTCAAGATAAGTGCATTAATGGATTTGGTTACAGTCTGATAAATCTATGCAAGACAGCAAATTTAAGAATTGCTAATGGAAGACTGTACGGGGATAAAAATGTAGGTAGCTACACCTGTATAAGGGACCACATTCTGACTAAGGATGGAAACCCTGGTAAAAGTGTTGTTGATTATGTACTAATCAAAGACAGTATGCTTAACTCCATCCCAGACTTCTCAGTAGTAACCAGAGCTGAATCTGATCATATGCCCCTGGTTACTAGGATACACACAAATAGGGTTTCACCACAGATTAAAGACAACTTACATACTGCAAATAATACAACTCGTTATAAGTGGTATGAGGATAGGTCAGAAGAATTTAGGAACTTATTACACGGACAAAGTGCACAAGCTCTCCTAGAACAAGTAAATTTAAATCTTCAACTGAATGAATTAGATGCTGCTGTAGAAAAAATAGGTGAAATGCTGGAGATGGCTGCTGCACCCATGAGACAAAAACCAAGGCAAAGAGTGAATACACCAAACAATCAAGAAGAATGGTTTGATTTGGACTGTAAACAGGCAAAAAAGTTCTAAGTAGAAGTCTTCATAAATACAGGCGGGTTCAATGTGAAAATAATTGGAAGATTTTTAAACAAGCAAAACTAGAATATAAAGCATTAGTGAGGGCTAAAAGGAGAGCACATAGGGAAAACATGAGAACTAAATTGAGAACTGTACAGAGGGATCCAAAGGAGTTTTGGAGGTTAGTTAAAGGAAAGAAAGTAAATAGTATGGGTAACATAGGTGCACAAGAGTTGCAAATTATTTTGAGGGGCTATACAATGAGAGTGGAGAGGATTACACAGTGGAGGAAAGCATCAACATTACTGAACTTCTTCAGAACATGTTGTCCCACTCAGACCATTTTATCGACAGTTTAGATGAAGAAATAACTGAACAGGAAATATTAGATAGTGTCAAGAACTTGAAAACAGGCAAAGCATCAGGAATAGATAATCTTCTACCAGAGTTCTTCAAAGAAAGCATATCAGTCTTACTACCATACTTGAAAATCTTATTTAACAAATGCTTTAATTTTGGGGTCATTCCACGTCAATGGACCGTAGGTATCATAAATCCGTTATTTAAATCTGGGAGGAAGGACGAGGTAGAAAACTATAGAAGTATAACGTTATTGTCAGTTTTTGGTAAATTATTCTTAACAATCCTGGGAAAGAGACTGAACAATTGGGGTGAATCAGGGGAAAAACTGGTTGAGTCACAAATGGGATTCAGAAAAGGGTACGGAGTTTTAGACAATCTCTTCTGCTTAAATTCTATAGTAAATAAATACCTTACAAGACCCCGGGGACGTTTTATTGTGCATTCGTTGATTTTTCAAAGGCATTTGACAGTGTGAATAGAGCATACTTATGGATAAAATTTCTACAAGGGGGGTTAAGTACCAAAATGGTAAAGCTTGTACAAGCACTGTATGAAGAGGTAAAATCATGTGTTAGAATTAATGAGGAGATAAGTGGGATGTTTAATTGCACTAAGGGAGTACGTCAGGGTTGTATTCTTTCTCCCTTCTTATTTGCATTTTTTATAAGAGATTTAGATGATCACTTAAAACAAAGTGGATGCAGGGGTATCCAAGTGGGAGATGTAGAAATATTAAGTTTGATGTTTGCAGATGATTTAGCCCTGTGTGCTGACTCAGTAATAGGGCTGCAAAGGGTACTAAATGCTTTAAATACATACTGTTCAAAATGGCAACTGACAGTAAACTTGGTTAAGACAAAGGTGATGGTATTTCGGAATGGTGGCAAACTGAAAAGAACCGAAAAGTGGTATTATTGTGGTAAAAAGGTAGATGTGGTGAATTCATATAAATATTTGGGGATAACAATTTCCTCCAGTGGAAGGTGGTTTAAGGCGCAGGAAACTCTAGCGGCTCAAGCATCAAAAGCTACATTTTTACTGAAGAAAGAATTCACAAATTTGGAGCTATATCACCAGAATTAGTTTTTAAATTGTTCGACACCATGATACTTCCAGTTCTGATGTATGGGTGTGAAATATGGGGTTTCCATACAGGTAATCAGTTGGAGATAGTACACAATAAATTTTGTAAATTCTACCTTGGGGTAGGGCAGAACACACCCAACATAGCAGTAAGAGGAGAGTTAGGCAGGCATCCCTTGTACGTTCTTAGGTATAGCAGAATCATTAAGTTCTGGCTGAAAGTGTTAGAAATGGATAACAACAGATATACAAAGAAGTGTTACAGGTTGATGTATGAACTTGATCAGGTTAACAGGAAATCATGGGTAAGCCAGGTAAAGCAATTGCTGTTCGCTTATGGTCTTCAAGAAGCATGGTTCAACCAGGGAGTTGGCAACATAGAAGAATGTATTCATGTATTCAAGAAAAGAGTGAAAAGGGGGGCTATACAAGCATGGAACAATCAGATAGAAATCACAGCTAGGTTACAAACATACTGCACAGTTAAAGATAGATTCAATGTGGAAAGTTACCTCAATGTTATTAATGTTCTTAACCACAGGAAAGCCCTATCCCAATTAAGATGCTCCTCACATGCACTCAACATAGAAAAAGGTAGACACAATAAGACTAGAAGAGAAGCAAGGTTATGTCAATTATGTGAAGAAGGACTGATAGAAGATGAGTATCATTTTGTCATGGAATGTCCATTTTTAATGCATTAAGAAAGAACATCTGCCCAGTTTCTACGTTAAAAGACCAGACCCAAACAAGTTTAGAGAGTTAATGAAAGGACCAACAGTCAATACAACGAGACAGCTAGGAAGGTTTGTATATAAGGCTTTTATTCTAAGACAGCAATGCATTAACGTCCAACATTCGTCGTCCTTGTCCACGTAACCCTGTTCTCTGTTGTGGATTTTGTTGATTTATGAGTCTAGTTACATTTTTTCTTTGCCATTTATTTCGATTGCCCTTTATGTCCTATGTGATAAAGTATTTCCTTGTTTTGATGATATGTAACACATTATGATTTACGGTTGATTTACTTTTTGGTTACAACTACATTTGATTTATTGATTTGTATTGGAAATTAAAGTTGCATTATTATTATCATTGTTATTATTAATTTCTTATGATTTTATTTAACTGTGTTTCCCTGTTGTGCATATTGATTAACACTTAATGTTTTGCAAACAATGCCTTGTTTTGTTTTTTGTTACAATATGTGTCCTGTGGCTTTTAAATTGATTAAGTTGCATTACGTCTGTGATAATTTATTTGATGATGTGTTTCCATGTTGATAATTATCATTTGTTCTTTTACCATTAATCTGAAATTTTGTACAATTTGTTCCCTTGATTTAATTGGTCAAGTAAAATTAAATAATTGTTGTTTGCATTTAAGTTATATTATGCTTTTGTTTATTCATGATTTAGAATTTATGTTGTTTATCTATGATTTAGAATTTTATGTTATCCCGTGTTTCTGGTGATACTTTTCTTATGGTTTATATGATTTACTTTTAAGTAACAGATATGTTCGTCGTGTTTATGATTTGTGTTACATTATGTCACTCAGTTTTATTACTATTGTATTTGCTATGGCCCATAGGTGGCAAAAAGCAAGAAATAAAGTTCAAGTAAGTCAATTAGGTCAGGGTACAACACAACCTATCTACCCATTTTGGTCTATCTGACCATCCATGAAGAAGAAAAACCAGGCGAAAATTAATGAGCGGACGTCATCCATAAAATTTCCTTGCTGTGGCCTTAGTACAGATATATTTATCCCTACTGATAGTCCCTCCGTGCCTGGGCGCGTTTGCGTCTGGGTGTTTCCAAGGGTTTCGCTCATCTATCAAACGTCGACACAACTTTGCCAATAAAACTGATTTTTATTCTAAGGACAAAGGAACATTTGAGGAAGAGAAAGGTTATTAGGTATACATCATGACGTCAGTTAATTCTACCTGAAACGTCTGACCGTTTTCAAAATCTGTGCTGTTGATTGAGTATCGATCTGTTACAGTGTGTTAAGAAACATTCCTACCTAGATCCTTTGCATACTTGTGGTTGTCTGGAATGATAGCATGATGTTCTGTTGCAAATCTTGTAATTAGGAAGGGATGAAAGGTTGCAGAAAAGGTCGTGTTTTTGTACCTGAAGGGAATTCAAGTCAATCTAGATGGGGGCGTGTCATACGCAAATTTTCACCTGATTTAATTAGCTGACAATCCGTTTTTACCGGGTTTCTTGCTTGCCATTGACACAACAGCTAGTGAGCACCGTTTGTATATCAGAATATCCACCTAATGTTGGGTAAAGTCCCCCGGGATGTTTGTCGTACGAAACGACTGCGTGTGGTAGCCATGGGGCACCTATATAAACACAGCTAGTCATAAACTATATATCTGCCACTTCTATGCATACATTGCAGTGGTTCATAAGATTTCGTGAGATTTTGTCGGCCTAGTCTATCGATTGCCCTAACACTTCTCCTAAATGTAGCCACAAGGACGCTGTACAGGGCCCTTGAAAGCTTTAAGTGTGTGATAATGACTGCCTGGGACAAAATACACACCCACGTAATTACAACTTCTAGGAGAGACCAATCATCACCATCATCCATATATTTCTTACACAGTATATCAAAGAGTTGAAGCACACACGAAGTTCCAGTATCCCTTATCATACATCATTCAGGTATCATTCAGGTCCTTTCCACATAAACATGTTTCAGTTTTAATCAGCTTCTTTTGGGTGAGGTACGGGCGACATACTCTCTCTTTAGCATCAGGAGTCCATAGAAATCAATGATGCAACAGAACTTTTAAAGTGTGTTTATGACTTTATAAGTATAAGTTTCAGAATATGCAGCACAACATAACAGATCTGGCAAAGGCATAGAATGTGTGTTTTCAGGGCATAAAGGCGTCTTCAACATGCCTCTGGAAAGAGTTTCATGCACGACTTCCATTCAGGACTTGTTATACCTGACGTTCGTGGCCTGATTTTTGTACGTAAAAGCACTTCACATAATTCCCCACGGGGAGATGTCGTTTCTACCCGCCAGAGGCACTTAACCGCTTCATGTGCCTTTCATTTCCCCAAGAGAGAAGTAGTTACCTGCGAGAAGTAGTCTTGGCGCCGGGTCACCTTCTCGCGAAGGACTCCATTAGAAACTTAGATCATAGCTGATTGTTTAAAAGGGCACACATTTTGGAGGGAAACATTAATCTTTCCCTGAAAACGAAACCAGACGTGTCCCAAAATTCACTTTTTCCTTGCAAAGCCTAAGATTACAGATGGAACTGTCTTATATTTAAAAACATTATAGTACTTGCAAAGCATAAGATATCAGGACAGTTTGTGACATGATTGAACTTTTTATGCTTGATTCACCTGACCGATAAACCGCTTTTGTGCGTACCACACTAGTTTTGTACACCATGTTATGACCGTAGCAATGTACTAATGTTCACAAATTTGAGTGAGCAAATAAGTGTAGATTTGTAAACGTAGGCTTGTTTAATGCCAAACTTTCTGCTCTTTTTCTGGGAAGTCCATTTATACGTGATCGGCCGTAGACATCGAGACCTGACCATTACTATTGCCTTTCTCGCAAATGACAAAATTTCATGCTTTCGTTACGTTCTACTAGATTGTACCTGCAGAAAGCTTTGCCAATTATTGTGAAAGGCATCGACTGCCTCCGTGATTTTCAATAACGTGAGGTTTGGTACACCCAGGCTAAATTACTTTCACACAAATGCGTCTTTCTCCCCGTGAGGTGGAATATTCATGAACCGTGCGACAGTTTTGGAATTCACAATGAACTTCATCAATATTAGCCAGACATGCACAGTGTGCGCTCTGCCGGGACCACTGTAGAACGGTGCAGTATTGTGTCTCAGGTGTTTAAAATCACACACGAGTAAGAAGAGATTACAATGAAGTTATAGGTTAATTCGAAATCCCTTACATGCCCCTATGTTTTGCCCATATGAGAACGGCATTTTACTATTTCCTCACTCGATTCAGGCAAAAATGTAGAGACTTTCTTCAGCTACGGACGTCCCTAAGGTAGGGCGTAAATCCAGAGGCCCGTGTTTAAGGAGAGCCACATCTCAAGAAAAGTTACAGAACGCACTACGTATTAGAGTAGGGGTCCTTCCCAGCATGATTTTATCAAACCTTGCAGCCTTGTACATTGCCCTCAACCTAATATCGTTTACAAATAGCACGTGATAATGAAGAATGTTATTGCCCTCGTTACAAGATAATGATCATACCCGTCCACACGAAAATAAGAGCTGTTGGAACTTTGCCCATTATTAGTTGGCTACCTGACTTGTAACATTGTACTTAATTGGGGGCAGGACCCCAATCTACCGGGGCGCGTCTGTACTGTGTAGCCTGTAACAATCCATTAACCATGTTAGCTGGTATCTGTTACTCTCCAAGCAGAGGTTGCTGGGGAAAATCGTGAGCAAGTGGAAGGCCGGTCGAAAAAAGTTGATGAAAGGACAAGGTCACGAATTTTCCCACCAACCTCTACGAATGTGAGGTAGAGACAATGAACATGTTTTCTCTCTATCTGATCCATCTCCATATTTCTTGAGACACTTGATGTGATCACAAAGCAGATTGGGGTGAAGGCGTACGCCGGCGGAACGTTTTTTTCTATTTCTCTTATCGTTAATTTCATTTGGTTTTGGTATCTTATATCTGTTGACTTTCCTGGGAGACATTGTAACCGCCAGTAGTCTTAATTTTCCCTGGAGAAAGGAATAAACAATAAATTGATGCATGTATGTTGGAATCCCTGCCCCAGGTTGTGAAGATGCTGGCGTGTGTTGTGGTGCTGTTTGCTGTGCTCTGGATGCCGTACCGCGTCCTGGTGGTCTGGAACTCCTTCATCGACCCTCCCAACACCGACAAATGGGTCATCCTGTTCTGCCGCCTGCCCATCTACATCAACAGCGCCAGTAACCCCGTCCTCTACAACGCCATGTCCGTCAAGTTCAGACGCGCTTTCAGCAAGTTGGCAAAGTGCTCCAAGAAGGACGACATGACCAGCATGAACTTCCAGTCTTCTGTCAGAGCGGTCACGCGCCCTTCCAACAGGGTGTGAAGACAGTAGACATACGGACAACAGTAAAGTCGCAAAGATACTGAGCACTAACGTTTCAGTTCACACCTAATGCCAGAGTAAGCATGAAATATGTATATAGTCTTCGGATTTTGGGAAACCAAACTATCCAAGTAAATACTTCTTTTTTTTTATCTCACCTGGTGTAAATATATAGGTGTTGTTCTGTAGAAAATGACATCACAAGGATACAATTACGACAAGCATACTATAGTATGTCCACGGTCAATGGAGAAAAGTGTATGACGTCACAATGTCGCACTAAGGGGTAACGTAAATATCATAGAATTTTTTAATTAGGTGGATCTGGAAATATCTCCAGACCAGTACATATATTTACCTCTTGTATATACAAGGCGGTGTCATTGACTCAGTATAACGATATGAAGTCGACTGTACCATCAACTGATATCAGATAAATCAGTGAGGCACTAAGGCCTGGAATATCTCTTGAACAATATCGAAAGAACCATGATAATGCTTCCCCTAGCTGAGATTCCTAGACTTGGTTACCTTTCACATTGAAATTACAAATTGAGTGTAACAGAAGGAAAAGAACTAAGATGCCAAGACAAGGTTACTGAAAGCAACCGTCATTATTGACCGACCAGGCCTGCACCGATGTCGGACCTACAAATGTAGAGACTTCCTGATCACTGTACAGATATGCAATCTCGTTGAAAATGTAACAACATAACAAGAAACAGTTGTTGATATTACTCGATATAAATCTCAACTGTATATATACATCTTGAGAAATGGACACAACGAACCGTAGGAGAAGTTTGGCTCCAATTGTTTTGGGGGACTAATGCATGCACTCACCTTATGAAAGAGGAACGATAGAGGTGGCTGCACTCAATATGATATATATATATTATATCAAACATCAAACTGTATTCTAAAAATGACCAAAATATGAAAATAATGGGCCTATATGTAGATTCCAATAATCATATGTAATTAGTAAAAAATAATACATCTGTGAGATGGATTAAGTTTAATAACAGACCTGTATGTAGTTCCAATAATCATAGGTAATTAGTAAAACTAAAAATTATACAGCTGTAATTATACAGGAAGTAATTTTAATAACAGTTGATACCTGTGTGTGAATTTCACTAATCATATGTCATTTGTACAAATAATACAGCTGTAAATAGAACTAAGCTTGATAACAGTATACAGAATTTCCCAAAATTCCATCTGTTCAATTGTCCATAACTAAATCCATGTGGTATACAGAGTTTGTGCACAAAACATTAAATCTTTTATATATAAAAGCACTGAAAATTAGCATGTCTGTGTATCCCTAGACTGATAGTTTGTCTACATTGTGTTGTAGCTAAGAACTTCAGAATGTTTCCTTCAGGCATTCTTTATATGTACATTTTATATATATATATACAGTTTGTAATTTGGTGATGATGTGTTGACTGTTTTATGTGCAATGTAACACTTGAACCACAATGAAACAATCATGCATATAATATACTAAAAGAGATAAATACACTATTACAATCATAACTTCACACTGCCAGCCAGCCTGAAATTAAATATGTACATGTACCTACTGTAGTAATGAAGTATGTGTGTTCTCAAGTGTTTTCTAATTGGAATGTATTGATGATCTTCATTGTTTTGAAATGGGTTGAAATAAGTAGTGTACATGTACTTGCATCTATGTTGTTATTGTTGTTGTTGTTTTGGTAGAAAACATACCTGCACCTGTATATCCATCTAACAGAATCAGAAGGAAAATCAGATATCAATGATATTATGAAACTTTATGTAAGTGTAAAAAATTGCTAAATGATGATTGTCAAAAAGACTATATGTGACAATGCTTAATCTCAGTCTATAAAAATTACTTGAAAGTCACTGTAAGCATGATGACAATTGACAACTTTGTTTTGCATACATTTAGCATAGACTTCATTTGTACCTTTTTTGTATTTACTATACTAAAATTGCAGTTAATGGTCATTTAAAAGTGTTCTACATTCAAATGGTGGTGATACATATTACAATCTTGTCGTCATAACTTGTAAAGCTAATAAACTGAAAATTCTTTATATCAATTGTCCTGTCATTTGGTAGCTTAATGAAACAAATATAGATTGAGAACATAATCAGTTGCTGACACAGTAACATATAGAAGTACCAATTATACCTTCTAAAGAGTTTGCTCAGTACAAGGTCACAGACTACCAGCCACTGAACTACTTACTCAATAGTCAACACGTAACAAGACCCACAGGCCAAGGGTTGCATGAGTAGGACTGGGAAGTATCTCTTCTCCTTAGGTCACAAACATCTCAAGATTTAACTCAGTAAGAGTGAGGACTAACTGACTCAAAAGGAGAAACATTTATCTGAAAAATGTAAGGGCAGAGCCAAGTGTAACCCACATTAAGAATTTTAAAAAATGTAGGCTTTTAGGGGCGTATTCTCTTGTGTTGCTGTTCAGAAACTTATTTTGCTATGTGTGTATGATCTAAAAGTCAATGATATCTAGGCCAAGTTATTCTAATTCTACATGAATGTTTGATATCCACTAAAGAAAGAATGATTGGCAAAATGGCATATTGTACTGATTGTGGTAAAAACTACACCATGAGGGTGTTTGTTGTATGAAAGGCACTATTACTGCAGTTTGTAGTTTACCTTGCATTCGGTAGGTTGTGAAATTGATCCCTGACCAAGTCATCCCAAAGACTTTATAAATGGAACATGCTTTCTCTGCTTAGCACTCAGTACAAGTACATCTGTATTTGAGAAGTTAATAGTATTCTGAAGTTAAACACACCAATACCAGTGGGCTAGTCTCATGATGTAGTGATTGAACAAACATGTGGCTCAGCCCAAGGGCTACTGAAACAGAGCTTGGTGCTACCCTATGCACCATCTAGTGTAAGAATGATTTTAACTCTAACTTTTATTTGTAGTACACCATCCCAAAGCTAGTACAAATAAATATGTATCTTATATATACGATTACAGGTCTTACCTTAATCTATTATCGCAGACGTCTTGCATGAAGACACTACTACTGCACTAACTACTAGTAGTAGTAGTAGTACAGTTTGTAGTAAAACATCCCAAAGCTAGTTTATTTACAGGTTTCACCTTAATCTATCATTGCAACAGTCTTGCATGAAGACACTGAACGAGGGCACACTTCAGTTTGTTTTGGTCAAGAAGAACAGAGAACAAGACAAAGTAGAAAGCCTAACAAAACACCTAAAACACGACAAAAAACAGTCATGGCTGAAAAACCTCCTGTACAGAAGTTCCTCCTACCCCATACATACTGCACAGATCTGCTCTAATGTCTGTGTTTCTTCCTCCGATTGGGACTGGGGCTGTGGCTCCTCTCGCGGGACTTCTTGTGTTTGGAGTGGCGCTGTTCCCTGTGTCTGTGGTGGTCCTCGTGCGAGCTGCGGTGGCGGTGGTGCTGTCTGGGGCTGTCACGCTGTCTGGGAGAGTCCATTCTGACAGCAGGGGAGTGGGTTCTTTCACTGGATCTGTAATGTGTTCAGATATTATGGTACAAATCAGCAGCATGTGCACCTCATGTGCACTACAACTGTAGGTCTAAATCATCATATGGAAATGCACAGGAGAAAAATAAAAATTGAAAAATTGAAACCACGGACACATAAACAAATAAACGAATGCACACACAAACAAATATACAGACTCACATACAAACAAACACACATGCATACGTACTAACCTACAATGACAGTACTGTAAACAAGTGCTTTTAAAAAAGCTGGCATTTTGCCAAGGTTTGCGTGTGTGAACGTTTTTTTCTAGTTATTAGAATGTCATACAAATACAACAGAGTAACTAAACCTGATATGGGCACATGGAGAGATTCACAAATATGCAAATGACTTTAAGTCCAGAAATATGAAAATGAATATGTTTAGTGAAACTTTTTGTCATACAGTATGAAGTTATTTTCGAGAAAATCAGTTTGTTCTTGTGTAATTCTGTGATATAGATGTTGTATGGGCATTTTAAGGAAAGTTAGAATGACATATAAGCAGAGTATCGCACGTCTCACGGTTCGTTCATTCAAACATCCCAACAGCGAAAAAATGCAGAAGTAGAACAGGTGAAAGGTGAGTTATAATGTTCTATACAAAAGTGTTGTTAATTAGTATTTCAATGGATGTAAAAATTAGTATTTTAATGGATGTGAAAAAAGAAAAAAAAGACAGTTAAAAAAAATTCCCTCCCTGGAATCGAACCCGGTGCATAGGTTTACAATACACAAATTTTCCCACTGCGCTAGAGCGATCATGTTGATAAAACACCCGTTTTAACAGGTATACAAATGCAAAAATATTTTTGTGGTAGGGATGGAAAAGAGGTTTTGGGTGTGTTTTTAGTTCATGGCAAAAGTGATACTTAAGCACAAAACATACTCACAAAATGATGATTACACAGTGGAAAGGTACCACAAAAACTGAGAAAATGAAACTACAGTGATTACTTCACATGAGTAGGCCTGAATGTTACAGTACCTGTTGTCAGTATCAGAGCTGTTCTTTTCACTGTCATTACTCCCCCTGTTCATCTGTTCCAACATTTCCATTTGAGTCTCGATCACCTGCCTCATCACCTGGAACAAACCAGAAATGTCAATACTATATAAGATGTTTGTGCAAGAAAAGATATGGGTGCTTGTAAGATGGAATTTTACATAATATCTTAAAATCATTCTGAAGCAAAATGGAACTGCAATTTCCAGCATGGATTCATCTAAATCTTCAATTGTCCAACTTTTGTCAAAGAATATGCAGTCCACTGCTTCTGTGATCAAGTCATCCTCTACCACAAAGCTATCTGTATTGAGAAGTACTGGATTGCTCTTTTTTTTACAAAGACTGAAATGCATGTTTACTATGATATTAACTGAGAAGAAAATAAAACCGTGTACATTTTAAGATACAAAAACATGTATGTGCTGAACAAACGATATATTACAACACCAGGTTAAACATATTTGACAGCTGTATACAATACATAATGTTTAATCTGCTATGAGTGAGTGTCACCTCTGTTGCTGATCTCTTGGTGATGTGAACATTCTTGGCTCTGTAAGACTGTCTCCGTCGTTTGTAGTCCCTCAGTTCAGCCAGGATCTCTAGATGGCTCTTAGGACCTTTGCCCTCTCCCTCTGAAAGAGGAAACACCAGCTTCTTAGTGTTGTTGGACCAATTGTGTTTCAAAATATGCATCAATATACCACCAGGTATGACTGTGTGTAGCTTACATAATTCTGGAATAATTATTGATCAAGTCTGCACTGTCTAGACTTGTGATACAATAATGCTAAGGACTCTCAAATTAGTGAAAACCTTCTGTAACAGATTTTCAACCAAACTCAGGGATAGAAATACTGGGTACATTCTACTTTATTCTAAGCTGTGCACCCATTCTATTTTCTGTGCACCAAACTTTTTACATTAAGTGTACCAGTACTCCTAGCACCAAAAATGAATTTCAAGGGCTAGTTGGGTAACCTTGACTGATTGTACAGCCACACAAAATAAATAAAAGGACTTTCCAGTCCTGAAACCTTACCTTGTTTTTGTACGGTCTCTGCGAAGTCAGCGGTCAGGGTGCTGTCTTCTGTGGAGAAGGCAGGTCTGTTGCTGATATCTCTGGCCTGCTGCACCACATAATTGTGCATGGCTAGTCTCTGTGCAGTGGTCAGCTCTTCATCCTTCAAGGGAAGCCTCCTCTCTTTATTTCAACAATGAAATATTAGTCAAAATCAGCAGTATGTTCCAGTAACAGCAAGATCTAATGTTTTAGTAAATGTGTATCTGCTTATCATACCACTATTTTGCAAAAATAAATGTTTTATCAATACAAATATCATTCCACTTAGGAGCCATCTCAAGTAATGGCTGGTTTCATTGCCCTCCCATGTTGACATTACACCCACTTTCCACTAGAACTGCTCAGCAACCAAAGATTCAAAATACATGTGTCTGATTCTCTCAACACATTTCATACATAAAGAAAAATTTGTTTTATGTTTTATGTGTTTTGTTGTCTTTCCAATCATGCTTTAAATTCTTGCATCATATTCCAATCATGAAATCAAAGGTTACAAAAATCCAAGCTCGGTCTCTATACAGTAACTCAGCAGTGATCATCTAGTAGAAAGAGTGCCTGACATATATATTACCTGTAACATATACATGTATATGACAGGGATGTCCCCAGCACCTTCAAGCATACATCTAGATGGCAAGTTTAAAGTTGTTGTTTTTTAAATAATTTTCTCAACATTGAAACTTGAGGAGTGTCCACAGCTGTGAGAAACAGCACATACAAACACCTGCCTTGTAAACCTAAATGACAGGCTGACTTGAGACATCCCTGGGTTCAGACTCTACAACCAGTCTTACCTTTATCTTATCAAGTATTTATCAACTTTTACTGTAGCACTTATTGTGAACCATTATGCTGTAATAACCAATGATATCAGGGGACACTGGCAATATAAACTACCAATACTTTCCCAACCTCCAAATGTGGATATGTATTAATGTTTCTAAATCTTTGCCTTTACTTGCCAACAGACTCAAGACAAAAGTGACCTATGATGTAATACAAAAAATCAAGCAACTGGGTAAATTCTTTTTATAGTCAGACATCTAAGATAGCATCTCCTATCTTTCATTAGGGACTGAGGATGAGTTGAGAACAAGTATATACTGTATATAATGAGTATCTGAACTGATACACACATTCACTTACTGGAGAAAGTTCACAAAGGCTACACTTGTCTTCAGACTCATTCTTTGTCAATGATGAAAGATCATTATGGATAGTAATGTTCTACCTGGATGTCTAACCTTCACCAATGCCTGATGTCTCATTATGTATACTATTCACAGAAAATGTACAACACATAAGTAGGCAATGCCACTATTATGTCTTGGAAGGATATGCAAGGTATAGGATACAAGAGTTTTATAACAGTGATCATGAGGATGTACATGAAGTTGTGCACTGCAGACTCTACACTCACCCCTTTGGCTGAAAAACAACATAGCACCATGACAATCAAATGAACTGGACAGTCAACTATCTACGTCCTTGTTTGGTAATCTTACACACTAAACATATGCATAGCAAACAGGTAACTTCATAACCTCATCATAACAGAAGTCTGACTGGTTGTAAAAAAAGCACACAGAAGCAATAAACATCCCAAAAATACTATGGCCATGCAGAAAATAATGCCACGTATGTAAAGACAAATAAAGCTTTGTGTCATAGACCAGCATATCATTTATAGCTGGATTTTTATGCAGATTATAACAGTTGCAAAAGATCTTGAAGCTAGATCATTGTTGGGGTGAAAGTCAACAGAACATACACCACAGAAGCATGCATAGATGGAACAAATCTTGTTAGAAAACTTTTCTACTTTTTTGACAATCTCATCTGAAAAATAAGTGATTTATGAAAGAAAAGTCCTTCATCATATCAGGGAACAGCACACTTAATGCCACTGCAAGATACCCACCTTCAGCTGGAGCTGATGACACAGCCTGGGTGAAACTTCTCATCTGGCTGTTCATGAGTCTTCCCTAAAGAACAAAATAGGTGAAGGAATGAATGTAACTTTTATGTCTAAATGATCTCTACAAATGTATCTGTCTATCTTTGAAAGTCATACTAATTATCCTTTCATATCAGTAATGAATAAAACTTACTATTAATAATTACATTACAATATATCAGGTTGGTATACATGTATACAGAATTTTATTAGCTCCAGACATTACAGATATCCTTACAGGCACATCAGATTGCTATGTTACATTGTACATACTAGTACTATATCATAGAATGTACTTTGCAGGTCTGGTGAAAAGAGCTGTATAAAATTCTGTGCACAGAATTAGAAGACCTTACCTGTTCCCCATCAGCCAATGTACCAGCCCAAGTTGAAGTTGAAGAAGCACACTGAGAGATAACCTTCTCCTGAATGTCTCTGTCTAAACAAGTACAATCCATTAAAAAAATAAACTGTAACTAAGTGACAACTACTTCAATCAGCATAGACATTCCACATCAATAATCAATCAATTATCCTTAGAAATGTGTTTTGATATTTGCAAACTGATCAAATGTCAAATATAGAGTCAAAGTCAAATGTTGAATATACTTTATAGTAACTTAATTGTGATCAGGAGAAAATGGTGTATCAGCAGCAGTTTTGAAAAAGGTACTATACTGGAAAGTTGATCTGCATATCAGTCCATGTCAATTGCTTACTAGTAGGATGAAAAACTACAAATTTGGTATCAATTGGTCGATCTATATAGTAAAGACAAGCTTCTTGTGATAGCTGACAACAGACCTGAGTCAGTCTACAGATGTGAGTATGTAGTAGAGACTGTTATTTTTGTAAACAACTGTTAAACCATGACTGAAGATGTAGGGCTGATATCAAATAGGATTTTACCAGGATCATTACTTCCGAAGAGGGCCATATATATGTGTGATAATTGTTCTAGACAGCAAGAGCTGGTACTGCACTGTCGTCATCTGTGCTGCACCATAACAGACAACACTTACCAACTGTAACTGGTACAACTGACTGAGAGTTGGTGTAGTAGAAATGGGAGCTCTCCTTCATCTTCTCCTACAATGTGTAAAACACTGTAACTGTATATTCCTCGCCTTCATAAAGGTACACCACAACAATTTTTAAAGTCATGCTAATTTAGAAAATGCAAAATTTGATTTAATTCAGACTGTCTTTAAACAGATGTTGGATAAATTTTCATCATTTTACAAGGGGAAACCTTCAATGTAAAAAAAGGAACCCTTGACATTTTACGTGCTTGTTTGATATGAATGTTTGACCGACCCTCTCCTCAGCATCATATCCAGCCTTAGCCAGTCTGCAGTCCTTCACATGATCTGTTAGCCTGGAGGGCGGGACACAGTGTGCAGAATCCAGTGGACACATGACCGTGTCCTGAAAGATGGATGTAAAATTACATTACAGAACATTACGTACAGACAATTCCTGATGCACAATCATTACAGACATACAGACATACAATGTACATACAGCCAAGGAGGTGAAAACAACCAAATAAAGTTGTATCAAACATGGTCATGAATGGATAATGGTCTTACTTACTCATCAAGGAACATTAGCCTCCACCAGCCCTCCTACAGGGAGGTGGGGATCGTAGAATTCAGCAAAAAAAATCTGGAAATTGGCCAGGGGAGTCAGTCCACGCTTAGATTCATGTTTTCCCTCTAAAGGTGACCAAATTACTCCTCTGGTAGCAAAACTGGCAATTTATTCTCCCTATTAATAGCCAGTGTAATCAGTCTGGTAGAGACTAAGGGAACCTACTGCTGATCAGTACTTAGAAGGTTAAATACTGGTGGGTGAGTGAGTGAGTGAGTGAGTGAGTGAGTGAGTGAGTGAGTGAGTGAGTGAGTGAGTGAGTGAGTGAGTGAGTGAGTGAGTGAGTGAGTGAGTGAGTGAGTGAGTGAGTGTGTGAGTGAGTGTGTGAGTGGGTGGGTTACAGTGGCTGGGTTACAATGGCTGGGTGTGGCTGGGTGAGTAAGTGGTTGAGATAGTGAATACATGTGTAATTTGTTGGTACTGGTGAGTAAATGAGTGGGTGAGTGAGCGAGTGAATGAATGAATGAATGAATGTGTGAATAAATGAGTTAGTACTGGTGAGTACACGAGTGGGTGAGTAGAGTGATAAAGTGACAGGAGATTATGATAATCTTGAGAAGTGCCTTGTCCGAAATAAGTGAAGTTGCTCTTTCTGTCACCGGTACCACTCAGTGATAAACTTACAGTGTATGATGTTTTGTCGTTCGTCCATCCAAACCGCTTCAGCACACCGCTCAGCTTCCCCCTGCTACTGTTCAGGTAACACGACAGTTCCTCCAGCTGCTCTTCCCTGCTTTCATGCCTTTCTGACTTGTGCATGATTCTGGGCGCCAACTGACAAAATCTGGGAGCTCCTGTGCAAAGGCTTTGTCTTTATCGGTCTGCCAATGCAGAAGAGGTCCCAGGTATCACATAGAGTCAAAATACGTAGAAGAAAGGCGTCGTGTCACACTTGAAGTCCACATTTTCAGACCGCGACGGCCATTTTGGCATACCTCACTTTTCCAAAGGGGTATCTTGGAAGATATCTATACTACAAAGCACAATTTGTGGAGACAAATTGGTATCAAATGTCTAAAAACTCCAATAACTAGACAATACTATTGTTATCGATGGATTTTTAACAGCAAAACTATCATGTACGGGGCATATCAATAGACACACCGTAACTTTCATCACCTTGCAGCACATGGTCTGACCCTACCCGTCATGCCAACAACTGGCCTGTACGGTCTAGTTACGCTACCTGGTGATGCATGGTGGTACTGCAGCTACATGATTATTTGCCTGCCTTGAGGACTTCCCGAGGTCAAGGCTAATTGCAACAGACAAATCTTTTGATCTGACCAAGGAGCATTTCTTGGTTTGGCCAATCAAAAATGATTTGCATCATCTATCAAAATCTAAATTTCATAAAAACAATCCTTTATTGGGTAGTCTAAGCCCCAATGATACTGAACAATCACCAATCGGTGATGATTGTTTGTTTAAACCTTTATTCATTCTGATCATGACTACTTTAAGAATTCAATGACAAAATTGTCTTATATCATACAATATCATCAATGCTGAGGGAGGAACCAGTGACTTTTTTACATGTCCTGAAAAACTTTCTCACAGATGAGATATCAAGTCTGCATGCTCCTAGAGCAAGGTTCCAAGAGCAAGTGTGGTTGCATCTCAGCAGATGGTTCTCCAGTAGTAGTAGTAGTAGAAGTATCCAGTATTTGATTATACTGCTGCTGGGATCCCTGACACAGGGAAAGTCTTCACACCACACTTCCATGTGGACCTGTCCAGCGGGTTCACCCTAGTTAGACCGCAAACCTTGATGTTCTCTACACAGGTCTATTTTCTATGACCTTACTAAAACGCACACAATTCTGTTAATGTAAACATGCCTTTTCTTTGCAAAGATTTTCATGAACACTTGGAATTAAAAGTGTGGAAAAAATGTCAGATTGATCCCATAAGTATGACTTCATTGATGACAACTGAAGTATGGGCAGATAAAAGCACCAACAAAGGGATTTATTATCATTAATAATGACAACAATTGTACAGATGACAACACTGAGAAGTGAAAGCCAATACATTTCCCCGTATTTTAAATATCACTTGCTGTCTTTCAGTCATCAATAACTGCAAAAGTATGAATCACAACTATCTTTTATCTTTAATTTTTACAAAATCAATGGTCAACAACTTGGAAAACAGAGGTACAGAAAGCATATATTCAAGTTCAAGTACTTAACAAACCACTGCCTTTGCAGTGTTGGTCATTTTGAGGTAGCATCAAGTCAATTAACAATATGTCTGTCTTCAAGCATGTTCAATTTTGTGTAAGTTTGTTTCATAACGATTAGTTAACAGAACTTCAGCCAGAGGGAAATCTCTGCATACAATCACATACTTGGTATGGCTTTCTCTTAAATCATGACAAGATACTCCTGCCAGTCTGCTGACAGGTACCTTTTGACTGGGCTCCACTAAGCCTTGGTCACTTAGCATACAAATGTACAAATACAAATATCAGAATATACAAATCCATAGACATTTTTCTTGAAGTTCCCATTTATTTGTTTACAGTGTTGAAGGTGCAAGGGCATTAAACTCTGCATCACTCCGTGGACATATCTTCTTAATCTTAGGGAACTCCTGGTGGTTTTTGTCCACAAAGAAGTCTCTGTCAGAGTCCTGGTGGTAAAACTGCTTGGATTTGGTGGACAGGCCCTTTTGTTTCACCTGGTCTACAAGGTTGACTTTGGGTTGGACAGGAACGCACACGGTCTGGGTGGGCTGATACACTGGACCAAGGCCAAACCTGTTAACACAACATTTAAAACATTTAGTCTGTATAACAGCGCTATATACATGTGAAAAGGTTAAACAAAACTAGCATCTGTATAGAAGCATCACAAGATAAACTTTACATCTAAAAATGAGAACTGTTCACAAGATGGAACAATTTGTTACAGCTATTTACATCAGTGTCCATATACACTTTTTTATACAGTATCCAAGTCTATTCATAGCTGCCATTTCTTTTCGTCATCTTTTATTGATGGAGAGGATATGACAGCTACAGCAGGTTTGGATACTAGGCTATGATGTATTATCAACACACTACAGTGTTTTTGCCAGGCCTTTTCTGCCTAGGGGACCCCTACACTGATCAGAAGAATACAAATTTTAGAAGTTTCAGGGGGAGGATTGCCCCAGACCCAGACCATGCTCACACATGTTTGTACATGTATGTATGTTTCTTTGTAAATTGTATGTATGTTCCTTTATAATGTATGTATGTATGCATGTATGTGTGTGTGTGTCTGTCTGTGTGTGTACATGTATGTGTGATGAATTTATTGTAGAGGTTGTAAATTGGAAATATTTTCCATTTTTTCACACACACAAGAACTGATGGCAGCCCATTCCAAACTCTCAAAATATAAATTTGGATTGGGTTCAAGTTAAAGGCTAGGAAGCAAAGAAAACTAACCATCGCCTCTGCTCTGGCAGGTAAATGGTCTGAGGAACGCATGCTGGTTTCTTTTCTGGCACCACTCCTAACCAGCTGTGGTGTTTCTCTGTGGTCTTGGGTGGTGTTCCTGGTGGGGTTGGTGTCTGCTCAGCATTCAGCTGTGCTATCTTCCCAGGAACACGTTGAACCTTAGTGACTTCCCCTGACACACTCTTGTGGAGATTGTCAGCAGCCACAGAGACACCTGCGTTCTTCTGAAAGTCTTGCAGCTGTGCCTCTTTCAACAGTCCTTTCCCTTGTGTGAGATTCTTTGGTGCCGGTCTGGGAGCTGTACGACTTGTTACTACAGTGGGCTGTACTCTCGTCAGTGCGGCTGTGACTGACTTTGAGCTTGAGTCTTCTGTCTCCATCTGTGCTGCTAGGTGAGAATACTTGCTAGGTCTTGGTTTGCCAAACTGCAAGGGTCCTTTGACTGATGTTGGCGGAGTTTCAGGCCTGGCTTCATCCCACTCATTTTCATACCGGTCCTTCTTTTGAAACGTGAGGCGTTTGAGTTCAGGCTTTGACTTGCCCTGTATGGGGACTGGATCAGTTGTGGCAGTCCCTGCCATGGTCTTCCTTATTTTGGTCAAGACTTGTGGTAATGTGGAATCTTCTTGAGTCCTACTTCACTAAAACTTCCTAAGGTCTTCAATTTTGAGGTTTTCTTGCTCAACAATCCCAGCACACGTTGAAACTTGAAAGGCTGTACAGAAGAAGATAAACACATTGGTTAGTTAAAACTCATCAACTCCTTGGGAACTGGAGGAAATCTAATAACAAGTCTTTGAGTGAGCAGAGTACAGGTCCATTGGCCTGGTTGCCTAGGGCAAGTAAAAGTCCTGATTGGGAAAGTGCATGTATTTCCCTGCCATAAGTAAAATTGTATGTATAGGACAAGTCACATGCTATTAATCTTAATTTCAGGCCAGCAAAAAGTTAGTTTTGGCCTATTTAGAGCAATACTTCAAATTTGCTTGAGTTAACCCTGGGCGAGATTTAGCAACATTTTTTTTCTGTAACCACTGCCGAGTAATGTCACTGTCACACATCAGACCCATTGCAATGACTTGTACACTTCAACTTCAAGGGCGATGCCAAATCATGACAAGCTTGTTGTTTTGATCACCGTGGACTGGTCAGCAGTTGTCTAGCCTGGTGAGACTGGTATCAGGCACTACCGTCGTGACAAGCAAGTCGTAAAAATCTATTTTTGAACCTCTTTCACTCACTGCGACGGTCGTCACGTCACTTTCACATTGCTGATGCATAAATTAGTACTAAAATGGGGGAGGGGGGTAGTAACGTTTTCCTTGAGGATACCTTGAGGATACTTCGTTGTAGTAAGGCTCCCGCCTGTTGGCACAACCTCTAGATCTTCATTCCTTGTATCTCTTATGCTCCCAGAACTTGTCCAGCATTGTTTTAAAAGCGTTCACATTGTTTGCTGTTACCACTTCCTCGGGCAAAGAATTCCACAATCGAACTGTCCTTGCGGAGAACGACTGGCGTCGCACATTAGATTTCCCAAACAAACATGAACGTTTCAGAAACAAATTGACTCTTTAACTTGGTTTTAACCATAACAAGAAAGCGCACAACATTTTGTGTAATATTTGTGCAGAAATCGGCAAGAAACAGACGGCCTTGGCAGCTAGCGTCCAACTCACCAACCTTGAATCCAATCTTCCCAACAAGAAAATGTCACAGGCCCGCGCTCGGACGCATAAATTTATGGTCATCCTCCTCCACAACACTGCCGGGTGAAGGGTAGAGTGCTGGTCCACAAAAGACAACACAACAGCTTCTACGATATCTCTCTAATGTCCTACAGGTTTCAACTTCCAAAACAGATCTACTCAGACTATGTGGCTCGAACGAAAATAAATCAGCGACAAACCGGCTGGAGGCGGATTGCACCAAGTGATGACGTCATCAAGTTCCCTACGTGTCATGTTTATTTTACCTAGTGTTCGACTTACAATCAAATAATTGATCTCTTATACAGAGTAACCGATACATATTTACGTTGATAAAGATTTGTACAAAATGTATTAGAAATAGTACCCCCCCCCCCCCCTTTGCTGTCAGTTGGTAGCCTTTTGCTTTCAGTGAAAGCAGATACAAAATCATTATTTTACCTATGGGATCTTGTTGCATAATAGTCATATCCAGCCTCATACCCAGTAACGTTTAATAGTCCAGGAGATTCTCAGAAGAGGCTAGAAATGTGCTGTAGCCCACCCAGTACTTTTAAAAGCCAACCAGGCTGGACTCAAGGCTATGTTTATATCTTGTTCCTGCTGATCAGAAATAAGGTTATGCTATGTCTATGACTAGTATGAGTAATTTATGTACTATTAAGTAACTGGCATTTGGGAATGACCAAAGAAGTCTATTTGCCCGCAATATAACATCAATGACGCTGATTACCCGAAGCCTTTTGAACAGGACGGCATCTGAAACTTCTACTATTTTCAGACAAAAAAAAACTTTGTACAGTGGTAGGGATAACGTCCTTGGTTTATAATGTTTAACGGAAGGCATGTTGATAAAACTTGCGACATCAACACATAGTGGTTGGAGGAGATATGTTTGATTGCACTGATCACACTTGTAACACTTAACGTTATCTATAAATTCAGGCTTAAAAATTTCCATGATACTGAGATTTAAAAATCGATTTAATTTCGATTTTAATTCATTGAGATTGCAGACAATCAAGGAGCTTTTATCAACCCTCCTTGAGACGATGCAATACATGGCAAACCCAGCAGGCAGCTTAAAATAGCTGATGTTGGGTGACAACACATAACGTTACATGCATTCACACTTCTCATATTTCCTATCTTCGATCTGGACCTGAATGATCAATATCGACTTTTGAAACGCTGTGTGGCCTTCAAGAGATTTGACGGATCTCCGATACTCGACTCATGACGACACTTTAATGCATGAATGAATGACCCTTACATTTTGCTTGACTACATCTTTCGACCTTTGACCCCTCACCTGGTGTTAAGTTGTACACTCACCTGCCACCTGGCGTTCATGTTAGTTATTCCGTCTGTACCAGCGTTAACCGTACTACGAAATAAGCAACGTTCGTCTTTTCGACAATAGTGGCATACTAGGGGATTTTCTGCGGGCTAAATGCTCATTGTGAACAGGTAAGTGTGGTTTTACATTTGACGCAAGTCGCCCAGGTTACTTAGGAAACATAAACAGTGCTGTATCAAAGCTGGTTAAGCGAATGCCTATTCCCAATATAGCACAAGGCGTAGGTCTAGCCGTCCTTTAGCTGATTGTGTTGTCACATATAACCTGTCAGGATTAAACATGCCAGAATTAGAGTCAATAGTCAGGTACAGGTGTTTATTATAGGTCAGCCAGAATGAGAGCCACTGTACTGTATACTCCGCTGGCTAAATGGGAGGGCGTCAGGGACAAATTTCAGACGAGCAGTCAATTGATATCGCTGGCCATGGTGCACAACAGATGCTGTTGGGTGCGGGAAATAAGTGCCCTATACATGTGTCCAACAATAACAGTATCCCTCTCACAATACGGGATATGGAAGCCTCATCGAGTCTTAACAAACAGCGGCGTAAGCCATCGATCCATACAAATTGGTGCTACTATTTCTCGGTGGGTTTGTTTTATTAAGGACGTTTAAAAGGGACTTGGTTTTACGTAGAATTTATAGAATTGTAAATACTGCTACGCACACTTGGTAAGAAATCCTAGACGGTCCCTAGCTCTGTCGGTCACGACTAGCAAAAAAACTAAGAATTATTGCATAGGGATTTGGGCTTAAACCCCGCCTCTATGGGGTATCAAGTTACCTGCTCGAGTGGGAACACAATGGGTAGGTAAACAGTGGTTGCTAGGTAACTGTGTCGTCTTACACCCTGAACCAACATATACCTACACCAAGAATGTTCATTTAAGGTTTTAAAAATGGTCAAAAGGAAAACAGTACTGCATTCCTCGTTATTTCTGTCGAATCTTATAGCTGTCAGTGAACAAAGCTATTGAAATCTGGCGTTGTCTGGACTCCAGATATTTGCTTACCCATTCTTTTTGCCTTACAAAAGAACGCCAAGGCAGGTTTACCACAAGAGGCCCAAATGACCTGAAAAGAAAGCGGGGTTGAGTGTCTACGCGTGTTTGCACGAATGTTCTGTTCCCATGATACATGAACAACAACCAGTCCTAATCCTCGGTCGAAATTTAACCAATGGTGATCAATAGTATGTTATGAAAAGGTTTAGGCGAGCTAGGGCAGCTTATTATGGCTAGAATGCGTGGTGTATATATACATGTACACGTACTAGTATACGGAAACCACTGTTATGACTGTGAGAATTGGCCGTGACATGAACGATGCAACACAGGATCTAAGAAGTACATTCGATGTCCTAAAATCACAATAAACCATTTTATCAAAACTTAAGGACAACGCTGTTGTAACACGGTTCATATCCACACAGATGTTATAATTAACTGTATGGTTTTATATTATTCTAATGATGTGTTGTCTCCAGTGCTTGAAGTGGCCAAGTGTTTATACATGTATTTCGAACTTTTTAAATGGCACAGTTCCGTCTCAGCTTACGATATCTCTTGTAAACAAATCATTCATTCGTTCATCTACGTTAGAGTGTGCATTACTAAAGTCCAGCCGTATCTGTATAACATGCCCCACCCAGCCGAGCATGGCCGTGATGACAGACGTGCACGAGGCAGCGGCGATAGGGGATAACGACACGCTGGAGGAGATGGTGGACAGTGGGCGGGACATTAACGTCAAGGACCCGGAGTGGGACGACAGGACTCCTCTACACTGGGCGGCTTACAAAGGTGCAGTAATCATTATATGCCCTGGCACGATCCTAGCCAGACTGCACAGGATGCAAATTGATATTTGCATACAATGCTGGTTGAGCCAAAACATTTTTCATGGGTCAAGATTCTACCCAGCTCAATTTTTCATTGACATTGACGGAAAATTCTAATATGAATCATTTTTTTAAATTCCCTCGTATAATGCGAGAAATGCCATTGCCAAATTTACACGTTCCAAGGAGTGGTTTATTCAAATTTGGACATTTCTATATCCCGGTATTTATGTATAGGGCACCATGTCTTTACCCACTGATTTTGCCCGCCATAATAGTTGAAGAGAATGTGCATTTTCTATCAAACGCTGCAATTTTGTCAAATGACGGAAAGACACTGGCTATGATCTCCGAACACAATAACACACATGTTTATATCTAATATACTTTGAATTCAGGCCACGGAGAGAGTGTCCGCTTGTTGCTAGACAGCGGTGCGAAGCCGTACATGAGGACGACCACTGGCTGGACGCCGGCGCACTTTGCCGCGGAGATGGGTCGTCTCAGCATCCTCCGCGTCCTGCACTCCATGAACGCACCGATCGACAAGAAGGACCAGTTCGGAGACACGCCCCTCAGACTAGCAGAAATCTACGGACATAAAGAATGCGTGACATTCCTTCAGAGGTCGGTAGATTGTTACATTATGAAGATAATTGAGAGAATAGTTCATTCGTATGCTTTAATAGGTAACGATTGCAACGCGCTGTATTGAATCTATTAAATCAAATGGTATCTGCAGCCCTTTTTCCTAATCTTGTCTACTATCTACTGCATAGATGGAATTGGCACGTGACGAGCACACGTGCGTGACAATTGGTAGAACAAAACCCAGAACTACAATTGTTTGTGCTCACACTTTAGGGAAACGTGTTGACACACTGAACCAATCTTCTCAGTGGAGCTCGAGGGCTTGAATGTGTTTGTCTACAAAATCAAAACCCCAGAAGATATCGGTTAGCACGATATCGAGAGCTCATAGATTGCAACTCAAATCATATTTACCTGAGGTGTAATCCAGGATCTTCAGTGAGGAAACGATGACCAGGATGTTTGTTTTCACCTTTACAGTGCTACACAGGAAGTTGCAGAAAAGAATCGACAAGCAATCAGGAAAGGGCTGTCCATCATTGAGGAAGACGACGAAGAATGGATGGCGACGCAGAAGAAAAAGGGCAACAATCAGAATTCAAACTCCCCAGACGATGAAAGGTCATTGGACAGCTTTAGGAGATAGCCTTCAGTTACTTGCTCTTCAATCATTACAAGGAATTTTTTGTTGTAAAATTAATGGGTGTATTTATTTTAAGCTCTATATATGTAAAGTATGTTGAGCTCTAAGCAATATATTATAGAAGAATTTAACTCCAATGTATTAGAAGTACCAAACGAATTACATGTATCTTCTCTGCATATTACTGGAGAGGATATGGTGATGAGAACATACAGAAAGGCAAAATGTACGGCATTAGCCAACAAATGCACTTTAACTTATATATCCCGTGTTTGTTCCTAAAATTGGTTATGCAATTACATGATGATGATGAATTACATTTAAAAAGTATCATGTATATGTATGTAGTGCTATGCCTATGAAGAAGACCTAGTTAAGAAGCATTGCGTGCCTCTGAGAATACATATGTATGTGTAGATATGCTTATATGTTTATGAGGATTGGGAGACATATATTTCCCAAAGTCACCAGACATCCATGGAACATTTTGCCTTCATATAAATGTTTGTGTACATACATCTGTGTTATCTGTAGTAATGTGTTACTTTGTGGCCTCATTTTCATGAGGTGACTTAGGCAAACACCAACCCAGCAATATGTATGCTGCTAGCATTTCCTGTATTTCTTGTCAAGTCTAACAAGTTCATGGCCATTGTCAATCACTAGAGTCTTTTAGTCTCAATTTACCATATTCAGTATAGGTCACTGGAAAAACAGTAGAAATTGGCCACACAGACAGACAACTTGCCAGAGGAGTTAGCTGACCAGAAGAGTACAGCTTGCAACCGTGAAGAGGGAAATGTTAGTCTCTACCAGACTGACATGACTATGCTGGGAGAAAAAAACTTGCCAGGGGAGTTTGGTACCAATTAGGAGTTGGTCTGGCGTATAGGGGAAACATGAACCTAAGCGTGGACTGTCTCCTCTGGCGAATTTTCTGATTTTTCCGAATTCGCACCTCCGTAGAAAGGCCTGGTGGAGGTTAGGGAAATGTAACCTTCCCGCAGATTGACTCTGCTGGCCAATTACTCCCCTTTTTGCCGAATTCTATAATTATCCATACCCCTATAGACAGGCCCTGTCAATGAGAGGAATCTTAAGCAAAACCTGAGGCACATTCGCTGAGCGAGATGACAGTCTTACAATCAGTATTTATTTCATGAACCACATATAGAGATTCAACATACATCAGAGCATCAAGATATTGATATGATACAGGTAAGTAATGGCACAAGTTTAGTGACTCAAACAAAATCATCATATGGCTTTCCTATATGGTACTTGATTAAGGATTTAGTACATCTCATGTTACAACAGTCCATTTTATCACAGGGTGAATCTGATTCTCCTCCCTGATCTTCTCATCTCTCTGTTGTCTCGTCATCTGTCTCCTCATCAGTATCCTCATCTGTCTCAACTTCTGTATCCTCATCTGTGTCCTCAGAGTCATCATCAGAACTAGACATGTCACTTGTATCAACATCTGTCTCTCTCTCTTGTTCCAGAAGGGACACAAATGTTGCATACTCCTCATAACTGGCAAAAGCAACCTTAAAAAGACAAGAATCAAGTCATCGATTATTGTTAATTCAATTTTCAATGGAAGTGCCTATATGTGTGTACTAATGATCTATATGATTAGAACTGAAAGTAACAAGAAGCTGGCAATTTTGCCACATACTAGTATACATTCGTATATGGTAGCACATATACCATACAGTATAGCTGTAGCAAATACCAAATCCATGCTCAAGGACAGACAAGATACATTCTAAGGAGAAGTTGATACCTGAGTGAGAAATTCCTTAGTTGTAGTTGCCAGTATGTCCCTTAGGTGAGGATTAGGTTTCTTGGTCTTACCCTTTTTGTCTGGGGGCTGGTACATGCCTCTGTAGATCAACAAAATTGCAATAAAACCCCTCAATTATACAAATGTATGTCATAAATTCAATTTCCTATCAAACAACAATGGATATACTCTGATTTTGGCAGTGAAAGATTGTTGATTTTGCTTTCATGCTACCCACTGTAGTTTGATAATCTCCAAGCAGATCCTTTGGTGCCATATTATAGTATCAAGTCTGGCTAAGGAGTATAGCCCGCCAAAGAGAGCTTTTGATACTATCTACTAATATAAAGTGGGTAGCATGAAGGCCAAGCCAACAATCTTTTACTGCCAAAATAAAAGTATTGCCATTGTTCAAATGTAGAAACTAGCAGTCCATACAAGTGTAGTGTCATGTTGTACTAACCTCCTTTCCAGAAACATGTGTCTGCTCCTGATGTGTTGCCATTTGTGTCTGAACAGGAATGCTTTCACCATGTCTCCCCTTGTAGACCCCATGGCAAGGAATGCATACTGAAACAGTAACTCTGCATGCTCTGGTGTCTCCAACAAAACCACTGGAGTTGTGGTTAGGATGGTTTGCACTTGTGCAGTTTTGAACTGACAGTTCTCCTTCAGGACTGCTACTACTCTTCTCACCTTGGATACTGACAGTGTTAGAACCGATGGACACTTCAAAATCATCTTGGCTACATTCTCTACACTTGACACATATTTCTGCAGATTTTGTACCTTCCTTTTCAAATCTGTTGGCTGTTCTCTTAAAATCTCTGGATGGGTACTTAGAAGATCCATAACTTTATTCTTACTTATATCTAAGTACAAGAACTGCCCAAAGACTTCTTTTACTTTATCCTCTGGACTGAAAAGGAGGTGTGCATTTGTTGTCATGAAGTGGTAGATCTGTTTCTGAGTACAGCCAATTTCCAACAGGCAACTGACCCAGAATATTACACTATCCCGTATGCGTAGATCTTGGATTTTCTGCGAGATATTTGGAGTCTCCTCAATACATGTAAGAATAGATGAAACCAGTTCTTCAGTTGTTTGCGAGTCTCGTGCGTCTTCCATCTCTGGTTCTTTTCCTTTACATGTAACTTCAGAGTGTTTTAGAGCTGAAGGCATGAACAAGCTTGGCTGAGGTTTTGCACATTTGATGGCATCTTTGGAACATATTGTCCATAGGGATGAATTGCTTTCCTTTCTTAAAAAAGACCGACAAGAAAGCCTTTGTGTACTGTGAAGCATAACTGGCTGATTAAGACAAAGTACTTGCCTATGATTTGCTGTATTAAAAGACTGTAGGCTACATATAGGTAGGAAACATCTTCTGGCATGAAACATCCTGGAGAGAAGTTGATGGGCACCAGGCACAAAGACTCTGGTTCCACGAAGAGCATTCCCATAAGTATAGAGCAGGATCATGACTAAATACTAGACGTATAACTGTAACCTGTAAAGCAGAAAAAGACTCAACAATTAATATCCTGAAGTGTGTAAGTAGAAATGTACATGACAGCAAGGAGGTTGAAAAAAGGAACCTCCTTGGTGACAGCCTTGCCTGAAAGGCACATTAATATGGAAAAGTGAGTTATTGTTGAATGTATTCACAAGAAAAAAGCTACATCCAGAAAAGCAAGATAACATATTAGTAAGCATTCCCAATCAATATATACTAGATGTTGTACATGCATTGTGCATTTTAAATCGATATGAAAGGAAAGATATGCGTCAGCAGTGTAACCTCAGACTGTTTTCCAAAAATGATGGGAACCCAATTATAAATTTTCTTCGCGATTCATATCATCTAGCCACCTCTGATCTACTGGCGTATAACTTGAACTATTCTAACCAAAAAAAGATATTCGGAGCAAAATAAATACAATTTTTACCTCCGGACCACATGGGATGTGTGACCTAAGTCGCCATGTTGTTAGGTCAGAGGTCAAGGAACGTACTATTAAGTCATCTTGTGGGGACTGCGATTATTTACAGTCAACAGCCTTTACCAAAAGAACCTTTACATCCATATCCATGAATATGTTGGGATAGATAACTAGAGTAAAAGTAAAAAAATATTATTCTATGTAACGTTACACTGTCCTTAGCCTTGATCGCATATCAATTTTTTTTATGTGAATGACTCAATGAGTCTTATCACAATGGAATATTCCAAAGCCGTCCAAGTGCTCCATTTCCGTGAATCCCGGATTTCCGCACATCACACACAGTGGAGTATAGCCTCAAGTTATACTCGGCAAAACCTGCGTTATATATTCTGACAGGGAGTTATCAAACACCATGGAACTGAAGGGGAGAGTGTTGGTGTACTCTATAGTGGGTTGCCCACACTGTATCCGCGCTAAAAACTATTTGGAACAGCTGGGTCTACCTTACACAGACGTCTCACTGGATAAGTACCCTCAGGTGACAAATGACTTTCCATGACATGTTTACAACTAGCCACTGTGTTAGCATGCACCAATCCTGCCCCTTAGACTTAGTTATTGTAACAATTCTTTCAATTTAACCATGGAGCTTTTATGAAAAGCTTTGTATAAAAGCTCCTTGATTTAACCAAGGACGTTATATCAGTGATTATCACTTGATTTAACTCTGAAAGATCTGATCTGTAACGGTGCACCTTGCATGTGCATTGATCCGTGAATGCCTGGCAAATATGTCACTGATTACAAGGCAAGGTGATATAATGTGGATGACACGACAGGGTTCGTTACATGAGAAAATTATTTATATTTGTATGCAGCTATAAAAAAGCTACTACTAGTTACTAGTAATCAAAAATTGGAAAAAGATTATTCACTGCTCCTTTTATCAGACCAAACCTTTTTTTCAGGAACACACCCACGGTGACCCCCCCCCCCCCACCCAATAAACTTTGTAGTATTGTCCACATAAATTGACTGTGCATCTACCAATATTACTTGTTTGTCATATTGTTAAATGTAAGAAAACACTGTATTATCTAACCCATAGTGTCGAGAAGAGGTGCGAACAAGAACTGGAAAAAATACGGTCCCACAGATCTTCTTCAACACCATCCATGTTGGGGGCAATGAAGAGCTGCAGAAACTGGTAGGTCTGGTTATCACTAATATTAGTGATGTTTAAAGCAGTTATTGCTTGATAGTATTTCAAAAAGTTAGATGTTATTAACATGTATGTTACTCTTTTACTCCCATTAACTGACTGAGGCCCTGACTGAAGCTGTCAACCGTCTCCCGAGACAAGAGCCGAAGAAGACTCTTTTGAAATTTATCATCCATAACCGGTCTCCATTTGAACTGGACCCTGTAGAAGTGGCCATGTGGCTGAACTGAATTGTATATTTTCCAGAGTGATGAAGAACTTCAGGAGCTGATCAAAGATGTACAAGAGAAGGAGCCCTCACCTGATGCACCTGTTCCACCTGACCCTCTCACAGCTGAAGATGATGAAGGTATGGTCAGGTGCCCAGAGCAGGCTTCTAAAACAGTTTCAGCAATGCAGCTGATAGAGTATCGATCGAGATACTGACTTGAGGATGACAGCATTTCTTTGCCTCTGTGATTTAAGACCTGATGTAGCGCTATTTTTTAGCACTCATACTCATGGTGTTGAGAAGGTTTGTTGAACCCAATATCCTCTGAGTTGCAACTGTGTTAGCTACAAGTTGTCTAAGGCTTAGGTCCAAAACGGGGCCTGGACGGGCAGCTTTCGGGAGCGAAAATAATGATATAAAATACATCAAAGTACACAAAATGTCAAATAAGATTCATGGGCATGATTTGTGTATACTTCTAGGTATACATTTTAATTTTTCGTTTCTTAAAACATCCTGGCCAGGCCCCACTTTGGAAATGTGACCTAAGCCTAAGAAAGTAAGATACTAGTATTCTCCATGCAAACAGGTGACCTTTTTCTCATATCTCTGAGGAAAATGGTCACCATCTTTCCCCCAACCACTGCTTCAAGAGTATATAAGACCACTTTTTGTTGGTCCCTGAGATAACAGTTTTTAACTGTTGACACAACCATATTCACTGATTTTATTGGTCCCAAGTTTTCTTCCTGGCAGCTTTGACTGTATACAAATTCTGCAGTGTGTACCATCGTGCTGCTTTGTGTTTCACCCCAGCTGCTGTAGGGTTCCACTGTGAGCCGGATGAGTACGCCATGCTTGTACAGGAGCTGAAGGGATCCGGACTCATCAAGGACAGGATGTACAACCTCAGGACATACAAGAACTGTTTTGTGGGCAGAGAGTTTGTGGACTGGTTAGTCAAGAAGAAAGGATTAGGTAATCTGGAAATCAAATTCTTTCTGAGTGTGTGCGTTATGTTCTGAAAGTTGGAGGAATATACCTGTGCAAACTTCCAGATGTTGTATTAGTATCCTGTAATAAATGTTCCAGATTTCTGAGGACTTGATTACCTACCATTGTGTTTGTGTGTTTTTTTGTTTTATTTTTCTAGGACTCCTGGAGAAACATGTTGTCTAGTGGCAGTTGTCAATGTGCCCTGGAGGGAAAACCCCAGACATCAGCTGCTATCAACGTCAAATTAATTCAAGTACACAAGAAATATAGAAAAATTTATCCGAACTGCAAATTGGTGCAAAACAAAAGCAACTTATTACTAGTATATAAAAATAACATGCCTCAAATTAAGTCATGTTAAAATGGTGGTAAAGCAGGATGGGATTTGCAAATCAATGTTCAAGTGATTGTAAATCTTGAAAGTGATGAGAGGTGTGTTTTCAGGAAGGGAGGAAGCTGTTGACATGGGGCAGAAGCTGGTTATGGAAGGGTTTGGACACCATGTCACAGATGACCACAGGTTCAAGGATGAGATGCTGTTCTACAGACTACTGGAGGATGACTCTGAGAGCGCCCTCAATGCTGGGGTTACTGCTGAGTGTCAACCTAGACCAGGTAAGGGCTACTTGTTACCTGATATATGTGTAGTGGTAGGTCATGTGTGGCCAGCTAGCCCGTGACAGTATTGTGAGATGTGCTGTGAATTAGACCCAATTAAGGGAAAGGGACCCAAATGCCCCCATCTCAGTATCACCGCAGATGCCAATCAGAATGGGTGTTCTTCCTATAACCATCATATGTAGACGCATAAGCTCAAAATTTATTTTGGAGAATAGCAAAAAGCAACATAAAGATTTACATTCACAGAAACAATTTTAGGTGCACAACACAAGTAGAATGTCAGCAAGACCTACAAGCCTTACTGCACCTCTTCATTGCTAGAACCTGTAATCATACGTAGCAAGCTTTTTGAAAACCTTTGTCACATTACTTAAAACAATTAATACAATAAAAGTTTGATTATATTTTCTAACTTAAAATAGTTTTGAAATGATAATCAAAAGTTTTACCAGTCCTCTGAATTTTGTTTTTTTCACATCTTCAGCTGGTGAACTAAGTGAAGTGATCAGAAAACTCATCCTGAAGATTTACTCCAAGCATCTATCAAAGGATGGCAAGGTCTGATGTTTGTGTAACCTTCAGCATGGTTTATTTTGTTGTTTATGCTCTAACTTTGAAGACAAATTAACTCACAGTGTGTTGTAAAAGACTATTGGGGACAAGACAGTAGGACTTACATCTAAATACAAGCATTAAATAAATTCTACTGAAAACAATGTATAGACATGTAGACATTTATCATGTTGCAATTTTAATACAGTCAAACCTGCCCAAGACGACCACCCGGGGGAACGGGAAAAAGCGGTCGATTTGGGCAGGTGGTCGCTGAGAAGAGTATCGATTCAAAACATGCCCGATGCAAACTGTAAATTGTAAATTTCACCCCAAGCTTTTATACGATACAGTGTTTTAAAGCTCAATATTTGTACACTAACGTTTTAGACAGTAAGGGAACTTTGATGCTGTCAGTTACTATACAAGCCTTTATGCGTCGCTGTGTTCTTGATCGCAGTATCTGAAATAACTACGGTGCACCTTTTGAATTCGATGCCCGGTACGTCCCGATAGCGTACTTACCCACGCGGGTGAATGTAACTGTACAGTTGGACAAAAGCACTACACAGATCTTTCTTTAAAAAGTATGAGGCTATATACATTTCAGCATTTGTTCACTTAATAATGATATAGATTTTTAAAAAAAACTAGTCGGATTTTCTTACAACGAAATTTCATCCCATATTACAGTAGACTGCCCTATTGACCCACCCATTGACCGCCGCCATCCTTATTTTAAACACGTCATAACATTGTAATGGGAGTCAAAATCCGACGCAAACTGGCCGATTTCGGCACAAAATCCCGCTAGTAATCATCAAAAATCGATGAAAACCTCAATTTTGAAAATTATGCGGTCGTTATGGGTCCCAATTTCGGCCGGTCGCGGTCGCGTTGGCCAGGTGGTCGTTGAGAAAAGGTCGCTTAATGCTTACGTCAATGGGGAAAAAAATCGGGACCAAGAAAAAGCGGTCGAAATGGCCAGGTGGTCGCTGAGAAGAGGTGGTCGCTCGGGCAGGTTTGACTGTACTACCTGTATTATCATCATATTTAGTATCACCTCCTTTTACAAAGTTCCTGATGCTGCTACAGTCCATCCTGGTGTGTTATGCTGAAGGGCAGTTATACCAGCTTTATAGATTCAGATACAGATACAGATACAGATACAGATACAGATACAGATACAGATACAGATACAGATACAGATACAGATACAGATATCCTCTACAAGTGACCACCTCTACATATGGAACACCTGGCCACATAGACTCAATTTTGTCAGTCCTGAGCGGTCTTTTCAAACGTTTTGTACTGTAATGTTAAAAAATGTATTTCCTCTCAATCTTCACTCACAGAAAGTAGACTACAAGGGTATAGGAGAGAGTCCTGAGTTTGAGGACTATGTGACCCTGACAGCACAGCTACAGAGGGTCAATGTGACAGACTTGAGCAGGGAGGAGAAACTGGCCTTCTTCATCAATATCTACAATGCACTGGTCATCCATGCCTATGTCAAGGTGGGACCTCCCACCAACTTATGGCAGAGATACAAGGTGAGGATTTGTATTGAGATACATTGTTAATCTTACATTATTGCTAAGCATGTATGTATATATTATATGATTTGCTATATACTCTGTGATCCCAACACTTTCAAGTTATGTACACGCAAAATGTAATCTTACAATTGAACCATAGATATCTCATCCATAAACACTTGTTCTTTCCATATGTAAAATAGCATAAATTGATAAGTAAGAAATGCTACATATTTCCTTTAATCAATTCGTGGGAATGGATAGGCTCTACATATTTTCTTGAATTTCCACTGACTTCCACATGTCTTTGACTGAATTCATGACTGATTAGATATCATGTACATACTCCTTTATTTCACTTGCTGGCGTAGAACATTGTAAACTGTTGATATTCTGTACCCCAACAGTTCTTCAATGTAGTGAGCTACATTATTGGTGGTCACATCTACTCTCTACAAGACATAGAGAATGGTGTCCTCCGTGGCAACAGGAAGGGGATTGGACAGCTGTTCCGACCATTTGGCCAGGACGACCCCCGGCTGCCTGTTGCGCTGGAGGAGCCAGAGCCACTCATTCATTTTGCACTCGTGTGCGGGGCTAAGAGCTGTCCTCCCATCAAAACTTACTCTGCTCAGGTCAGGGTTTATGTCTTTGCCTACACAAGCCATTGACCTAGAAAGCTGCATCAGTAACATCTTGAGACAATGCTTTGACAGGCCATCTTATGAACAAAATGAATTTGAATAGCATCATGATTACTTCTGGGTGTCAAGTTAAAAAAAAGTACCAGACAGTGCAAATCCAGTGCAATCCTAGGGTTACTTTCCACAACGAGATACAGAGGAATGATTTTTTTACCATAATCATTTTTGCATAAATTTGACTCTTCAGCATACTTTCTCATTAAAAGAAAAGTATTGTGTTAATGTTTTGTTTTTCATTCAGTCAGAGTTCTATTTCTGTAGCATCAGTCCCATGATCTGTTATGAAACTGTTATGATCTGATATGATATCTGTAATAACTCATAGTTTTCTTCTCCTCAGGAAGTTGAGAAACAGTTGAAAATTGCAGCGGAGGGTTTCTTGGAGGGAGATGATGGGATGCATGTAGATATGAAGAAAAGGGAAGTCATGCTCAGCAAAATCTTCAAGTGGTACAAAGTGGACTTTGGAGCCCAAAACAAAGAGGTGGGAAATGAAGGGACAACACATGCTTACACCCCTTTCCACTATACAGGCTGTGAGGTTTGAGCAACCACCAAGCAATCAAACATTTGAGAGATAGCTCAACAATTTTCAAAGATTAAGAACAAATCATTTCGCGCTTTGTTGACTTTGATATCTTGCTTTTAAATCTGACATTTTATTCCAATTAAGGTTTATGCAAATGTCATATTGGTCACTGTACAATTGCTCACACTCACAGGCCTAGTAGAAAGGGGGCCTTAATCATAAAAGTCTTTTATGGCAATTTCAGCTGGTCTCAAGTGTGTTACTTTGCCTCTTTCCGTGATGTTTACATTGAATTAATCCATGAACACTGTTTCTATAGGTACTTCAGTGGGTCCACGATCACATGTCAGCAGGAGAGAAGAAATCACAGCTGTCAGAACTGTTGGCTAGCACAAAGTACAAAGTCAGCCACATGTCATATGACTGGGGTGTCAACTCAAAGTAGAAAAGCAAGTAACTAGAGACTAATGTCACTGTTCCAGCACTCCCAAAATGAAGTTTTAATTGGGGGTGGGGGGGTGGGGGGTATATTTATTCATCAATATTAGTTACTTATAGCTGCTTTTCAGACAGCAAATAGAAAGACAATATTTTGGGAAAAGTGGTTTATGCTTTACAGGCAGCTTAGATATACTGTCAGCTATATATTCTAATGAGCGGTAATATTTTCCACATGTTATAACTTTATCGAATGTTAAGTGTAGGCATTCTTTAGCACTCATTCAGATTTATGTTTAAGAATTCCAACAAAGGACTTAACTCTGGGTCCATTTATTGGCCAGATCTAACTTTATCAAAATGTTTGCATCAGTATTAGGGTGCCCAAATGATCAAATCAGTAATAGCCTAAGCAGGAGTATGAAACATTGGCCCAGGTGCCTTTGGAGCAGTTCTGTGAACAGGTATACAACTTGTACAGATAGGTAGTAGAAGTAACAAATGTTGTTTTTGCTATCCTATATACACTCTTGCCAACCAATGTTTGTGCCTAATTATTACAACATTTGTAAGTCATACATACACGTAACACAGCACCTTGTATATTGAATCCAATATGTGGACATTGAAATTTTGTCTATGTTCCTGACACCAGACAGAAAGTTAGGCAGATGTTATCAACTATGCAAACAGAGCTAGATCTATTTAAGAATTATAGATAGTTTCGAATTGTAATACAAAATGTACTTGTAGTTAAATGAGCAATGAAACTCATGATGAGTTCTGAACAAACTTTATTATGTACATTTATTTTGACTTCAGGTAAGTTATATACACGTGTACGGTGTACCAGTTTTTAAAAATCTGGGCTCCTGGACTGGCCTGTACGTTGTACCTAACCTCCATAGCAGGCTCACTGGGGCCTTTTTTTGGCTCATATAGATCTAATACACTTTTGGCCATTTCTGGGTTGCTGATTGTCAGCTGTTGCTGATTACTGCCCCAGAGAGCCTGCTATGGAGGCCATGTTCTACCTGTTAATCTTAAAATATTTTCATGTGCACATGTATGTATAAAAAGTAGTATTTAAAAACAGAGGTATCTAATTGTTCCCAATTCTTACATTCCCCACTAGAATAAGGTGGTATTAAGGTGGCAATGTAGGTCTATGGTGAAATACCTGGTAGAACACCTGCCTGTGACTTTTGAAGAAATTACTTGTAATGCTGTCTAATTAGTCTGACCTCCAGCCTCTGCGGGAAGGGGCCAGTTACAGCCCCAGACAGCAGAGTACTGTCTAATGTGAACATGTATGATATGTTATGTTGATTGAGCTGAAGTAAAAGAGAAGAAACACTGAAGTGTACCTTTTTTTTTCTATAGAGTAGCACATTGGGTTTTGATGCAAAAAGGTACATGTAGGACTATACATGTACTGACACTCATGCAGCAGTGATTCACTGTCTTAAAGCCCCCTTTACAAATCAAGAATTTAGCTCGGCCGAGTTGTCAGCGAGCTCTAAATTACGAGGAGGCATGACCCTGATGCCTACGAACAAATGGCAGAAATTCTTCGTCGGCATAAGGGTCATACCTCCTCGTAATTTAGAGCTCGCTGACAACTCGGCCGAGCTAAATTCTTGATTTGTAAAGGGGAAGAACACTCCAGCTAATACATGTACATGTATGTACATATCAGAGCTATGTATAACTGAGCCCCATTGAGTTCTTCCCATCCAGTATTGATTTGAAAGTATAGCCAGCAATCTGAGACATTATAATAACCAACTTTAGAGTAAGAACTACAGAGTTACAGATACATACAATTATCATAAGGAAATGTCATCATGTTGATGCTGTGGATTTACTCTTGAACTCTGAGATCACATTAACTTGAACTTTTGTGGCCAGAAACACATTACTCTACATGCTATAGTGCTCGCAGAAAAGAATGTCAAGCGAGAAACTGCAATAAATGATCTTGTTATTTTCCTCTTGAGAGCCTTTGTATTCCTTTAACTGTAAGATGGAAAAAAGGCATGAGTGTATGATCTACATGTGTTAAATTATGTCTGCTTCTGTCATTTACTTCTGCTTTGTTCTGTTTTCACTCCTTTTATAGGAGAATTAACGATTATGTTCGAATTGTTTTGCTTTGCATCTTGGATGCAGTTTGATTTCTCTGTGAATATGGTTTTTGCTACTACTGTCATTTCATCCGACTTCTTCCTATTTCATTTGGACTGGTTTTGATTATGTTATTGTTAACATGCTATGCTATTTATGTTTTACCATGCGTACACAAACTACCATTAGATAATTACCTTTGGTGTGCTATAACTAAGTTAAACTTAGAAATTGGAGTGCACGCAAAGGAACCGCTAACTCAGGATTATCAACACCCTGCCTCTGTTTGTTTATTTATGTTTTAGGGGGAACCATCCACTTATTCTGTACTTGAGTTTTGTTACTTTGTTCTATGTTGAGAACCATTCAGTATTATTGTATTCTTGTTCTGTTAACTTTTGTTCAGCTTTGTTTGTTTACATTAGTTTATTTGACATGATGACTTTGCTGCGCCCCAATCCCCCAGATGACTTCCCTGCATTCCTGACATTCCCCAGATGCCATGACCCAGGTTGAGGTACATATTTCTAGTTTTAATTGCAATGGTATAGGTAATTCTATTAAACGGAGGGAGGTTTTTACATGGTTAAGGGATAAACAACACCACATAATATGTCTACAAGAAACACACTCAACCTTGTCTGTGGAAAAGAGATGGCAGAACGAGTGGGGAGGGTCCATGATTTTTTCTCATGGTACCTCAAATCAAAGAGGCACTGCCATTTTGTTTCAAAATAGTATTAAACCCTGTATTCACCAAACTAAAACTGACAAAGATGGAAGGTGGCTTATTGTGGACCTATCACTTGATGAATATAGATTTTGTTTGGTTAATATATATGCCCCAAATGAGGATTCTCCTGAGTTTTTCTTCAATATATCTGAAGAGTTAGATGATTTCTCTGAGTCCAATGAACATTTGATTATTACTGGTGATTTTAATACTGTTCAAAACCCCTTAGTTGATAGATTAGCCACAAACACCACCTACCACCCAAAAGCATTTGAATCTATTTCTGAATTGAAATGTAAGTTTGACCTACAAGACATATGGCGGTTTAGACATCCAGATACGGTTAGATACACTTGGCGTCGTAGACGCCAAGCAAGCAGGATAGATTACTTTTTAGTAAGTTTTTCTTTGATAAATAGAATTAATAATTGTAAAATCGCAGATAGTTTTAGATCCGATCATAGATTGATTTCCTTATCATTTGTCACTGCAGATTTTCCAAGGGGGAGGGGGTATTGGAAGTTCAACACATCTTTATTAGAAGACAAGTCATTTCATACAAAAACTGTAGAAACCATGAAAGAATTCTTTAGTATTAACTCTGGTACAGCCAATCCCCATGTGGTCTGGGAAGCTGCCAAGTGTTTCTTTAGAGGTCATTGTATTAAATTTTCGAGTTTCAAAAATAAGCAATACCTTTCTAGAGAGAAAACATTGATTGATGATATAAATGCTCTTCAAACTGAACTAGATAGCACACCTTCTTCCCCAGACTCAGTCCTTGATGCTCTTGATCAAAAACAAAAAGAATTAGAATTATTATATAGCCAACGTGTTCAGGGTGTTATGACAAGATCCAGAGCAAAATGGATGGAGTTAGGGGATAGGTGTTCTAAATATTTTCTTAACCTAGTGCACAGAAATTATACCAGAAAAAACATTCAAAAATTACAAATTTCAGAGAATTCTTTCACATGTAACCCCACAGAGATCTTAGAAAGACAAACAGAATTTTACTCGTCTCTTTATTCCTTTAAAGATCCCCCAGTACCCCTGACCCCTGAAAATTGTAAAGACTTTTTCCCCGAAGATTATTGTAGAGTATTGTCAGAAAACCAAAGGCAAAGTTGTGAGGGCCTCATAACAGAAGATGAATTGCTAGATGCTATTAACTCTTTTTCAAGTGGAAAATCGCCTGGGTTGGATGGGATTCCTGTGGAAGTGTATAAACAGTTTTATTCAGTATTTAAAGCTCCAATGTTAGAATGTTTTAATTTTTCATTGACTCAAGGTTTTTTGACGAATACACAAAGACACGGTGCTATTTCTTTATTATTAAAACAGGGGGGAAATGGTCAAGATAAAGACCCTACATTTAGATAACTGGAGACCACTCACTTTGTTGTGCTGCGATACCAGAATACTTTCTAAATGTCTGGCACTTAGGGTAAAATCTGTCATATCACACATTATTGATAAAGACCAAAGTGGATTCATTCAGGGCAGATTTATTGGTGAGAACATTAGACGTATACTCGATATTATTGACCATTATGAAAAGAACAAAACCAGGACTTATTTTTATCTCAGACTATAAAAAAGCATTTGATTCTATCAGATGGGACTTCATCATAAAATCATTAAACTTTTTTAACTTTGGACCTCAATTTTCAGCCTGGGTGAAAGTCTTATACAATGACATTACAAGTTCTGTTTTAAAACATGGATATATATCTCAACCTTTCTGTTTACATCGTGGAGTTAGACAAGGCTGTCCCCTTAGCCCTTACCTGTTCATAATTGCAGTAGAAATGTTAGCTATTAAGGTCCGCAGTAATGAAGATTTGACCGGCCTGTCAATTCTTGGAAAGAGTACTAAAATTTCTCAGTTCGCAGATGATACGGACTTCCCCTTCACTCCTACTCTAGCATCTTTCTATGCCCTCCTTAAGGATCTAGAAAGTTTTTCTTGTATTTCTGCCCTTACTTTGAATTTTGAAAAATGTAGAATACTTAGGATTGGAACCTTGAAAAATACTAATTTTAAATTACCCACCCATCTCCCATTTCAATGGGTAGATGGTAATGTAGAAGTTTTGGGTGTTCACATACCACAGGATTTAGATACCATTGTTGATCTGAACTTTGAACCCAGATTAGCAAAATTAGATAGACTTTTATATCCATGGAGAATTAAGGGAATATCTTTGTTTGGTAAAGTAACTATTATTAATTCATTGATCACTTCTCAATTTACACATCTCTTTCAAGTCCTTCAAACCCCTGATAAGTCTTTTTTTCAACGATATGAAAGGAAAATTTTTTCATTTATCTGGAATGGAGGACCAGAGAGAATAAGTAGGAAAACAATTTATAATTCGATTGAGAATGGGGGGTTAAATCTTACACATCTTTACGCCTTTGCCTGTACCATCAAGGCATCGTGGGTACCAAGACTATATTTTAATCAAGACTGGTCAACAACCTGGGTAATAAGATTGCACCCATCTTTGGATCTAGTTTGTTTCCCTTTTTCCAAATAAGGTCTACAAAGCATTTTAAGCTAAGTCCATTTTTATTGGATGTATTGGATGCATGGTTTAAGTATCAGTACAAGCCCCCCACATGTGCTGCAGAAGTAAAACAACAACTTCTTTTCATGAACGATAGCATCCTTATAGATAGTGTACCCATTTTCATGAACACATTTATAAATAGAAATATTATCTTTGTCAATGATATTCTCAATGATATGGGTACCATAAGTACATATGAAGAATTCTCAAGAAAATATGGTGCTATTTGTGATTGTTTTAAATATAAGCAATTAATTTCTGCCATACCCCAAAAATGGAAATCCATGTTATGTGGTAATGTTTTTGAAAGCGTTTGTAAACCTGTTCAGAGAAATAGCTGCTGGTTAAAACAGGTTAAGATTAATAAGGACATGTATCAGTTTTTCTTATCATACTATAATTTGATTGATATTTCACACAATGTGCAACTGAAATGGCTTTATCTCTTTGACACCCCTATCCCCTGGAAACAAGTCTACTCCTCCATAATATTCTGTACAATTGACTCATCAACTAGATTTTTCCAGTATAAAATTGTGCATAAGTTCTTACCTACAATAAGTTATTGTATATTTGGAAATGTATTGATACCCCATTATGCTCATTCTGCCATGAGGAAGAAGAAACTTACCTGCATGTTTTCTGGGAATGTCCACACTTAACCCTCTAACCCCCCTTTGGGACAAATATAAAAACTGGTACCACAGTAAAACAACCATAAATCTGAAATTGAATGGATTTAATATCATTTTTGGAAATCTGCACTTGGAACTCCCCCAATTGAAACCTTATAACGTTACTAGCCAAATTTATATATATAGATGTAGAAAATCCAGTACCTTAAACTTTGACTCCTTTCTCCGTTACGTTAATTTCTTTAATAAAGTAGAATATTATGTAGCCTTGAAAAAAGGCAAACTGGATAAACATCTGGGGAAGTGGGGCTCCCTATGCAGCTGATATCGTATCCATTAACCTACAGTTAAGCATTGTCAAACACTAATCTAAGTTCCTTATTGTTATGGTTTGAGATCTCAGTTATATTGTTTGTTTATTTTTAAAATCTAAGTTCATCATTGTTATCGTTTGAGATCTCAGTTATATTATCGTTGAAATCTAAGCTCATTATTGTTATGGTTTGAGATCTCAGCTATATCCTTTTTTGAAACTAAGTTCATTATTGTTATGATTTGAGATCTCAGTTATATTATGCTTGAATCTAAGCTCATTACTGTTATGGTTTGATATCTCAGTTATATTATTATTTTTTTTAGATCTAAGTTCATTATTGTTATGGTTTGAGATCTCAGTTATATTACTTTGAATCTAAGTTCATTATTGTTATGGTTTGAGATCTCAGTTATATTACTTTGAATCTAAGTTCATTATTGTTATGGTTTGAGATCTCAGTTATATTACTTTTGAATCTAAGTTCATTATTGTTATGGTTTGAGATCTCAGTTATATTACTTTGAATCTAAGTTCATTATTGTTATGGTTTGAGATCTCAGTTATATTACTTTTGAATCTAAGTTCATTATTGTTATGGTTTGAGATCTCAGTTATATTACTTTGAATCTAAGTTCATTATTGTTATGGTTTGAGATCTCAGTTATATTTCTTTTGAATTTAAGTTCATTATTGTTATGGTTTGAGATCTGTTATATCACTGTTGAAAGTCCATAAGTTCTCATATTATTTTTTGAATCTAAGTCCGTTATTGTTATGGCTATATTGAAATCACTTTTGTTAATTTTGCTGTCATTTTGTTGGATGGTCCCCCAACTTTTCTTTGTCTTTGTTTATTTGAAAACCCAATAAAAAAAAAAAAAAAAAAAAAAAAAAAAAAGGAAATGTCATCAGACTACAATAATTGGGATGAAATGGCACCAACCATTTATTGTTATTCATCAATTGTACATGATTTCCATACAAGAAAAATAGTGTAAGATTCATGCATAAATGCCTCAATTTGTGGCTACATTCTATTTAGAAATTCTTATGGTGGAAAGATGCACTGTGTACTACTACTGCGTGACATTTCAAATTGTAGAAGCAAGTAGATGATTTGTAGCAAACATTTGACCTGTATCACATAAATCTAGGCAAAGTGTTTTAACATTCCATCGCTACATTTCAATCTTCACATACAGTAACACTACTTGGACCCATTCAATGCTATTCCTGAAACAGGTTCTTGGGAGAAAAATGGTCTGACAAGAATAAGACATGTAAGAAGAAGTTGCCCACCTCACACACTTGGTGGCTTTATTTTGTGGTAAGATGAGGGTTTTGTTGTATCTTACATTTGCTGTAGAAATTATTCTGTAGTACAGTAGTAATACATTGGAAACACAGGGTTGCAGAGACAGGTCACTGCCAAAACTGAAAATAAAACCACCATGAAAGTTTCAAGATTTATAGGATAAAATATACCATTGGGTTGTGATCATAATTGTGCTTGGCTTCAGTATATACATGCCAAAGGGACTGCAGATTCTAAAAGGTGGACTTGTAACCAGGCTTTAAGAGAGGTGGCATGATTTATAAAAAATCAAGGCAAGCTTGGTGACAGTGTGTAACACTACCTTAGTCTGACTCTAAGTAGTTTCCACATGTACAAATGTACGTGTTTCACCTTCTGTGACTATGGAAATGTCCTGTAGTCACAACATTGCATGTTAAGCCACTGGACAATTTATGTTGCCTTGTAGTAGTCCAACAGTAGTGGTACAAACATACCCTCAGTAAACACTCATGAAGATTCAACAGCTATTTCTGACAGTTCAATCATAGCAGCAAGATATTGAAGTTACATGTGAAACACAATATACATTGAAACTAGCTTTGGAAGCCTTAAAGATGACAAATCTGATTATCACAATCTTCAAACATGAAGATAATATAATAGACCCAATGCTATAAAGCACCCACGACATAGGCACCAAATACTTTTTTTTATGATTTCATGAATTGTCGCATGTATAATCATTCTACAATGGTGGCAAAGACCTACAGTCCTTATGTATCAAGCGACTCAAAAAGAAATAGAAGACACTTATTTCATACATATTGCACATCCACTGGTGACAGCTCATCCCATTATCATTACAATTTCAAGGCTATATGAAAATAATAACATGAAAAAACCCAAAACTGTCAGATTGAGATCACAGTAATCCTATCTGCATAGTATTGGACTCTTACAACTTTAATACATGGGAAGATTGGCCTTCTGATGTTGGACAGGCTGACTATTGACACTAGAAAACAGGGTAAATCAGATCTCCCCATTCCAACCTCTGCTTGGACTAGCCTCCATAGCAGGCTCTCTGGGGCCTTTGTTTGCTGGCTATTTCTATTTGTACTCGGTCATTGATTGCTGGCATTTACGACGAATTACGAGGACAAATAGCAAAAGGCCCCAGAGAGCCTGCTATGGAGGCTATGCTTGGACAATAAAAGAACCACTCAACTGACAGTTTTTAAAATCCAAAGAAGTTTAGCTGGCTTTCTACATGTGTGGAATTTGAGCAAAATGGGAGGAACTATACTTGTTTGTAACAATAGTTCACCGCTAATTGAATACTAAGAATTCCTATAATATGTTCTGTTTCCCGCTGTGTCGATTACAAATACCCAATTCAATCATACTGGTCTGGCATGGAAATGAAAAAAAAAATGCTCCACTTAATACATATCCCTTTATCAAGTATTACAAAATTCTCTAATGTACAATATACTAGTATTCAACAACCAGCAATAAATGTATATGTAAAAATTATGTCAAAAGTATGTCAAAATTGTGTCAGTTCGACATGTGTACAAATCTTCCCATAATCTACAATATCATTTGTCCCTCCATCCTATACACTACTATTCAATCCATGATTGAAGTAACAGAAAGGTTACATGTATTAGTTAAAGCTTTCATCACAGAGTTTAAGGCAAAGATGAAAATGATTGGCCAGATACAACTTTGGTAACAATAACAGTAAGGTCATTATAATGTCATTGATTACAATTAGTTATAAGATCTTAAACACAAGTTATAAGATCTTAAACACAAAAATCCATCAAACACAAGAAGGTGTCCGTGTAAAACATCATAGTCAGACATAGCCTTTCAAGTTCTTATAATCAGGTAAATCCCTTTATCACTATCAGGTCTTCTCTGTCGTAAAACACAGTCGACACTTGGGAGGGTGGTGCTAGAGGCCCCCTCCTGCGGTCCTGGTTTCCAACACGACGGTCTTGTGTGCGGGGGTGTGACATCACCAAGTTACCACCAAAATCCATGTTGCTGAATTTTTTCCAGGACAATTTTGTAACGCAATCGTGGGTAAGAATTCTAAGCGTTCAGAATGTTTGTGTGACAATCACGAAGAAAGCTGCCATGATTCACATGTAATCCGTGTTGATATTTACTACGCCTTCCTTCCGCTTGTGCCCGGTCGTGTGCCCTCAAACATCGTCGGTACAGCTGTAGAAAACACAGTTTCCTTGACAGGAGTAGCAGATGAAGAAGAGAGCCGCCAGGAACACCAGTGTGCATATCGTGCACGGCTTCTTCTCCAGGAAGAAACTGGCGAGATACAGTCCCATGAACATGGAGTGGTTATACCACAGGGCCGGGTTCAGTGGCTTGGGAATCAGCAAAACGGGCAGCAACCACTGCAGACAATACATGGTGAGTTCTTCGGGATATCCTTTTCACATTTGCGTCCGAAAAAGTCGTTTCTAGGTGCTGCGAAGACCGAGACTATGTAGGTATTTGAAAGAAGTCGAGCAACACTAACTTCGTATGCATTGTCCCATGTCGCTTTCGCAATCAAAGTGTAGTACCGTAACTGAAAACGTTGATTTGTGATTGGTCAGATGGAGGAAGCTGCCTCCATAGTATAATGTGATTGGTTAGTTTGTGACCGTGTACCTTTTTGATTGGTTCTAACAACGAAGGGGGAATACAACATACGAACCATCCACTTTTGGAGTGGGGGCTTCAGGACTCCAGAAAAAACGGATCCATGTTGTGTGTGGTGTGTTGGCATGTAAACGTTAAGGTTTCAATCCACGTATCAATTAAAATGCTTGCCACCTTGGGCGGTGCGAAACCATACGAAGTTGGTAAGATTTCTATCAGTTACTACAAAGACAGCGCAACTTCGTATCAGCCATAAAGCAAATCCTCATTAGCATAACCTATAATCATTCATTCAACCAAATTACACATGCTGCAAGTACGAAACTTCTATTATACTTTCTTGGAAATATAGTATAGAATTCCCACATCATATATCCAGCGCGCGGTGTTACTTACCTTTGACACGTCGGAAATATGAAATTTCCATCATTTACCACCAGGTGGTATTCTGAGTTGCTTTAGGAAATAATATTCATTTATTTGATTATCTTATTTAGCCCAAGCAGCATTGTATGAAGGAATTCACATGGTCTAATCTGCAGGTGGTGCGAAGGGATTCCATAGAGAAAATCTATAATGGTCATGATCACATTGAAAGGATGAGCCAGACATTTACTTAATTTGAATTGCTTTAAAACGTGCGTTTTAAAACCATCTTACATTAAAAAAAACGTAAAAACCTATAATGTTAGAAATGCCCATTACACTACCAATTATATTTCATCCGTGTGTTGGAACGATTCTACGATAAGCTATCATCCGCCGAATATTGTGCCAAGTTGGAGTAAGACAACAATATGCAGTAAACCCTGCTGAAAGAGGTGACGTATTCAATACGTGCTCCAAATTCCGATTTTACGGTAGGATCCCGCAGGAATTCATAACAGGCTGCGCAAACCGCAAAGAGGGGCGTACCATCCCCTCGCTCGCTCGTCAACCCGCCGGGAAGGACTAACATGGAATTCTCCATCCAAAGGACACAAAAGGCCGCCGTTGTTCTAATCTGTGCGACAACCTTCCTATTTGTGCCACCTTTGTGCGCCACACAGAGGGGTAATGGCCAGGATTGGCTCTGGGAAGGATACAGCTACAACGATGATTACTATTCGTACGACCGAGACGAAGGCACCATAACCGGGGATGTGCAAAACTGGGCGACCATGATAGAGAATTATTTCATACAGGTATGTATACATAGATACGCTTTATTTTTTGTTTTTATTTTTTTGCTGTCATGCCGCATTATGATATTGTGGCACATCTGGTTCTGGTGACGTGGAATGACAGTTTCCTGCAGCGAGCAAATGTTATGCAATGATGTGCAATGGAAGATGGTGCTCATGCTCCAGCCAATCACTTTACAGCTCGCGGCTCCGGGGCATCTCTTTACCGTTGGCAGAGGCCTGCATGCATCATTTTTGCAAGGCGTAGGAAAGGTCTTTTAATTCACCATAACTTGTAGGGAATTTTTTCCTTTCTCTGTAATTCTCAGCGAGCCTGACCACATTTTGCGTAGATGACTTCCCGAACGTAGCCTGCATGTATGTATTCCGTAGGTGATATCACTGAATCAAGAATTGTCGGGACCCCAAGTAGACGCTCGAGCTCGGTGAGGTCCATACACACAGGGCCACAATATTCGGAAGAAAAACGAGCAGCTAAGTTGTGAACTATAGAACGGGAGTAAATATTCTGCAGCATTTTACTAAGACAATAGCCTGTGAGTGGATGTGATCGTTGCACGCATTTTGTAACTGGTGCACTAGCCAGGTAATTTTCAACTCCAATCAATAAATGTGCATACGATTATAATGGCAGATTATTCTCATTAACCAATGATGGAAAATGATGGAAGGAACGTCCCAGAGGTTTGAGGATTTACGTTCTCATAGTGAATGGGAATGCGACTCAATTTTAGATGTCCTCTGACAATATCGTATTCAATCATCCTTTCCCACTGCGAAGTTACTGTGACCAAGGACGTTACATCTGATGTAACGTCCTTGCTGTGACAAGGCCGAGCAGGAAAATTTAGTGTTGTCGAAGCGGGGGAAGTTACCAGTAATAATATTGCACATGCATTCGCAGCACTCATGATCTTATGTTCGTTGATATCCTTATTCAAACACTGATCACAGCGCGTATCCTCTTGAATACATTGTGAGCTTGACCTGCAATGGCAAGACGTTACGTAGTTTCTACCAAGGTATTTAAATTACCTCCTTGTTTCTTCTAGCAATTTCAGTAGTTCAATCTGCCATATTAGCTTGAAAGTTTGTACATTTTATTTGACCGTCAGAAACCATTCTGAAGCTATGATGAACAACACAAATTTTCGACTGTTAAATATCCAAACAAATACATCAACCGTTACAAACGCCCCTTAGGTGATCCGACCTTATGGATCAATTATTCACCAGCATGTAGGCCATCGAAACGGTGCCCAGTGCTGCGAGACATGGCAGCATTGTTGTGTTAATCATGTCTAACCAGACAATTATCCATGGCGTACCCCAATTATATTTCGATGGAGATGCTTGTGTATATCCAGCTGTCAGCAATAGGTATCAAATACTGTGGCTTCTCATTCACCAGGAGCATTACTTCCTGTAAGAGAGACATTTAATATTCGGTTCAACGTAAAATCAACTTGAAGTTAGTATGTGTGCCGAGCTATGTTTTTAGGGGTTTCATTCAAAGTACGGGTGTACGTATGACATGGCATGGCAAAATAGTGCACATGAAGTATATGAAGATTTTTGTGACAATCCAGGGAGAAGAGCTCACTAGAGAAGACAAGTTCGTAATCAAAGCAAAGCCTGATTTTGACACGATTTTTTTATCTAATCAGAATATCTCCTCGTAGAATGGAAGATGGTCCTCTGGTAGGATTTTGTTCCCATTTGTACCTGAAATCAAGAAATTCAAGGCAATGTATGAATTCTATTGTTAGCTGGCCACAGATGGACTGAAGACGTCTCACATCCAGAAGTTCTATGATCAGGCCGGGTACGCCCCGGAGTCAAAGGATGGGAACGAGATCGTGCGGACCGTGCAGGAAGCTTTGGGCGATTACTTCAGCAAGAAGGAGGCGGCGACGAGGGTAGGTTTGTGCGAGATGGCTGCAAGAATTTTAAGTTATCGGTTATAGCCATGGGAAAACTAATGTCGCGTTTTAATGTCGCGTCTAAATTTAGTTACGTTGCTGGAAAACTGTAAGGTAGGGTTCTCTTTTTTTTATTTCGGTCGAAATGATTCAACTAATGCAGTCGAACAATGTAAAACTGAAATTCGCAAGGACAATTGTATTTCCTTTGAACACTATATTCTAATTAGATAGTCTTGCAATGTGCAAGCACAATTGTTTATTGCAAGAGAAATGAGAGGAGCATGTTAGAAAACGATCGTACAATATGTTTTCATCACTCGAAAATTGTATGTCCCTTGCTAGCGGTCGACCAGATAACAGAAAACATCATTTTTAGGCTTGACCAGATAGTGGTACAGCTGGAACTTCTTACATTATGTTCTGTCATACAGCCAACTGTGTCGTTTCCTAGGGAATAAAAGCTATTGTCGGATACATTTCTGTCCGTGCAGCCAAACATGTGTTTGTCCTTGTTTCTACAGAATTGATCATGATCAATCCAAGCGACGTGAATGTATTTTGTACAGACCTAGAAATTTATGGTCACCAGTGTTATGCAATTGCAAAAATCATCAAGATTAAGATATTCCCTCCTGTGTGAATTCCATGCAGAGAATAGCAGAAGCAGTGGTCCAATTTCACGACGAGGCGTACTTACGGGGTCAGCAGGACCTGCCCATGCTGTCCGACCTTCCTCTGAACATTTACCGGGATGCCGACATCCCATCCAGGCTCCCCACACCACTCAGATTCAGCACGTGAGTTCACTCTAGTTCTCATTTACCACGATGGTATTCATTGGTTTATTTAGGATTGCCTTCGCGGGTATAAAATAGATTTCAAGCGTGGCAAATGAAGTGACTTAGGCATTGCACCTTTACAGTGCTCTATGGGCCTCAGACATTAACAATATTTTTCAGTAACCATGCGACAGAAATGCACATGTATAGTAATAGTACCATAGATCTTAGAACAGATTGGAAGAAGGGGGATGAAGTGTCAAGGCGCTAGGCCAAGTGTGAATTATACGTCTTAGCTCGTATTACAACTAGCTAGCATTAGCCTATCAAACCCTACCCCACTCATTGGGTGTAAGTCCGGCTTATTTTACGGTGGTAGACGATCGGGTGTTCTCGCCACTATGTTGTACGCGTGTGTAACGTTACCTGTCCCATGTACATAAACACGTATGTCGCTGCCAGAGGCTGATTGCACCTTACCAGTAAAAGGGTTCCTATAAGCTTGATTCATTCAGATCACCGTTGTTCCTCATGTAGGTACTTCAAGCAACATGTGAACACCAGCTACAGCGTTGTGAAGATTTCTGACGAGGTTCCGCGAGACGACAACGCCACAGTCAACACCGTGGTGTACACGTCCGGTCTGGACGAGGTCTTCAGAAACAACTCAAAGGAAGATCCACTCCTCAGGTATGGAGTAAGGTCTAAGGAGTATTATTTTAAAATTGGTACCCTCTATCAAGAATTTCAATAGATCTGAATCAGACTGTAAGGTCATGGCATTTCCTACTCTGTTATCTATTCCTACTATATACTAGTACTAGCAGCAAACATGGATTTTTTCCGAGTAAATTTTGTGCATTTGAATATATAATATATAAGTTTAAATATTTTGAACGAGACCACCAATTTTTCCTAGTTCCTCTCCGATGTCCAAAAAGTTTTTCCTTGCGCTGGATATCGCGTGGTCCCAAATGATAGCAATATAGGAAAACATCTAAAACAGGAAACCTTATACAACGGAGTTGGCCGCATTTCAAAACGTTTACATACATGATTCTTGTGTTCCCTCATAGATGGCAATACTTTGGGTCCAGCAACGGTCTTCTGAGGCTGTACCCAGGACGGGAGTGGGACACCAACTTTGCCGGATTCTACAACGACTACGACCCGCGGATTCGTCCCTGGTACATCGCTGCCACCAGTGGGGCCAAGGATGTGGTAGTTGTCCTGGACTGTAGGTAAGCAAGGAGAACCTGTCCTTTGAAGACAAGTTCGTCTGAGTGGACTGTTATCAAACCATCTTATCTATCTAATTATCAATGAATCATAAGGGTAGTGCCTTCAGTACTCTGTGGTCAAGATAAAGGCAACGAGTATTTCTATATTGTGTTGACTAGTCCACATCACACCCCTTTACAATGAAATTTTGAACATTTTCAGTCATTCCATGATAGGAGAGAAATTTGACATAGCCAAGGCTGTGGCCAAGACCATTCTGAACACCCTCACCAAGCAGGACTTCGTCAATGTAGTCTGTGCTAGAGCCAGCCATTGGGACGAGACTGGAAGGTACAGATAAGGATCAACATATATGTATAAGATAGAAGCTAGGCTGATTCGTAGAGAGAGATGATTGACAACGAACAATTTCTCAAATATATAAGTCTTCAAATGCGCAGTCTGTTTGTCAACAAAATATTTGCGTCAAGTTGGCGTTGATTTCTCGATGGTTGATACATTTATGGAATGCGTTCGCAGATAGAAAATCGCTAGTAAATGTAACGTTACATGTACATAAATTTAGGTGGCACCAGTACGACACGGAGGTTTTGAGCTGTCAACAGAACCGGTTGGTACCGGCTTCCACTGCCCACCGGAAGGACCTCATACAGAAAATAGACGGTCTAAACGCTGGTGGCACAAGTGAGATGAAGTAAGATTTCCAGACCTGTAAGAAAAGACAATACTTGAACCTAACCTGACAAGAGTAAACCTACATTATAGTTAGCTAATATTTCAAATCCAAATCATTTGACAGCTCTTTGCATACTATATTGTTACTGATTACTTAGTATTCACACTATTCATTGACAGAACTATGTGCTTGTGTACCATATGTATTTTTCATTGATATAGTTGTCATGATCTTAGGAAGGTAACTACGATCCAAGGACTAGCCACATGCACACTCAATGTATATTTTACAGGAAGGGCTTTGAGATTGCTTTTGAGCTTCTCTCGACAACGTCAAGGACAACCTGCCAATCACTCATCGTCATGGTAACGGACGGGAAGGACATGGACGGCGGGAAAGTCAGATGTGGTCCAGGTGAGAAGAAACATTTTGCTGATATCACGGCACATCTATAAATTAGCTTGAAAAGTCATCTATCTATTTATACGATAAATATTTTTGAAATCGGGCTGGGGTCTGGTATCGAGGCTAATAGAAATCGTTCTGATGCAAGTTGAACTGTAGCACAAAAGTTGGACTTACCCAAATTTTAGGCTGTCCCACTCCAGTTTTTCTCAAGGAATGATCTACTGCTCACAGAGCCACATTGTTTTGTAACGTTATGACTCAGAAACAGGGGATTTTTCATCCCAATGAGGTTTCATCTGCGTTTCGTCTGTTTTATCTGAGTAACGTGACGTCACTGAAGAAGTTCCAATGAGATTTCATGTCCAATCTTTGGCAAAGGCTGAAGTTGAACAGTCAACAGAATTGGGTCATATTTTCGTGTTGGATATCATAGATCAACTTTGCCCAAGAAGGATTCAAATTTATACCTCATAATATACTAGTGGTGCTTATATGTGCCACATTGTATATTGTGACATTTCCACATTGACAAAATTCTGGTGTTCACAGGGTACTACACCCGCAGTGGGTACGTCCCTGGCCCGAAATGTCGCTACGACTGGCGAATTGTGTGGGACAGAGTTGCAGAGCTACAGGAAACACTTAGACCAAAGGTCGGACTTAACTGTCTTAGATATTTGGATTTAAATATACTTATAACTGTAAGCTTCATATTAGCAAATCTATAAAGATTCGAGCACGGTCCTGAGACACGTAGCCAACTGTGTGTTACCTTCGCTCCTTGCCTCCGGGTACACGTGCAGCATAGACGACGCAGTAGAGGTCAATTGAGATAATCAGAGACCTGTTGAGTTATAATGTTATTGTCCGGGTTCAACGTTTGAGAACGTTTATGGTGTCCCTCTTTTGCCCTGGGCTTGCGCATAGATTCACGCTTGAACTATTTTTTTGATCATCCAACTGTTTGTTTTGTTAGACATCTTTATTTTTCATGTTGTACAAGTGGGGTGGCGAGAATATAAATGCCATATTGATTTCGTCGCCGCTTTGTAATTCATTTGTGATTGATGTTTTGTGTATAAACAAAATCATTTCTTCACGGTTCTCTTTGTCCAGGCGAGGATTTTCAGCTACCTTACCGTGGATGACGGCGAAGAGTTCCCCGGAAAAATGGCCTGTGACAACCGTGGGTCCATGAAGAAGCTGTTCGACACCAACAACATCATATCTCAGATGGAAAACTACTTTGATTTCTTGTCCGCTAACGTACAGACTGATCAGGGTCGCTGGACCGCCCCGTATCTAGACGCCTGGGGCCTCGGACTTATGGTGACATTCACTGTACCTGCCATCAGTAAAATAACTAATAAGTAAGTATAGGGTATAGACACTGCGAATAAATCACCCCAGTAATCATGTGTAGTAAATGTGAATTTGATGAGGTCACAACTAATGCCAGACATTCCTGTAAGTGCACAAGCTTAGCACTAGTGCATGTCCATGCCGTACACTTTTTCATACTAACTAACAAGGTGCACTCTAGTCTCCCTTTTTCTTTAGAGTAACCTATACTTACATTTCCTTTGGTTCTTCTAACAGGGATCGTTTTCGTGCGATCCTGTTTTTGCACCTCCAAACAGTGTGGATATTTCCGTTTTTTCACAAATTCTGTGTCGCATGAGGTCTAGCATTATTTGTGACTCGTCATGGCTGTCAGATTTTAAAACAGTAGAACCAAAGACCCTTTACGACAAATAACACTTGGAAATCATTTATTAAAGCAACTTTTAAACATATTTATTCTTTGATAAGAGGTGCTCGCCACAGTGTGCTGTATGTGAGAACTTTGTCACTACAGTTGTAAATACTTCTTCTTCGATGACACCCGGCAGCCATGGCCGAATTCCTGTCTGTGTTTTGTGGTGTGTTAGTGTTGTCATAAGAGCAGGGACAGTGAATGACTCCACAAGCCGGCTACCGTATCTTTGACACCCATGTATTTTGTTGTTATGGCATCTGGGCATCATAACTAATGGTTCACCTCAGCCATACTCATTCAGAACAACCACGCACGACAATGTTTCCTGTGCACGAATGACTCGGAAACAAACGCATGCTCATCAGCCGATGCAGCCATCTCTAATCCATGCCATTAAGTGACATTTTCACGTTTCCTACTGCCACCTGTTTATACATATTGTACTGTGGATGCAGCCTTTCTTTGCTTTGTGCTGTCCAGAAATACTATATCATGACTAAGCTTTGTGACCAAATGTCTAATAACATTCAAGCTCTATACAGTCATTCTGAACACGCAGTGTAAAATATCAAGCCAATATACAAAATACTGAATACTAGTAACAAGTTTCACAAACATTGCACCAGGCCAGTAACACTATGAAAAATTCAAGGCCGACAGAGAGTATTGCCATCTAAAATTGGAAGCTCTAAAGGGCTGACGACTGAAAATAAGACCTCTTCTGTGTGGCACGAAGTCAACCGAGGCCCATTTCGCACCAACGGAAGAGGTCTATAGAGCTTGCACTGTGATGCCTTATAACATTCAAGTTAGCCAGTAAGGATTACACGCGTATATATGGGTTTGTATCAACCTTAGCGAGCAGAATATTCTAGGTACTCATTGTCTGAACTTTCGTTACATTACCATTTATGATGTGTACCTGGCATTTCAACTGATGTTGTCCGTATACGTTACATATGTTCGTTTACCTGTTTCCCGTCAAGCTCATTCTTGAACGCAGATCCCCGCCCGCTGCCTATAAAACTTACCTCGGGTAGGCTCTGCTAAACCGGGTTAGGTTTTCACTTTTGTGGGCTTGGCTTTTTAAACAACTGCCAGCCATTCAGAGAACCTAAAGACATCATTAAGGTGATTCCCTGGTTGGCTGCTAGCTGATTATCAGCTAGCAGCCAACCAGAGATTAGAGGTCATGCTCAAGAAAGTGGAAACCTCAGCCCGGTTTAGTAGAGCCTAGCTACCCAAACTATGACGGCCACGGGCGAGGATCTGCGCAGGAGAAACGTTCTGGACTCATGTGTCACTTCTTTGTGTGTCATGTAGTTGGCTAATCACCATGTGTACATTGTGCCCTAGCATTTATCCCTCGATCGGCTGACCACCTTACTACACTAACAATGTAGTCAAACGCATCCTTTTAGTGAACCATTAGCTTTGACGCACGTCTTGCATGCTCATCTAGAATGGTGAAATTGTCATGTTCTAAATGAGGATTCTGGTACAATCTATTTTTAGGTTACATGGACCTGTAGAGCTAATGTATTGTAGATGTCTTTCCCGTCGCATGCATGTCCTTGTCTACTGTACAATTACGGTGTTCTAACTTCCGTTCGCATGTGAAGGTGAGTTGTTTTTGCTTGTTTCCCGTAGTGAACCAGCGGTACAGCATGTGTCCCGTTCACGAACTGCTTGCACATGCTTCTATCTGTAAAGGCCCTGAGCACTAACATCATCTCCGAGCCATGATAGCCCTATTCCTACCAATCAGCATCTATCCTTTTTTTGTTTTTGTTTTGTTAATCGTTGATTACGTAATATATAGTTTGGTACCATTACTTATCCGAATCCAAATATTTAAAAAAAGATTAAAGATTTCGTGATAATCGATTGGACTGTAAATTTACACTCGCTATCGACATAATCACTGGAAACACAACTACATTTCCGTCTTGAATGCTTTTATTCCGTAAATGATGGTATAATTGATACTAAAATCAGATTCCCTGATGACGCGTGAGAAGCTATCTGTACTGCATGACCACGGTGTTGTCGGTGTCCAGGGCTATAGGTGTAGCAGGTGTGGATGCCACACTGGAGGAGATAGAGAACATTCTGGTGAACGACCAATGGGGATCTGTCTACACCTTCCTCATCAACAACGAAGGGGAGACCATCTTCCATCCACTACTGAGGCCGAGCACGCAGGTCAGGGAATAAGAAGTCATAACGTGCAACCTTTGTCCAATCCCCGGCCTCTTTCCGTTAAAATCCCCCTTTCAATAAACCCGTACCTTTGCACCATTTTGTGTGACATCTTCTCTAATGAACTCAATGAGTTCTCATGAATGCAAACAAATATAGCAAACAAAAAGCAATAGTAGTTCCTCTTAAGCTGGTATGCAAACGATGTATGAATAACATTCTTGCTGATAGACATTAAGATATTTGGTAATACTTGACTACTAGTAGCATTAGTTATCGTATGTACCTATAGTGTCTTCTTAGGTCTCGATCGAGGCAAATCAAAACACAGTTCACATGTAGTCTGTTTTATCATTCCAATCCCTGTGTTGTAGTTGGTAGACGATCCCATCTTCATCCCCATCCGCCAACTGGAGATGCCTAACGGTAAGCCCAAGAAATTCCTGGAGGTGGAAGAAGCCATGAAGAGGGGGAAGAGGGGGTCACTGTACATCAAGGACGCCATCAGAGGCATCCCCAAGGTATTGTATCATGGGTATATCTATTTCAGCAACGTTGAAAGTCTTGAAAGGAACGTGGATTGTTGCAACATTGCAATATAGGACTCAACATAAATTGAAACGTGGTCATGCGTATCAACGCGCGATAAAAGACTAAACCAATGACGTATGGCACGCACTGGAATTAGTTTAGCAATCCTTGCAACTACCTGCTTTATATAAGAATAAGCTTTCATATTCGTCTTACCCGTCATCACTTTCCGTTATCCCAAGGGAGACTTTCAGGACGGAGTAAAAGTGATCGTGGGGCCTGCCACTTACTACTACACTGCACTCAACGACTCCGTCTACGCTTTCGCCTTTAACCTGGCGGACACTGACAAGGTATGCAGGCCTGGGAAGTGTTGTGTTTCCGGTTACCGGACTGACCTTAGCAACAACCTGCCGGCCAGAGCCTTTTACGGTACCGGCACTTGTAAGGGGCGTAAAATTTTCAACCTGACATGTGAGCTATGAAAACTTTGTACAACCATTTTCAAACATGCTCCCCTCATTTCTGTTTGCCAAAACCTAAGAGCCTGTGCTTTCACAGCGCATGTCTGTATAATTAAGGTATGATATTGAAAATTCCGATGTCCCAGGTTTTTCAGGACTCCAATCGAAAACACAACAAACCTAAACATTAGTCCATGGAAAAGGTGAGTGGCCTGGCTCTGCAGATTAAACAATTTCTAGTTCCAACCAAATAATTATCTTGGCAATTTGACACTGACTTTGGCAATACAATATACAGCAGCAATATTCTGCTACCCCTAAAGTAGCTGCAAGACGAATTACATCTAGGTACGACATATCGAGAGTCAGAGGTATTTTTCAGTCTTATTTTGTGCTCTTATTCACATGTTCAACGATCGGGGCAAGGACGGGATTAGACGCCATCTTTGCGTCGGCATCTTACTCACACTCAATTGCCAATCTCTACACTTTCTAAATGGTCATAAACATATCACCCACTCACGTGGAAGAAAAAGCTGGAGACCTAGTACCACCATGCTTCTACTATCTACTATCTGTTTTTCTTTATCTTTCGCAGAACTTCCGTCACCCGAAGGAGCCGAAGAAGACACCCAAGATTCCCAACAGTTACTACAATCTTTTGACTGCTTACAATGACTCAAGAGTAAGGGGAAAGTTTCAAGGTACCATTTTTCACTACTGCTTTAAAACTATATTGTTATTCCTAGAACTGGATCAAATGATGAGTTGTTTCAAAATTGTACTGCGCATTCGACCATTGGTAGTTGCTGTATAAAACACGATCACATATAATAACGTCGAATACATCACGTTCACATTGACACATTGATGTATCCTCCAGAGGCTTGGGAAAGTCTTGATGTTAAGTTCAACGAGAAAAGGTTCCCCAAACTCTTCGTTTCCTATGAGCACTCCACGTTTCGCCTGGCCCCGAAGTGCTACTGCAACCCGAATGAGTTCCTGTTCGACGTGGACATGGCTGAAGAGACCGTCGATGCTCACATGTTCATGAACTCCAACATGACGGATGAGGGCTGTCCTAATGCCAAATATGAGAAAAACATAAGGTAGTGTAAATACCAAAAGTTTGAAAACGTTTCGTAACATTGTTTTATGTGTGATAATTTTGTGTTGACTATTTCTAAAAGGTATGGTAATGTTCAAGTAATTTGTTGAATTTGAATCCGAGCATCAACTGATGTTGAGAGCTTTCCTGATTGTGAAAAAATTCGATATGAGCTAACAACACATTGCAGTAAAATTTAATCATGAGAATATGTGCGCTTGGTTGAAACAGAAGACTTCGTAGAGTGAAACGCTGGTGATGGAGTTATTTTGATGTTGTTGTTTTTCAGAGCGGACGTATTGATAACGTCCCAGATAGAGGAGATTTGGAGGGACAGAGACTTCGGAGGTCTGGGTGACGTGAAATGGACGTACATCGGGTGTCGCAGCGGCGTGTTCCGTACTTACCCTGGACATAGATCAAGAAGGACGTACGATCCTACGGGGTAAGCTCATGCAAGAAGATTTCCTCACAAATTATGATCATTCGGTGCATGCATTGGTTATATATTTGATTCTATAACAACAGATAAAATGTAACAAGATGAAGATGACGTAGTGCTACAAGTATTTCTCATTGATCAACGTGAAAAGGTACAAGACGGAGCGCAACTGCTGACAATAGAATCACCACTGAAAAAATGGCCATAGGTCACAGCAAGTAAAAGTTGTGGATGACAACCTCTGCAGACTCCAAATCTAATTGGAGCGTGCAAAACAATCAAGATGGGAAAAAACTGGGCAAGATTTATGGATCATAACGCTAACTTTGTAACAGAATTGAGGAGATAGAACACGGTATGACTATTATAAGCAGCTGAATGAAAGACAGTTCCCACCACCCACTGCCAAATGTTTAGTGCATACCAATTGCAATTACCTTCTTACATTGTTGATCAGCGCAAATGGAGTTTTGCTAGTAGAACTGATAGAAGTTTACATGTTTTCCGATATGACTGCTCTATAGCTCTCTAATACTAGCTCTATAGCTCATGGTGTAGTGAAACAGAAGCGTCGCCTTGCGGACAAAATTATTATTACCATCATTCCATGTGGAAAGATTTTGATTTCGTATCTGTGATTGGTCAAATGTTTTAAGGAGTTTCATTGGTAGAGATGCCACCAATGATGACCAATGGTGGCCTGCGAATCTAATACCTACGGTACAATTACCCTGTCTATCAAATTTACCTGTCTGTCATTGGTTAGTTTTGTCCAATCATATTCATTACTAACTCCGCTTTAACCAATCAATTTAAAGTTTGCTCCCTGTAGCGAAATATCTGCATAATGCTTTCTGGTCACTAGGGGTCGCTGTGAGACCGTAAGCACTTCGTTCAACTGGAACCATGTCGTGAAAAGCGTTTGTATGAGACATTTTCTTGTTTAACCTCCCTAAAGTTTATTGTTTGAGTGTCGTCCATTATGTTCTCTCTCAGATTTCCTCCTCAGATCGCTTCTGTCGAAAAAGAGCTAGAAATTGATACCAGGGTTGCGCTAGTTGAGGGTTGCGCTCAGAGTTGGATAGGGGGAGGGGAGAGCAACATCAAATCTTGCGAACTATCATGAGATAGCCATGTTGACTCCTGCAGGGTTTCCTTGCTTATGGTCTCCTCGGTAAGGTGTATGAATTGATTCCTGCATTCATTCATTCATTGTCTACGTGAGATAAATGCTCCTGTCCTTGGTGCTGAACACCATCCACACGGGTAAACAAACTTACTCCTGGGCTTAAACTAACAATGTGCAGCAGTATTGTACTCCATTGTACAACGAGATTGAATGGAAAACCATCTGCATCAGGAATCTGTTTATTTGTATATTGTAAATGCCAGTGACGACGGCAGCGCGCTTTTCCCTTTGCAGGCGCCCATGGTACCATCGCGCGATCACAAACCCACAGAAGATCACCATCTCCAACGCCTATCTGGATGCTGCTGGGGTCGGCAAGGTTGTCACCCTGTCACGAGCCATCTTTGAAGGGATGCCCATCCCCGACCAGGATGAATGTGAGAACGCCACAGCGATGGGCAAAAAGTTACCTGGAGGGTGTCACTGTGAGAGAAACGGAGAATGTCTATCAGGTATATAATTCAATAGCAATGTTACAAGAAGTGAAGTGTTTATAATCAACTACTGTAGGCAAGTCACAGGACAGATCAACTGAAATATCAATAAGTACAACTCAGCACAGGTTATATATGAGTAAAGTGATCTTGAAACTGGTTAGCACACCAAAGATCTGCTATTCCACTGTTTAGCTTTGATAGAGAAGGCAGATTGTAAGTACGGTTTTTACAGGTTCGCTGTGCAAGCAAATTCTCCTAGCTGTTTCCAAAAAGTACAGGGAACAGTGAAACACGGCTAAACGTCCCCTTCAAGTATGAGTGCAACTCATGTAAGATCGTGTGGGCAACAACAGCCGGAAGTCTAACTTCATAACTTGATCCAGGGAGGGGTTGCTTCCCAACTTGTTGTGATTTTTACTGTCATCCCACGCTTTCATTCCAGATTACTGCTACATTAGTGAAGCACCAGGAACCAACCAAAACCTTCCCAGATGCGCATCAGACAAGGTTCAGGCTGTGGGAGGTCTGGACATCTTGTACAACGACTTCCACGAACACATCTACGGCATGATGCAGTCCAGTGACTTTAAGAAGTCCTGCGGACAAAATTACACTTGCCCAAATGGAGAGCCAGGCTGTCAAACAAGGTGAATATTGGCAATGGTTTTTATTCTGATAACATCGCATTTAGTTAATCACAAAGATTTGACCAATTGAGCATAGCTGCACGGCAATCAACATCATGTAATGATAAAATATTGACTGATGATGGCTCTGTCTATTCCAGATGCTATTTGTTTGACAACTTCGCCAATTTGGTAACCGACCAGGACTTCCTGTCGCTTAGCAACTTGGATGAAAGAGAATACCACAGGGTGTCGCTTGGCAGGAAGGAAGGGGAGGTCATGATGGAGTTGATATACAAGCACAAATTCTTTGAGAGGAAAGAGCAAATCGATTTTCAGGGAGCATGCAGCGTCTCACCATATTCCCCCAAGGTGTGTTCATTAAAAACTGCATGCTTCTCTTGTATTCATTTATTCATTTGGCTGGCGTTACAGGCAGCCAAGGTCATCTAACTAGCAGTGGCAATGTTTATGTGTGTATTATTGACTACAACACGTCCCAAACACAATTTTAACTCAGGTAACACTGGAGGGCATCCCCACGACACCACGAAGCCAAGATGACTATTTCAGAAACAAGGGTCCCATACCAAAGTTCTCCAACGAGTTTGGGTGCATACAGGATGTGGTTGGGTTCCTAGCTAATGTGTCTGCATTAGGTAAGGAGGGTTTCTAATGACTACTCTTAGAATGTGTAATGTACATCATGGATTCTGGAGTACTGAAATCACCGATTCTGCTGATAGAGTTCCAAATTGAAATCTCTGCCATCAAATGTTATCTGCGATCAGGATGCCCAGAAATGTGTTAGGGTGTTCTCCCACTCCTACATTTTGAGCCTGCTGATCTAAAGTTGCATTCCTGAATCGTTGTTAAAACGTTACATGACTTGATCTACCCTAACAAATCTATGAAAGGTGCAGTTTACTGTTATAGATTTTGACATCATCTACCATCACAGGTCCTACAAAAATGATCATGGGAAACATATCAGGTCCGTGTACGTCAGGCTTCTACTATGTCATTGCTTTGCCGAGGACAAACCTGTTTCTACTTGTTATTGAAAACTGGACCAACCACAAGGAGAGCCTGTTCTACAACTTCAACTGCCGCATTCAGAACAGGTCTGTTGCAGTTCGTTATTACATATATTTGAATACCAGGTACAAATGCTGAGACAACAGCAATATAAATTATATCATTTCTCAGTGAATTATCATTACCGGTCAGTAGACAGCAATCAATGGGCAGACCCGAAGAAAGGATGTCAGATATTCAATGCCCATTTGTGGCTTTCTGTTACAGGAGAAAAGCCAAATACACTACATAAATGAATACTTTTATAGACACGTCCAAGTCTACTTGAATCCTCTGATTAGTATCATAGGCAATTTTTATACCTATTTCACAACAAACGTTTCTCTTGACTCTTGTCAACTGTTACAGGATTGCGGACTCTGGAGCCTTCAGAATCATCAACGGCACATGTGCTCACACAGACGACCAGAACACACTGGCCCGGCCCAGGAAGTGTCCTATTGTCAAGGATATCAACATACCCTGCTCATATAACATAGGGACTTCAGCACAGCATTCACTTATTGTGATGGTGGTGTTCGCAACTTTCACTTGGATTCATACCTTCATACTTGGTACTTAAGAATACAAATGAAAAGAAGGAACTCATTGGACGATATGACAAAAACTATGAGAAACCATATAATAGATCTGCAATTGTTTTATTTTATTCAATATCTAAGAAAATCAGGACGCAGTGAAATTCAAATTCTAGAAGAGAATTAGTACCTTGTACTGATAAAAATAGGTTATTGAAGTTTTTTTTAAATGTATTCAATAAGCAATAACTATGATACCTGTTAAGGTGGGATCAGCATCTGACAGTTTTTCTCACTGAGTACGATTATCATGTGCAATAACAAATATTGTATTACATGTATGTTAGGTAGAATACGCGATGTTAGGCTCATATGATGATAGAGAATCAGGTGAAGAATACTTAACCACCACTCAGCCAATTATTGCCATATAACATGACACTTATGACTTTGATCATTGGCAAATAAATTCAGTTTAGACACTGTTAATGATTTGGAACATTAGATGATCAGGTATATATCCTTTGTAAATACAGTATAGCAGTTTAAGATTTAAGCCAGACATGATTTTATTGTATTTTTGGATTATGTCTAACTTTTGTAATACATGTAATTGACTTAATATAACTACAGATACCCTGCTAGTAAAAATAAAAACTTTTGTTTTTACTCATCCCTCTAGCAGTTAGATACTATAGTATAGACTGCTTTTCATTAAAGCATAGTTAGGTTAGTAACATATTCATACATGTACATGTATATCATGTATGCTTCATATTATGTTTATTATGTAAACATTCTAGATGTATATTAACCAAGGAGAAGGCAAATTCCTTCTATGTAGTATTCGAACAACGTTTGTCAAATTAGCGTACATCATGACAACACATCTTCTATGATCATTCACTTGCTTTTATTGTTTTAACATATTAAGAACAGTAAACATAGAACTATTGCCATTACAGGTGCTCATATTAGGGTCAGCAATATTTCAGGGTTGGCTGATCACAACAACCTATGAATAAAATTGTGTTTTATTCAACAATACCGTGTTGCACAGAAAAACTGATGTTTTCATTACATTAAATTGCCCTAAGTTAGACTTGAATTCCAAGTCATTTGGCAGACTGATAAAACTGGGGGAATTGGTCCGGGAATACTTTATCTGAGACCTTATCTAGTCATTGGAGTACAGACTTGTCTGCTGTTGGTTTCAAATTGTGACTATGGCTCAGGGTAACTCCTACTGCCAATTTCTAATATTATTCAAGCAACTTGATGATCAGGCAGAGACTGTTCACATCATGCCATAAGTTACTGCTCCAAAATGTGTGCAATTAATCATTAATTCTACAGAAACATACAACGTATGCATGATCCCAAAGATGGGATTGGGATATATAGTCCAACCACAAAACACCTATTAATATAAACTGCTCATGTCATTTGGCATAAACTTTAATCTACTTCAGCCATGATGACTGCTCTCATTGTGCAGCAATACAATATTGGTCGTCTAACTTATCTAATGGGATGTTTAAAGTGGCTCAACTTTCATGTTTTAATCTAAAAGATAAATATGGCATTTAAAACAATAACCTGAAGCAAGATAACTATATATAACGTGCAATAACATAGGAACAGTATGCAAAAGTAACATTATCTGTATGTCTACCTATTCACATGGCCTTCAGTTGTTAAAATTATGCGACATATTTACAAATTACCACTTTTGGATAAGTACATTTTACCCAAGTGGCCCCATAACCTTTCCAGAATTAGATCTAAAGTTGGGGATGAAAACAAGTTCCCTTCAATTTTCCCTAACCTCAGACAAGTAGTACTCGTTTTACAAAATACCTTGGAATATAGTAAATGAAATTGATAATAACTGTTAAACAATTGACCCTGCATATTCCTAGCTAAGTGGATTTACATGTTACCTTTTAATGACATTAAACAATAGTGGCTCAGAGAGTTAACTACAGATTCACAAGTCTTTGGCACTTGTAACTAACTTGAAGCCTGCATTCAATGCTTTCCATTCATTGAGGCACAAATAATTTCTTTTTCCGCTTAACATCTAGTGCAGGACAACCTTAGGCTAGATTCCAGTTGTCTCCTTGAAGTTCTGGCAGTGAAGCATTACATTCTGATTCACATATCAATGTGAACATGTACATGTAAGACTTCACTGTGGCCTCATAACAGTCTTCTTTACACCAATATTTTCTTCATCATCATTTTAATGATCCTAAGAATTCAGTTGCACAGCTAAAGACTTTTGGCTGGTTGCGAATTTTGTTTTCCTAAGTACATTGCAGTGTGCCACCTGTGGTCCTGAGACTGTAATTATCAACAAAGATTATAGATCATGCATTCTTGTAGCAAATGCAAAAATTACATACAATGAACATATGGCAATATACATGTACTCATACCTAATACATAAAACTGCACTGGTATAAGAACTGGCCCTACAAGTACAGGTAGATATGCAGCACTGAAGCTGGGGTTTCAACTGGAATAAAACATAGCAATTCACAATGATGACCCCAGGCTACAATGGAAGCTAATACTCTTTAGACATTTACATTACATTTTAGGCACTTAAAGCTTAACATCAGCATTGCTGAAACCCTGTCCTTCAGACGTATCATAAGCACTTTTTCTTGTCTCTTTCTCAGACGAGTTTAAATCAAATGGAATATAGGCAGCTCCATGATACAAGGAAAAAACTGGGAAGGACAGAGGGGAGCACAGGGCTGTCTCCAGCTTTTAATGTTTGTCTGTCCCACTCAATGGGTGGGGTGGGGGCAGAGGCCAGCATGGACGGCACTTGCAAAACTTGGGTTAAGTGGGGGGGGGGGGGGGTGGGGGGGGGGGGGGGGGGGGGGAATGTGGGTACAGGGACATGCTCCCCAAAAAATGTTGGACATGCAAACCCTAGAAATGCTGTTTCACACATTTTCAGAAGTAAATCCGATCCAATGGGAATCTGGCAGCCCACGTTGTTAATTTCCGTGCATTGTTGAATCTGTCGAATTTGGCAATTAAGAAAATACATTTTCAGTTCATGGAGTTAAGATTTTTGGATTGGATGGGGTGAACTTTTTGCATGTCCCCAAAAGCACAATTTCAGTCCCTGAATGGAGGGAAAGGTCCTGGAGACAGCCCTGGGAAAGTTTGAGAATCTCTTTCAGTTCTTTATGCACTTGTTGTGACAGCTGTGGCGGCTGTGGTCACCACTGCTGTGACTCCTGTAGGAGGTGAAACTTGAGGGGGAGGGACTTGTTGTTGCTGCTTAATGTGGTCCTCGATTAGTTTAGCAATCTTCTCCTTGTCTTGTTCACAGATGAAGCCATACTCTACCAGCTCATTAGCTAACAGCAAAGGCTCCTCCACTGGAAAAATGAAACAAAGCTTTTATCATATGGTAATTGCAGACATAACAGGAATGAATATATAATTGTCAGAATGCTTATCCATAAAGTACAACAACAGCACAACACAAAATACTTACATGGCTTGAACTCGCAACTCAGCTGTCTGTTCATCTTGTCTTCAAATCTTATTCTAATAGTCAACTGTAGGAAATAACATAGTACAAAAAATCAATTCCAACTTCTTATATTATGCAAGCTTCATACAGGCAATAGCATTACCATGTACTACTTAACCAAACACCCACTAAGACAGTGAAGGTTTTTTCTCTCCAAATTATTTAGCTACACTGCATTCTCTTTTCAGACAACTTTAGACAACCACACAGCTAAATGAATCATTACAGACACTTGACATAAACCAGATCAGGAAGTGAGAAACAGTAATATCCATTTGAATAAGGAAACCTTGGCTGTAATAGTTGCTGCTGAAATGGTACATATACTTGGAAAGGACTTTACAATGACATTAATATGGAGACTTACAGACAGAGTGTCTTGGCCTTCTTCAGGTCCTTTCACATCACAGCTCATTTTCTTCACCTTAGGAAAACAAAAATGTCAGTTATACATGATCAAAATAGAGGACCATTATGCAATATCTACTGAAGCATTTCTTAAAACAGTGACCAGCTTGTTTCAACATTTTCACTGAAGATTATGAGTAAAAGCAGGCAAAACAAGCAGAATTCAAAATGTTTTATTTCAATTCATGTCTGGTGGACATACTGAATAGTAAGTATCCAATACCAGCTCAGATGAGAAGAAATAGTCATGTCTTCAAGTACCAGATTGATAAACAAATGTATTCAAAAGTTCATTTTTTCTAGAATTATTTTAGACTGGATCTTGTTGACACCATGTACAGTAGAGGCATCCTAACAAGATTGCTTTAATCAATGCATGCAGAAAGATGTGCATATGTTAGTCATTCAGCTGCTGCTGCACCAAAAGCCTGCAAAGCTGGCATGTTATGCCTGTGGGCATTGATGACAACCTAGATACAGATGCCCCTGCAATACATGCACCTGCAACAGTCTGGCACCTGCAGTGTTGAAATGTATGGACAAGTTGTTTGTCAAGTACACAATACTCACTCGTCTGTTCTCCATCTCCACTGGCTCTGGTGTGGCACTTTTCTCAGACTCTGCTACCTCCGGGGAGACAGGACGGGGTTTGGACACTTGTGGATGTGGCATGGCAAAAGCTGTCAGTGGGTAGATGCCATTTCTGTGAGGAGAGAAAAAAAGGAGACAAAGGTTGTATTATATATTGGATGGACTGCTGCCAAAAGCCACTATACTCCTTCAAGCAAAACTGTAACAGCAACAAAGTCTTACAGATTTAGAGAAAGATTGTGGCATAGATGACATAGATCAATACAACTCTATTCTATGGTACTCATCATCATCTAGGGTCAATTTAATAATTTGGCATTAAACACTCACTTGACATCCTCCAGGAATTTCTCCAGCTCTAATGCAGGAACATCACACATCCTGGAGAAGGAATGAAACATCTGTTACCATCTCAGCACAGTTTGGACACAAACTACCACAAATAAAACAGGCAATAACACATATCTATTGAACCTTACACCATTTTGGGCACCAATTCTGGCAATTTCATGTCACGGTGCAATTTCATGTGACTAGTAGTCCATTATATTGCATCCTCAGTATGCATTTTTCATATAAACAAAAAAAAATGTATTGCTCACCTCAGTTGACAAGATGGCCTCCCATCCGCATGATGGATGGAAGCAAGCACTTTGTCTTGCTCACTTAAGACAAGTTCATCGATGTTGTCAGGCAGTATTCCTGTGCAGCAGGAAAGAAAATACAAGTTAGAACAAGTCCATCACCATTGTAAACATACAGACAAAGCTGACCAGCTCTACTGTAGGGCTCACCTGGCCAATGTCACCACTTTTTGGTGGTCCTTTAGATAGTCCCCTTTATCATGCCAAGCATAAAAAATCTTTATGTAGTGACCAGATTTTATCAATCCCCTAAGTGGTCTTCATGGTTTGACTGTATTAAAGATTTTTCAGTAGTCACGTCAAACTGTAAAATAGAAATACATAAGAAATCCAATGAGAGGGTATCATTTCACAACTTACTTTGTTTGTTGACAAAGTTGTGTGCAGCTAACAACTTGAGGGAGTGGACCTCAAACAGTACATGGTGAAAGAGCAGCTCACGGGCAGTAGGGCGCTTCACTGGGTCCTCAGTAAGACACTTGACAATGAAATCCTTCATACAGAAAAAGGAAATTCTCAGTGGCTGTTGAGAGAAAGATCTGGATACCCAAACAATTTGATACAAATGTATAAATGAGGAATCACTTTTTAAAAAATGAAGATTATCACAACACAAAGTCTTCATACACTTACTTTTTGTTTTGGATCTTCTACCTTCTCAATTGCCTTCTCAATGGCTTCCTTGGACACAAAGGTTCCCTCTCCATTGGGCTGAATTTCCAGAACTGCCATCTACCGGGAAGCAAAACTTTGTCATTCTTGTCCTGTTTTTTCTCCTCTTCTTCTTGTTATAGAACAATTCAAACAATATTGGCGAAACACACATTTAATGCATGAACCAGAATCCAAGTCAACTGCTTACCTCTAAGGCACAGACCCCAAATGAGTAGATGTCAACTGCTGTATTTACAGGAGCCTTTCCTGTAAAAGAAAAACAGAACTATTGAAGTTGATTTAAACAACTACAGAACCAAAGTTTTACAACACATCTGTTTCTGCAGAGTGATTCACACTTCTACTTTACCTTCTTTTAGGTGGTGAGGTGGTCAGGAAAAGGGGTTTGAAAGTGTGTCTTTGGGAAAGAAGCTTCACACCAATTCATCACTATGCTGAGGTGAAAATGAGTATCTAGACTTGGTTAGGTATGTCCTCTTAGATAAGAAAAAAGGACCTGTGTTTGAAGAGAGCCTAATATTGAGCATATTTATGATCCCAAAGTAGGGATCCATTCCAGCGTAATTGGTGTGCTATGCTGAAAACAGTTTACCAGTTACGCCAACCAAAAAAACAAAAATTATCTATCAACTGAAAACAAGGACAATATAGGGTTCAATTACCTCCGTATTCCGGAGCGATGAAGTGCATATGTCTCTGCTCCTCCCTGTACGTCTTGACATGGTTATGGATTGCATCAGGTGCAACTAGTTGCAGAAAAAAAAAATATGATTAAAATCACCTGTACACGCATTGTCTACTACCTGTACACAAAGTTTGTACAAGACAGCATGGAAGTCAACTATCACCTCAATCTTCTACCTCTAAAACATTCAAGACAACACAAACAGATAAATGGACCAACATCACTGGTCATAAAGCATAATGCCTACATAATGTCTATACACACCATGTTTTCTCCCATGATTTTGAAGGTATGTGATGGTTTGATGCATGACTTGGAATAAGACCTGGTAAAGGTAATTTCCTAGTACTTTTTTTTTGTCTTTCATAATGTCTTAGCTCTGCAAACTGCGCATTTCAACTGCTGCATAGAAAGTACATCACCACACACCTTCAATATGAGTGAAAACTATACATCGAGAGAGAATCTTTTTTTTGACATGTCATGCTGGTAAATGAGGGGACAAATGGCTATCATGAACTACAATGCATGCCTTTATACTGCATGATACTACACATGTCTCAAGAACATGTAGTAAAGCAGAAGCTGCAACAAAAAGGGGTTGGGCAGTCAGATCATCAGATTTCTGTGAAAGTCGGATGAAAGTCTACATCTTCTATAAAACTGAAAAGATTAGAAAAAAGGAAAACAGCTGCCTCTAAGTGCTTTGCATTGGAGGAAGAAGACAGCTCACCGTCACTGACATCTATCCTCTGTAGAACTAGAGAGGACAGAGCACAGGAGACCAGTGTCTCTTCAGTGTCGCACAGAAGGTACAGTAGAACCTTGGTTATTTCTGGGAATGTAATGACCAATCTAACCGTCTCCCTACAAAAGGCTATCTGTGCCACCAAAGTTGGAAATGGAACAGAAGCCAGCAGGGAGAGGGATTAGATCCTCTCTTGAATGACTGTGTGAAAAATGTATGAGTTGCCAGCACAACAAAACCTCAATCATTATCATTGCATCAAGATAATGTGCATGTCCAACTGTCATGATAACCAAGGCTTTACTGTACTGCCAGGAGAGACGAGAGAGCAATGGAGAAGATGCCACCAGCTTGAATGCCATTAGTGATAACAAGGTATTGGTCACATTATAGCCCACATTCTTTAGCCTACATTTGCTCCAACAGTACCAAATAGCCCAGAAATATACTTAACAAGGCAGGATCCCAAGCTTTTAGCTGATGCCTTATCATCAGTAGGACTATTCAGCTGTAGACAAAGCTGTAGGGCTGATATGAATGATCTTATCATGATCAATATTGACCGACAGTGGCAATGTATATTATCAGACAACTATGATGTAAAGTAGAGGAAGGATATTGTTACTTTACTGTACATGTAGTTCATACAGGAAATGTCACTGTTAATGTTCATTTAGAACAGGAACAAATGGCATATCAAACTGTGGCATGTTCATCCATTGCCTCATTCCTCTCCAGTAGAAAAGGAGCACTGATGATGCTACCATAGTACGTCTAAAGACAAGGTGTACTGACAAGCAGAAACAGAAAGAATTGGTGACAACAGAATTTTAACTATTTCATTTACCCACAAATGAACCGACTGCGTACTTACTTCACTAAAACTAAGACATAAAAACATATCTATTGACAAAGTATAAAGTAGATACATAGTGAAATAAACCTAGCATCCTAATAAAACATTACTACCTTATAATACAATAGGAAGCCGTCTACCTGTACAGTAGGCACTTGTACACAGAAACAAGTCTAAGTAGGAACTACATTCATAGGCAAAAGTTTGTACACTCATGGGAACTACCATGCAACTCAGCAAGAGTGAAAGACAGGGGTGTGCAGAACACCTAGCATGGAAAGCATGGTTATGGGCAGCAAGGTGCAGAAGGGAGAGTGAAGCAATATGGTGAGACAGGGAAAGTCTTCAAGTATTCTTTTCTTTTTGTTTCCTCCATCAATAGGTTTACTGTTTTCAACAAAGTTCATGGTCAATATTTGCATGTGATTTTGAAGAACAGGGAAACCAGCACCAATCATGCTGTTTCCTACTTAAAGAAGTTAAAGACAAGGAAATTTATGTACTTACACACAAACATACATAATACGAAAGACAATTCCTTAGTGCTTTACCTGAGCCAATCTTGATCAGCCCATTGTGTTGGATGAAGATTGTGTCACAGTTCAGGTTACCGTGGATGATCGGGGGATCACAACTATGCAGGTAGCTAGAAAAGACAATGTGGACACAACATGAGTTTTTTTTTTTTTTTTTTTTTTTTTTTTTTTTATTGATTTTCAAAGAAACGAAACACATACAAACACATGCATGGCACGTAAACAGAAAGAGACATGTGTGAACCTATAAAACTGATAAGTAAAACACAGTGAACTTAATAAGAAATGAAGTTCAAGAAATTATACCCCAATTACCTTTGCAGTAGTACATGAGACATATCAAATTATATATAACCAATCAATTTACCCCATTTACCAATATGCTTTTTATTTTTGTTTAGTCTTATGGCGATGATATTTTCTAATTTAAAATAATATGACATATATGCAATAAATGATTCTAGGCTAAGACGTCTGTTGCGGTATTTGAAAATGAAATGTTTACCTAACAAAATAACAAAATTGGACATGAGTTTGTGCCATGTGTCAAAGTGGGGGCTAAACAAGTTTTACAATCACAAAGCATAATTCAAAGCAAGTCTGTTCAAAGCAGAAACATCCAATACTAATCATTCCACACATTGCAAGAGACAACAGTTTAGATATAAATTAGTCTCCAACAAGTTGCAAATAAACAAATGTTTCAGACTTTTAGCTAGGAGGGCATCAATGATGCCCTACTTTGCAGCAGGACGTCTAGAGGTTTCCCAGGTAATTTCATACACGTTTTAATGCCTCGTCTATAAATCCTAGCTAAAAGCCTGATATGGATGTATGCATATGCAAACTGTATGATTTGGTCAGGATCTCAATCTTTTCCTCAAACATACAATGTATTAAGTGCCTACTGGCTTGTAAGTGTAAAGGCCCCATGAAATCACACCTGCACACACCCATGCAGTACAATCAGTCTTACTCCCATTAGAGAATTGTCAGTACATTTTGTACTAGCAAGGAACATAATGAAGAAGTCCTTGGCTTGGTACATAGAACATCCCTGCAGGGAGCTATCCTTTGGCCAGAGCCAATCAGCCGATGCTGCAGTGCCTTAAAGTCCCTGTCACACATTATGCACCTTCTCATGCCTTTGCTCCCAAACTACATGTAGCATTGGTGACAGGTTGGGAGTTTTTTTTTTGCTTTTTTATTTACTTAATGGTCACCATGTAACAAAACCTGAAGGTCATTTCAAGGTGTAAATGGAAGGCCACTCCATGGCTAAGGGTTACATTGTATCTGTACTAACAGCATCTCTTCTCCCTAGGTCAGAAACATCATGATTGAGACCAGTTCAATTGCTCAAGAGTGAGGACTAATTGACCCAATTGGCGAAATAGGGGTTACAAAGGCTGCTCGGGAAAATTCCCTACTCAAAACCTATAGTCAGTTCTATTCCTCTGATCTCAACCAGACAGAATATGACTTTTTTGACTTTCGTGTTTAAATCTATATACCAGCTGACTTAAACAACATCAGTACAATGCAAAGGCTTTGGATCAGATCAGCAACAAGTTTTTCCAAGTCATGCTTAACACTTTTGAAAACATACACTCTGCAACAGTACTTGCCAAATTAAAGAAATGTGTATTTTGGGGTCTTTGCTGATCTGTTCCTTTTCCTGAATGGCTTTCAACTGTTCTGTATCTACACAGATTGGTTAGAGCAAAACACAGCAAGGGTGCTACCTGAGTGCAGACAGTATTTGTGTACACCATCTTTTCCAGGCCTGGAAGGGAGGAGCAAAATTGTACATGTCATGGTAAAACACACAACACCCACCACCTACTGTAATTCTGTCTTAATCTGTATTTCCTCTAGTGGTAGCACATATCTAATAAACAAATCTGGCATTTTTTTCTGTCCTTTTCCAATAGTAGTAAGACACTGTAACTCTCTTTTATTCATGAGTTGATAGTCCATTACAAATTGATGCCAGTAGTAATTTTACACAAAACTATCAAAAAGACCCAGGTTGATGTTGTGCAGATATTACCAATCAATCTTGGCACCTAAACATAGTCCGTCATGCTATTTAATCATCCTTAGGATCAGTTTCTTGCAAACTTTGTTTTCACTCCAACTTAGTAGCTGGTGATTTTACTAAGAAGTGCTATACCTTCTTAAAAGGTAAATGAATGCAATCCATTCATGTATGTTTTGGAAATATGTTTCATCCATTGATCAAGCCATATACCTTACAGAACTTTTTTCCCTTTTTAGTTGCCTGATACCATGATAGTCTAGATTCATGGCAGTATCTTAATCCCCATTTTGTTGCCATAGTTACATTATAACAATACACCCCTCTACCTCCCTTACTGCATGAGAACATGATGTGTAGGAAAATCCTTGAAAATACTAGAAAATTAATGCTCAAACCTCAACCAACCCAGATGTAATGTACCTTATTGTACATAACATACAAAGGAGAAAAAACACAAAATAAAGGACAATCGTTTGTTTTCCAGATATCAGTCTGGTCTTACACAAGCTTCATCAACATTGAACTTATTTCACTGGTAATTTACAGTCTTGTCTTCAGAGTAGCACCATGTTCATTCAGATAAAAACAAATCACCACCTAGCTTTACGGTTTACCCGTGGCAAACAAGCAAATCTGAAACATGATCAATGAAAAATAGAGGAAAATCTGCAGAGAGACCTCCCTGTCTTTACCTTGAGGTTCATGCTCTTGTGATTCTTCTTGGTTTTGTTGAGGAATTGCTTCAGGGACCCTGATGACATGTACTCCGTGATGAAAATAATCTGCAACAGAAGTCATAGAGGTGAAACAAAGCAATACACATCTACCATAGCAGTACTCCCCATTCAATTCTTCCAACAGTTCATACTTACATATTTATATATTACAGAATTGGATGATCAACAGTCATTTCAAGTCTGGAAAGTTTTGCTTCAAATCTAAGCTAAGCTGCAAAAAGTTGAACTGCAGAGAACCAAGGCTAAAGCAGAAATAACACATCCTTTTGAGCACAGGCCTGTGTACACATACACTGTTGGTGTCTCCATAGCTTGAAGATAGGTTTTCCTCTGAAGTCCTCAGGTTACTTGGCTTGACAACCATTTTGTACATCCAGCATTGAACATTAGAGAGTAGCAGCCTTTCCTGTAACACCCTCACACACCACTGCTACACAACCTATCAAAATGCTAAGCTAACAGTTTCCACAGATTTGCCTGCTTGGAAAGATTTCTTTTCCAGGCATAGGGAGGTCCACGTGCCTGAGAAAATCTACACTTGGTCAAGAGCATCAAGGTATTATTGACATGAAAGAATGAGGTCATTCTATTGTGTATATGCAAATAAGCTTGGAAAATGATAGGGCATGGATACCATCAACAACACCTGATCACCAATTTGTTAAATTGTGAAGACGCTTTGATGACACTTATGCAAGAAATCTTCATGTACATTGACATCATTCTACAGATAACACAAGATATTTAACTTCATTCACTCCTCGAGTTTGATACTACATACTGTACTTTTGCATGCCATCTGCTTACATTCAGGGTCCGTGCTCAGAATACATGTATGTTCAACGAAGGCCTTGACTTCTAGGGTTACTGCAGTTCATATTTCACAGGTTACCACCGGTTATGTCTGTTTCTGAACAAAGTTCAAACCAGACTTCAATAGAGATGTGACAACATATTTGTCCCTCAGATGACATCTGTCCAAGGTAATTCGAAATAAAGAAATAACATGGTTTGTGCTAATCTATCAAATTTGACGGCTTTTTGTTTTAGAATTCTGACAATACATAAGGAAGATTAAAACACTTCCTCATTCTATTGGGATGGAAAAACTATACAATAATGTTACAAGCATATATGTGTATGCCATAAAAATTAACGCTTGCTCTTTGGCACCACACATGACCCAAATATTATGCTCTCTTCATTATACTTAATTTATAGACAATGTCTATCAGCTCCCTCTGTCTGTGCTTCATTAAACTGCAGTATATCTAAAGAGGCAGATACCAGCAATGTTTCCATTCACAGTTTCTGGGTACATAATTCATATCAACATACCCTTGGCTTGTCAGTTTTCCCATCTGTCCAGTATTTGTGGAATTTCACAATGTTGCAGTGTTCCAGTTGTATCAAGTTGTCGAAGACAGCTCTTATCTTATCCTGACAAAAATAAGGAATAGAATAAATGACATGACATGACAAAACACCTTTTGGGTTAGTGCTTTAGAAATACATTAATAAGTAAATACAAAATTTAATATCCTTGCAGAAATGCTCAAGGGTCAGAACTAGATGTACACCACTTGGGGTGTGACCGAAAGTAATATCAGAACTAGTGATAGCAGAGAATTATATTTTACCTCCTGGACTTTAAAACTTTTCCTTTCTGAGAACTGGACCTCATTCCAGACCACTTCCACACCTTCTTCTGTGTCCATTGCCAGGAATGCTGCATCTATGCCAGGCACATCTCTTTGCTTCACCTGTAGTGGGGAAAGGTGAAACAAGTGACACGCTGTTGAATGACAAAGGTACTATATTGCTAAGGCTAGATGACAATGTCAAAAAAACACATACACAACTAGCTATACAGAGCAAGGCAGACTTTTATCCTTGCTAATGATAAAAATTATAACAGTAATGTCGAAAGGGTAAGAAGTCTAAGCAATTCAACCAACAGTGCAAAATATACATATCTCCTAGAGTTGACTGTAGAGATAATAACAGAATACCAATTACAATGTGTTCCTCAAGAAACATTATGGTTACACATACACAAGTACATGAGTGAGAGTGAGTAATGTATGTTCCAAGTCATCCAGACTCTATTAGGCTATGATTAAAATTTACATGACATAAAATGCCCATGATGAATGCAACTTTCTCGTTCATGGACCAAAAACAAAGGTTGGATGACCTGGTCTTGTACTAAGTTGTAGGGCTTGAAATATATTTTTTCTGCATACCAGCACCAGACAAATTTTACCTGCACCACTCTGAATTTAAGAAGTATGGATCATACTAAAATCTGTTCTGAAAGCATTGCCATTTCTTCTGAAGTTCTATACTTCAGATTCATAGAATCTGGTAAAAATCCATACACCTACTGCACAGTAAGCAGAAAGCAAGCAGCAATACCGGGGAACATAAGAAATACCTGCACCGCTTCAATTTTCTGCTTGCATATGCAGGTGGTATTTCCAGCCCTGTCTTGGTTTTTCATGTGTCACTGTGAAATACTCGTGATCAGGCCTTGTGGTCTCAGTGTTGCTGATTCTCACAATGACCTGGTGTATACTGTGCCATAAATTTATGGCCAGTTCCTATAACTACCGAATAAATGGCTTACATAATTATTTTCAGAGAATAGTACTACATTGTACTTGTACTTTTTTTTACCATCGTACATGTAGCATGAATTCTGCTGGTGATTACATGAATTTTTCCTCTTCTGGGAGAGAACTAGCCTTGGTACAACCCAATATTACAACCACGCCGCCCTGAAAAAAAATTGATTTTTGTCAGGGCAGGCTGGACTAGGTAATTGAATAGTAGCCAGGCTGTGAGGGACCACCAAACAGCCCAAAGCGCTGGATTGACCTGATTAGGAAGAATCAGTCAATCAGCCTGTGACAAAAAAGGAAAGGTTTGTGGGTACTATTTATCAACAAACTTTGACCCCTGACCTGATTCCTGGCAGAATGAGGTCATCAAGAGCAAACAACTGTAGGCAAGCATCTTGATACTTTTTGACGACGCCTCAGGGGAGTCGTCAAGTGGTATATTTTGCATTCAGTCTGCAAAAATTCTAGGAATTGCACAGGCATTTCCACAGGAATGCAGTATGCTGGGTATGCAAGCCCTCCCCCCCAAATCTGTTCCAGATGTATCTCTGGTATGCAATGGTGGAATGTATGTCACACTTGCTCCCTGGAGGAATTTGTCCTTTGAAACTAGACAGGGAACTCTGCACAATGGATCACGTTGTCTTGGTTGTTATGTTATGTTATGAAGGATACATTTTCTTTTCTAGAGCTTATCCAAGCCATACGCCACAGGCAGACAGGAAATACTTCTGTAGTGCTCAGCTGTAGGTTTAGGTCACTGGCAGACCATTGTGCTGTACCGGGGATAGTACATTTCTGCTGGCTGTAGGTTTATGTTACAGGTGGGCTAGTATATTGTGCCAGGGATAGTGCGACAGGGAAGTTCCAGTCTATTTCTGATTTGAGCTGTATTGTGATTTGAGCTCAATCGTCGTCATGGCAATAATGCATTTTTATTGCCAGTCTTGTTGATTTTCAGAAACATTTGAAGCAGGTGCAGCTGGAAACAGGGCAACGTGCAGGACCAATCCTTCTACCCCAAGAACCAGAATGGAAATTTGCTTGTAGTCACCCTGTCTCTAAGACCCCATTCACACTCAGAAAAACGATTCGAATAAAACATGTTATCCGAATAAAACTACCCGATCCGAATAAAACTTAGCAGTATGAACGCTCCCAAATCACTTGGATTTCATCGATTCGAATCCCTCGCGATCCACCTCGGGGAGGTAGATAGAACTCCGGGAAGTGGATAAAACTGCGCCGCGGGGAGTCTTGATTCGCACGATTCGGCAGTGTGAACGCGCAAGTGGATAGGATTCTCTTTAAGGATCTTTAAGTGGATAGGATGCAACTTATCAAAGGTGAGTTTGCTCAATTAGAAGTTTTTCTGCCAGTCCGACTCTGAAAATGTTCAAAGCACAATGTTGTTCCACCAATCATGGCTTCGCTCCCGCTCCCAGATCGTTCTGTCTGCCGCTCTGGTGGCGTACATATGAGCTGTACTACAGCTATCCCAATATGCAGAACACTTTGTCGGTGAAACCTTCTCGCGATCAAAGACCGTCGATTGCGTTCCCTTCTACGACTACAGAACATTCTCCAGAGGAACAACAGCATCAAAAGTTGGTGGATTCCCGCCATTTTGAGCTGCAAGAAATGACGCTACCCTTTGACCTCAACCTAATGTTTCATTCGGATAAGACTGAGGGCGCACTAATCGGGTTGCCAAAGACGAGTGTGAACGCAATTTTGGATCGGATAGAATTTTTTTGTATTCGGATAAATGTTTTATCCGAATCGTTTTTCTGAGTGTGAATGGGGTCTAAAAAAACTGAACTTCATGACAAGAAATTAATGAAAGTATAATTTCCTAAGCTTAAAATAACAGACGGATAGATAGATAGATATGGATACAAATGTAGATAGACAGATTTCTAGAGGGAAGGTTAGTTTACCTTGATTGGACATCTTTGAACTGGTTTGAATTACAATGTCTTACAATACATTTCATACATCATCCAGACAGGCCTGGGAAATAACACAGAAAGCACTCTGACTAACCAGTAACACCAGTACAGTGTGAAAACAGACTCTATCAGTCTATCAGTCTTGCTGCAACAAACTGCCAGAAAGCAGAAACCAAGGTGGTATTATCATACTATTATTTTTATATTTGTAATAGTATGAGATGATGACAAGATGATGAATGACACTTTTTCTTTTTAGCTTTAAATGTTTTTAAGAACTAGCAGATACAGGACCACCCACTGTCCTAGTACATGTACATGTACATGCATTTAAGTTCGCTGGGATTTAATTTCACGGTAGCAGGAAAAGGGACCTTTCGCGGTGGTTTTAGTTCGCGGTAACACCATAGACTGCAGTCTAATACCATGATAGAAAAATGTTCGCAGTAGTTTTAAGTTCGTGGTGAAGTGGTCACCGCGAAAACCGCGAGCATTAATCCACCGCCAACATTTCTGCATTTACAGTATTTAGAATTTTAGTGTTTGCTCCAGGCTGTGACTAAATTGGCAGCTTGTAATACACACATGGTCTACCTTTTGTTTACTTAGTCTTTTGTTGCTTCAGAGAAGAAGTACAAAGAACAATCACTGTAGTATGTGAAAGGCACGTGACATGGCCTTTTTTTCTTGACTAAGCCCCCTTATTCTTGGGTAATACTAATAGTGTTTGACATGAAGGTAAGACTGCACAAATGTAGGATTTAAAAACCTCCCAAGGGTTAATTTGACCATAACTGGAACAAAAATATATCAAATCATATGACAGAGTTGATTCCTGTTGAATCTTCACAATCAGATGCTTTCACTCAGTTTTTTGTTGTTAATTCCCTTCTTCAGTCACATATTATCATTGATAACAAAAAGCAAGATCATTATAGATGTTACTATATGTCACTGGGATTTTTTTTAATAAGCTGGAAAAGACAGATAAGAAAAAAGCTGATATACGGTGTTATATATTTTTGGTATACAGGAATTTTCTAACCTGAAGGGCTGGGAAGTAAATAATTTATGATAGCCAAGCTCACATAATTTACACAAACGCTGAACTTTCGAAAACAAGTCAGTAAATCGTTAACTAAAGACAAAGCATGACGCTGTGAAACATGTTCCACCTTCCTGTAGACGAACGTCACGGTGTAACTTGAGGAATGAATGAATGAGTCATGTCGTGCCGCCCCCCTCCCCACAACACGACTAAACAAACCCTCCAGCAACGTGGAACATAGCACAAAGATGGAGGCTTGTCAAGCCAGTCCTCACCAGATTTAACCATTCTCTGGAACAACATTTCCACGGAATTGTGCAAAATCAAATATCAGTACGTCGCATATGATGTATGTGAAAAGAATATCAACATGATCATTGATTTTGAGGAGTAAGTGGCAAAATATCCAACGAAACATGACATAACATCATAGTGCCAGCAGCAGAGGCCAAGGCAGATGGTGAGGTGCTGCCAGAAAATAACATCCGGTCATCTTTACTCCCAGATGTGCTACAAAATTCACAAATTCTGGCGACTTCTCGTCAGTAATATAATGTAAATTTCAACTTGAGACTGTTGCTTCATTTTTCTGAGCAGAAAGCTTGAGAAAGTTGGTCAGATTGGGGGCAAAATCCACCGTACCTCCTCACGGCGCTTCTGCCATCGCCCACAGGGCGAGTCCTCCAGAACCTCGGACTCCTCCTCGTCTTCTGTATCCTCGCCGCTGTTGTGGGGCGACTCGGAGCCCTTGATGCTGTCAGCCTGGCTACTGGTCGGCATCTTGGCGTTGGAAAATCCGACAGTTTTCGGTCAGAAATGTCGTTATCTGAGGCAGTTAACGTCCATCTACTCAAAAACTTTTGTCCCCGATCGACTCCCCCACCTTCGCTACGTCCAACCCGCGGATGCGCAGTTGTGCGAATGTGCTGCTAGCCTCACTCTAGGTCTAATTTGCATATACCAGCTCACTCACACGCCCCCTCGGAATCAAAAACAGATGGGACAATCTCCGACCAAAGATTCGGAATATGCAAGCCTTTGATATGCCACAAATAATGCAGCACAAATAATTTCATAACATCAAAGATTGATCTTTTTCCAGCTGTATTCCACGATTTTACGTCACCTGAGGTACTGTACTGAGGTAGACGATGACGTGACGTCACGGACCATTAAACTGAGGACAATTTTTCTGGAGTATTTTTTTCCAATTATGAAAGGTTAAATCATTCAAATTAAAATCTGTTCAACGTCAGAGCATAAATGGTCCAAGGACGGCTGGTTACATATGAAAACGGCAGTTGTTGTCGCGCCAAAATTACTTACGTCATTGATTGAATTTAAATCGGGATCACGTGATCGGCATTTCAGTCAGTGTAGCGCGGGGAGGTTCATGCAGGGTAGCAAAGAAAGAGGTACGCACGTGGTCACTTCCAGCACATTTTTGGTCAATTATCACGAGTGTTTTGCGCTAATCTTTACCGACGACCCGGATAATTGAACAACAAAATGGGCGCCTACCTTTCCGAGCCAAAACTGGACAAAGATTCTGCGGACGGAAGCACGTCTAGGCTGAGTTATGGCGTTTCTGCCATGCAAGGTTGGAGGATTTCAATGGAGGTAAGTCTTGCAAACATACACGTAGCTGCTGACGTTTTACCTGCTTAGTTTGCCAAGCTGGCCGCGGATCGATGGTTATGTTTTAGTCACAAGGGTTTGCCATGTCTTGAATTGATGATAAACGTGTTCCTGTTTGCGTAAGTTGCCTCAGGTTTGAAATTTTACGGCGTTGTGTAGATATGCTGCATATTATTTTGTGCTGGTGGATACGCTCTCGCAAATTCAAGAAGTGTAGTCTCAACCAAGGAGCTTTTACCCAAACCTACTTCAACAGCGTTTACTGTTAGAAATTGGTAGTAACAAACGTGCACATGGTACCAAACTGATGCTGAATAAAGATAGTGGGACGAAAAATATCATGGTATCCATGGCCGTGGCCATCGTGGGTTATCCCCGACAGATTTGTGTGACCACCAAACGAAACGCCAGGTTCCCATACGTAAATTTATCTACTGACTAAGTTGGCACTATCAATCATTTGACATTTTTAGGTCAAGGTTGACTTTGAGCATCTGATCATTATAAAAGAATAAAAGATGAGTTTTTGATTTTGTGTAAAATTAGTGTTGGGTTGGGTAGTATCCAGTGGAAAAAGTTCAAAGGTCATGGTTCTCGATTTGATAAGAGTTCAAATCCATGATGAGTTCATGAGACATGGGCGGATCATTAGCTTGTCACTTGACAGGTATGTAATGATTGGTCTGACATTGCCTTGCGAAAAAACTTAAGGACAAACATTGTGTTGTTTTCAACACAAGTAACGTTATAACGATTATATAATGCCGTCATACGATTTCAGGAATAATTGAAGTCAAATTCACTTATTGGTATATTACTCAGTTTTAGAATTTTATTCATGTGTTGGTTGTCTATCATTTTGTTGTGACCTGTACTTTATCTAGTGGGTATACTATATATGTGCAATAAAGGTCTTCATTCATCGATATATTCATTGTGATTCTCACCTTTGAAGAACAGCCAGTAGGCACCCTAAGAACAGCAAGCTGAGGTTGGAAGTTGTAGCCAGGTACAGCACACCCAGCTGTTGTCACTGTGTCAGCCAGTCGCAGAAAAAAGTTACTTTAGTTAAGAATAAAATCCCCAGCACAAGTACACAATGAACAAAGTAGATGGAACTAAGCACATGCTGGAGAGTACAGACGAAGAAAAGGACTTAGGGGTCACTATTGACAAAAATCTGAAGTTCAGCAAACATGTGCAAGTGCAAGCGAACAAGGCGAACAGAGTTCTTGGTCTGATCAAGCACACCTTTGCACATATTGAAAGAGAATCCTTTTTACTTCTGTACAAGAGCCTAGTGCGACCGCACTTAGAATATGCAACAACGATATGGTCCCCCAAGACCAAGAGAGACAGAGACACAGTGGAAAGAGTGCAACGACGAGCCACAAAACTGGTGAAAAGTATATCCCATCTCACGTATCCAGAAAGGCTAAAAGCGCTGGAGTTACCCACGTTACACTTCAGAAGACAGAGATCTGACATAATCCAGCTGTTTAAGATTACACACGGGCTTGACACAGTTAGAGTGAATAACCACTGCAACCTATGCGGGAGAGCCATGTTTACACCAAGCTTGGCATCAAACACACGAGGGCACCAGTATAAGTATAAGTCCAAAAAGCTACGGGCCCGAGGGCACACTTCTTTCCCACACGAGTTACCCCAGCATGGAATAAACTCTCACAGAGCACAGTGAATAGCAAGTCAGTGAAAGAGTTCAAGACAAGACTGGGGCAGGAATGGGGACTGCACCCAGACAGACATGAGTACCACTTCTCTTACTGATGCTACCACCGCCACAACTAGGACAGCCTTATTACCCGCAAGGGTATCGACTGGCTGTGGTTCAAGGTAGAGATTCAAGGTAAAGAAGAAAGACGAGCCTGTTTTCAGGAATTGAATATTACAGAGAAAAAGGGAGTGCATATACAACTGTGTGTCAAACTAAATAAATTTGGTGACCACAATCATGGCTTGTACCAATATGTTTTTTGCAAGTACTAGTCCAGTGTCACAATGTAAATGTGTTGGAGAATGGAAGACAACTAACTGACTAACCTATGTTTTTATTGTATCAATGTATGGGTAAGATATAGGATTGAATTATATTGATGGGTAAACATTGCCAGAAAAAGGGAGGCTAGGTAATTTGATATGAGGGATAAATATTTGCTGTAAATATGCACAGATTGCTTGCTACTAAGAAAATGTAGCAATTAATGTTTTCTGGATCTGTTTAATTTCTTAACTGCATTTGTACAAATGCAAGACTCTATTAATGCTATTACAACAGAATCATGAGATATGAGAACATCATGATGCCTCTGTTTATATAAATATGAGAATGTTGAAGTTTAACCCAAGTCTGATGTTTTGAGTGGATCAGTTGAACAAAAGCCATTGAGTTGCATAAACATTACAACATTACAGTTAAAGCTGATTAGTTAAATTAGTCAAATTCAAATGTTCTTTTAGGAGCAGTAATTGTGAACGTGATCACAATATGGCCAAATGTAGTTTCTGTGGGACAGGGAAAGAGTAAGGCTGGCCAAATTACATTCAAACTTGTCAGTCATTACCTGATGTAAACACTGTCAGGTCAGGACAGCCTCCATATGGAAGACAAGGTTTCTACCAGATGTCTGGGTGGCCCAGGTCATGCTGCTGACCTAGACCTCCATTAAATGGAGTTGGATGAAACATGAAACTGTAAACATGCGCATGCTTGTGGGGGAGATAACTCTATGGGTAGAACTTGTAGAGAAGGTTAGGCCAAGTAAATATTTTAAAATTTCTCCAGTCCTGTGATGGACTATAGTAACGATAGGCCCATGATGTAGAATATATTCCTAAATGGCTTAGAATGGTATTTGTTAGGCTCATTACCCGTAACTGCTGATGCTATGAAGTCAATTAATAACAGGTCAGTGCTTTTGCTAAAAGTTTTAGCTAGTCAGGCCCAGAACAACTTCAACAAGGACAAGGTAATGCAACCCAACAAGGCAATTGATCAATTACTTCTTCCTCTTTTCATACTGAACATCAGAAGCAGAATGGTATAGTAAGAAGTTGATATGTTGTGATTTTCCCCATTCTATTTCTTAACACAAGGTAGAAAAAATGTAAGTCATTAATTCTTTGTCATTTATCATGTCTGAACATGTTCATTCTGAGATTGCTTTGTTTGAAAGAATGCCACCTAACCATCCTCTTCTGTACTGCAGGATGCCCACAACTGCATTCCTGAATATGATGAGAAGACATCCCTCTTTGCTGTGTATGATGGGCATGGAGGTAAGCCAAAGTGTGGCATGTGGTCGTACAGAAACTTGTTTTTCATGCATATGTAATCATAACAGGTCATTACAAAAGTAATGTTCCATCAAATCATTGCTGAATATTGTAACTTTGTGCATGGTCACACTTTGTCCAGTTCATACCAGGATTTGCAAATCAAAATTCACCCAGCACAGAATTGGAATTTGCAAATCCTGGTCTGAAGCTAGTTCTGATGGAGTTAAATTCTGATCGACCAAATTCACTTCCTACAGTGGATCTGGCGGATCCATTTGGGATCAATCATTGCTGTTCAGATGTTGCATTATGTTCTATAGTAGCAGTCAAGTCTTCCAATCAATATGTTTTCCTACCATCCAGGAGCAGAGGTGGCAGAATACTGCGCAAAATACCTGCCTGAACACCTGCAGTCCATGCAGCTGTACAAGGATGGGAACCTAACAGATGCGCTGCAGGAGGGCTTCCTGTCGTTTGATGAGAAGCTGACGCAGGAGGATGTGGTGAACGAGCTGAAGCAGCTAGCTGGGCTAAGTGAAGATGAACAGAATGAGCAAGGTAATAAGGCACTTTTGAAGTTTGACTTGCTCAAGAGCTTAGGGGGTTGGCTTGTTACACATCCAGTAGATTTCTAGCGAGGGTCTTTTATTTCAAGCCTTGAGAATACATTTCAATCAAGTTCATATACGTCAGACAGGTGGAATGAAATTATTTTCACTCCCAACAAGTAACGGGTGCTGCCTGCAAGACTATTGAAAGTATTACTGATTTTTAGGGAAGAACCCGTCTAGAAATTAATGTATCTCTAGTCTCATACTTATATTTATACCCATTTGGTTGCTAGTAGTAGTGGTAGACAGTGGTCTTATAGACATAATCAGAGTCTCTTAATCGCTCCAGTTGTCTAATGATGATGAACTAGGGAGCTTTCTAAGTCTCCTTGTTTCTTTTCCCAACTCCAGAGATTGCTGATGACCCAGAAGACGAGGCATCACTTCTTAAACAAGAAGCTGACATGTCCATTGAGGAGATTTTGGCAAGATACGGCAAGGCACAGAACAAGGCTACAGCTGCACTGCGCAAGAAAAACAAATTCCAGTCACCAGTCGTAAAAAAAACACACTCCAGAGTAGACGGAAACTGTACAGAGAATGGGGAAGTGGAGGGGAGTGAAGCACAGGGGAACTGCAGCAAAGTGGAGAAGTCAGCATCCAAACCAGAAGTCTCCGAAGCCAGTAGCACAAGTTTTACGAAAGCAGAAAAGTCAGAACCAAGAGATTCAAGTGAGAATGAAGCCAAACCAAAAACAACAGCAAATGGGGAGGGAGATGGGTGTCCATCTAGTCACACAGCTACAGCAGAAGACTCAGCAGTGGGGAGTTCATGTGCTGGCTCCTCATCAGAGATAGGTGCTGGGGATGCAACATGTTCAAACAGTGGGCCTTGTTCATCTTCTTCTGTCGCCAAGGTTCAGGGGGCATCTTCAGAGGGTGAAGGGTCAGCTGCAACGCCAGGTCAAGGGTCATCATCAGTGGAAGGGTCATCATCAGGTCAGGAGACAGCAGAAGACAATGGCTGTTCCTCTGTCAGCAGCAGTACTGGAGGAAAAGGGAAAGGCAAAGGTAGGACTGAAAAGAATTGTGGGCAGTATTGGGACAATACAAGGCCTTGTTTACAGGAAGGCAGCTATAGCATTGTAAATGCAGAAACTTTCGCGGTCATGGGTGGTTTAATGTTAACTGTTTTTGCGGTGGACACTTCACCGCAAACTTAAAACCACCGCAAACATTTTTCCATGGCAGTAAAAGTCTACAGTGCATGGTGCTACCACGAACTTAAAACCACCTCAAAAAGTCCCTTTTCCTGCTACCGCGAAATTAAATCCCCGCAAACTTAAATAAATTTACAAAAATATTCCTCTTTTATGTTGATTTGAAGCAAAAGATTTTGAAGTGAACAATTTAGATTAGGGGTGGGTGCTGTTCTATACAGAGGATTTTTTTTTGCTAGACCAGTCATATTAAGCCCTACAAAAAACATTTGGTAGAGCAGTTTTTGGTCCAAAAATTAACAATACAAGTCCTGTGACATGTCTATGGAGTTTGCTGTTCCAAGAAAATTACAATCTAGACCTGGACCAGACTTTGACCTGACTGTTTAGTGCTAGTGCCGATCCCTAGTTGGGATTGTTGCAATGTGTCAATACTTGGGTTGTTGTGACATGTTTGTTCCTCCTATATTACAGGTAAGAAGTCCACCCCAGCAGGTGAAGCAGGGGGTAGTGGGTCTGACTCCACCCCCAGGGGCAGCCGTGCGCCTCCTGACAGCAGTGAGGAGGAGGAGGAGGAGGAATCAGAGGAGGACAGTGATGGTAGGTGGAACCCAGCTGAAAGGTTAATCAAAGTTGCAATGTATCATCTAGTCTCTTTTACCTTATATGATATAGTTGCTGACACTCCTGTCATTATAGTCTGAACAAGTTACATTGTAGGAGGCAGAAGCTTCAAATTCTACCGAACCTTAAAGTGTCTAGTAGGACAGCAACAGTATATTTTACTGGGAGGGGTTGCTAGCCCTTCTAGTTTAAGATGCTTAAAGTTGAGGCAACTCCTTCAACACAGGTCTCCGTCAATGTCCTTTTTGAAAGATGAGTGCAGCCCTTCTCGGGTTTGAACTGGGGTCTCCCAGTTGGTTACTATTGAGGCTGCTACCAGTTGTGCTACAGAAACATTGTCCAGAGCTTGATGGGGCTGCAAGATGTTCAATGTGTTTTTCAGAAGATATGTTTGATGAAGATGATTCTGAGGAAGATTCTGATGATCTTGATGATGACGAGGATGAAGATGGGGAGGAGGAGGAAGAGGATGATGCAGATGAAGGACCAATCATTTTCTCTGACAAAGAACAGGTGAACAAAGAAAAACATACTTTTCTTAGACCAATAAAAATTGCTGATACAGACATGATTTACTGTAAGTTCATTTATGTTCGCGAGCACTTAATTTCGCGAGTTTGAGCAAATCGGGAGTTCGCGAGATCTTTGAGTTCGCGAGCGGGTGTTTCAAATATTTTTCAAAAGTTACGATCCGGTACTATGACGGTAACGCGAGTGCCCCCCTCCCACCCACACCGCAACACCAGTCATGCAGTCAAAGGCGGAATTTACGCCTTAGAGTTCATAGTTACCCTTAAAACAATGTCTAAAGTTGGTGTACTCAATAAAAATGTGTTTCTACCGAGCCACTGTCTCATTGTTGAGCTCATTTCGGCCGTGATTTGACGACAGCGCACGGAACGCAACAGGGCCAATGACCTCTGTTATGTCGCAATCACATTAGCCGCATAGGTTGACGGGATACCCACGCCAAACAAGTGACGCGGGCGCCATTTTGAAATATTTTCGGCATGAAAGACGGCGCTAAGTTTTAAACTTTCAGCGTAATTTGTGGACACAAATTGTACACTAGAAGGTGAAGAGTTGATCTCTCCGATATTTACAGTAGTTCCAACTCAGAATTATGAAACGAACGTCTTTTTTTCGGCATGTAAGCGGAATTTTGTTTGCCACGTTTCTAGTCGTAAAAAACCCGCTATATTGTTGTAAATCTTAGTTGCTGTAATTCCATAGCCATTACTTGTATTTTTAAAGACCAGTACTACTCGGTTTTATTTTTTGTTCTGTTTTTAACTTGTAGAAATCTAGTTAAACTAGGATAATGTACTAGGTAGATTGTTGTCGCAGCCATGTCACGGCGTGTACGTAAGTTTTAATGTTAGTAAACAAAGCCGACATGTTTCTTTTTCCTCCAGTTGCCAGTGGCACATTTCTATACACTAATGACTCCATGTATCGTATATGTGTTGAATCAACTTTTATTTCGGTTTGAAAAGAATAAATACTAGTAGTCTGTTATCAATTGAGTCTTGTCATTGGTATAAGTTGCTATCATAGATAACACGTAGTTTCAGAGACTGGATCTTTTGGACGGAAGGTGTGGGGAGGGGGACGATATTGAACATGCATGTTCGCGAGTAGATGACTTCGCGAAGCAGAGGTCTCAGCGAAATACGCGAACTTAAAAATCTCGCGAACTTAAATGAACTTACAGTATTTGACCAGGAATCCTTAGTTTTTCCCAAGTACATCTCTCGGTTGTGAGAGTGCATTGTAAGGAGAGTTCTGATGCTTGCAAACAATCTGCAGATTCATCAATGAAGATTTCATTAATCATTTTGCACAGAAGAGAAGACTATAAACAACCATCCTCTTGTATGTTTTCCTCCTGACAGGTTTCTTTTCTGAGATATAGCAATTGATGCAACAACATAAGTAAATGTTGAATATCTTGTTACAATCATATAGGAGTAATTTGAGCTTTGTGTCTTTTCAAATAACAAAGCAATCTTTTATGTGTCTTTTCAAATAAAAAAGCAATCTCTTATGTATTTGTGACTTACTTGCCTATTTTTGCATTGTAAAATTTGCCAGATCTAAGAATGTTGTTTCTGTTCAGATATCAAGTTAGTGATATCTTTAAGTAGTTTCTTGTTCTCATCTATGTCTTGTCTCCTGCAGCCTGGTTCAGACAGTGGAACTACAGCAGTGGTGGCTCTGCTGAGTCAGGAGAAGCTGTATGTGGGGAATGCTGGGGATTCCCGCTGCGTGCTGTGTCGAGCGGGCCGTGCCATCGACATGTCTATAGACCACAAGCCTGAAGATGAGGAGGAGCGGGACAGGATACTGAAGGCTGGGGGCAAGGTCACTCAAGACGGCAGAGTCAACGGAGGACTAAACTTGTCCAGAGCAATTGGTATGTGTAAAGCTTGAAATACTGGGTACATGTGCACTTCTGTGCACCTAATTTTTGACTGTTGGAACACTTAGATACTAGTGTATGGTTACGTACATAGGTAAATGTACACTAGTATACAGCATATTATTGACATGTACATGTCAGAAAAAGAGTAAAACCTTTCTGTTGTTTTTCATGCTTACATGTTTAAGCTAGCTAAAGAATTCAGGTTCATAGCAATTTTCTAAATCTGGAAGCTGTTTTGCTTCAAAACTTTTTCAGTGCACCTTAATCCTTTCACTTAGGCCCCTTTCCACGAGACAGCAAAGGTGAAAGTACCAAAACTCATCCATGGTGGAAATTGTAATGTGTATATTTTATGTTCCAACCCACAGGAGACCACTGTTACAAGAGGAATGAAGACCTTCCGCTGAAAGACCAGATGATCACCTCCCTGCCTGATGTCCGTTCTATAGACATGCAGCCTGATGATGAGTTCATGGTGCTGGCATGTGACGGCATCTGGTAAGTGTTGGAGGGCCAGAAGGGGCTAAATCAAATCTAGGAAAGCTCAATAAATGCCAGACAACCAGATAAGCAATATAACTAGCAAATCTGGGAAAATTAAACTATCTATATAATGCTTGAAAGTTCAGCTCTTTTGGTAAAAATCTTCTGAAGCTAAGTTAAACTGTAATTTACTACAAAAGAATTTTGTGTTATGAGTTACAGTTCAACTTGAATTTGCTTCAGAATCTACCTACCTACCTACCTAGTCCCTTGACCTCCAGGTCGTTGGGGGGACAAGGTAGACATGAAGATCGAGATTTGCCTCCAGGTTCTTCTTTCCCTAGCCAGGGTTAGTCTCTCCTGTAGGCTGAGGCCCGTCCAGTCAGTGATGTTGTCCTGCCAAGCTTTGCGTTGACGTCCGCGACGACGCCCTCCCTCTACTGTTCCCTGCAGGATTGTCTTGGCCAGGTTGTTGTGTCTGGTAACATGCCCAAACCATTGCAGTTTGCGTCTTTTAACTGTCCCTAAGATTGGTTCTTGAGGGCCAACAAGACCGCGTACCTGTTCCCGCACATACTCGTTTGTGATGTGTTCATAGTACGAGATGTGCAGTAGCTTCCGCATGCACTTCATCTCAAAGGCTTGGATTTTTCTCTCTGTGGATGCCAGAAGCGTCCAGGTCTCACACCCGTACAACAGTATGGACACAACTAGGGTTTTGTAGAGCTTGTACTTGACAGTAAAGCTGATGTTGTTGGATTTCCAGATCCTGGACAGACGAGCCATTGCAGATGTTGCCATGGCAATCCTCTTCTGTACTTCTGTCCGACTGGTACCATCCTTTGTAATAGTCCCTCCCAGATATGTAAATGTGTCCACCTCTTCCAGTTGTTCCCCATTCATGAAGATGACCGCATGTGTTTCGTCCCTGCTGTTCACCATCACCTTGCTTTTCTCGGTGCTGACCTCCATGCCAAACGACCCAGTACTCTGTGTTAACTTGTCTGTAAGGTCTTGGAGTTCAGTGTTGTTACCAGCGAGAAGGTCGATGTCATCTGCGAAGCGGAGGTTACAGATGCGTCTGCCACCAATAGAGATGGAGGTGTGATGATCATACAGTGTGTCCTGCATGATCTTCTCCAAGTACAGGTTAAACAAGACTGGCGAAAGCAAGCATCCCTGGCGAACCCCGACTGTGTCCTGAAGAATTCCCCCACTTTGTTGTTGAGGAACACTGCACTAGACGCCCTCTCGTACAAAGCTTCGATGGTCTGTATAAGGCCCTCTTCGACTCCAAAACCTCTCAAGACCCACCATAAGCCGTCATGCCACACTCTATCAAAGGCTTTTTTAAAGTCGATAAAGTTGTGATAAAGGTCTTGTTGGTGCTGCATGTGTTTTTCAATGATGAGCCGACAGTTAAAAATTTGCTCAATGGTGCTCCGACCCGGCCTAAAGCCAGCTTGCTCTTCTGCTAGTAGTTCTTCTGCTTTAGACTTAAGCCTCTTCAAGATCACTTTGAGAAGTATCTTGCTTGGATGGCTGATCAGACTGATGGTTCTGTAGTTTTGGCAGAGACGCGTATTCCCCTTCTTGGGCAGGGGAATGACTAGCGACTGTGTCCATTCCTTGGGCCACTTCTTCTGCTGCCAAATCTTCTGACATAGCTCAAAGTACTTGTCCACCACCACTTCACCACCATGCTTCAGCAGCTCTGCAGGAATGTTGTCAATTCCTGGGGATTTGCCTGGCTTCATGTTGCGCACTGCATCCACTACCTCATCCCTTAGGATTGGGAGGTCTTCTGGGACTCTCTCCGCCCAAGGGGGGTGTTCAGCTTTGCTGCGTCAGGTTGAAGTTCGTAGTTGTAGAGCTTATCACAGTACTCTGTCCACCGGTTGAGGACGGCCGTGCTTTCTGTCAAAAGGTTTCCACTACTGTCCTCGATCACCGTGGCCCTGGGTTGTTGTGTCCTTGTGAGAGTTTTAAGTGTCTCATAAGCCTTCTGGCTGTTCCCTGAAGCCATCCCATGCTGTATTTCTGTACACTGGTCTTCTATCCACTTCTCCTTGGCTTCTCTCATCTTCCTCCTGACTGTCTTGTGTGCTTGTCGGTACTGTTCTGCATTTTCCTGACTGGTGTACTTCTGCTGTCTGAGCTCCCTTCTTCTGTCGCACAAATCAAGAATGTCATCAGACACCCAAGGCTTGTTCTTCTTCCTGTGTCTTCCCAGAGTCTCTTCTGCTGTGGACAACAGCACCTCCTTGATGTTCCCTGCAAGCTCGTCCACATCAGTGTCAAGGACGTTGAGTGCTGCGAACTTGCCACCTATCTGTGCCTGGAACATCTCTACCACCTCTGGGTCCTTCAGCTTCTCAAGGTTAAACCTGATACGGGGGTTCCTAGGACAGCGCTGGCACTTCAGTCTCAGTTTGAGTGTAGTTAGCACCAGATCATGGTCGCTTCCTATGTCCGCGCCAGGATAGGTCCTTGTGCGTGTTCTGTTGATGCTGGACTTGAAGCGTTGTGGAGTTAAGATGTAGTCTATCTGGTTGTGTACTTGGCCGTTGGGAGCGTGCCACGTAGTGCGTCTAGACAGCTTGTGGGGAAATAAGGTGTTGGTGAGGGTCAGTCGCTGCTGCTGTGCAAACTCCAGTAGTCTCAGTCCCCTGTCATTTGTCTCCCCGACACCGTATTGTCCTACCGTCCCTGCCCAGTGTTGATATGCATCTGTGCCTACCTTGGCATTCCAGTCTCCCTGAACTACAAGTAAGTCTTTCTTTGGTGCCTTCTCTATGGTGTTCTCTAGTTCCTCATAGAACTGCTCTACTTGTTCATCTTCATGGTCTGTGGTAGGTGCATAAACCTGGATAATGGTGATGTTGTGTGGCTTGGCAGAAATCCGGATTGAGATAACTCGACTGGAGACTGGCGTACAGCTGATAACACAATTGCTAATCTCATTCCTGACAATAAATGCAACTCCATACCGGTGCTGTTTTTCCTCCCCACTGTACCAGATCTTATGTCCTTCTTCTGTTGTAGTTTCACCAAAGCCTGTCCACCTAACTTCAGCAAGGCCAAGAATATCCCATGTGTAACGATCTAGCTCATGTGTAAGTTCTTCCAGTCTACCACAGGCATGCAGAGTACGAACATTCCAAGTTCCGATAACTGTACCTTCTGTTGGAAGTTTGATGGCAGGTTGTGCAGTTGTACCTCTGTTATTTCCTTCCTGGGCTAAACCGATGCTGTGCTTGGCTGATGACATGTCCGGTTGCCTTTCTCTTCCCTCTAATCTGTCTACCTTGTCCTTTCACTGGGCTTCTACAAAAACTTGGTGGCGCCAATCTCCTCTCCAAGTTGGGTTTTCCAGAGTTTTCCTTCTCCGTCAAGGGTTAGGGTCGCGTTGGTAATCCAGTACAAATGAAAAGAACGTTTGAAACTCAAAAGTAAAAGCAGAAGTAGCCAACTCCCATGTGCGGTAGGGTGGGAGGGGGGTGTATCACTGTCCGGTAACAAATGTCTGACTAACAGCAAAAAACTCAAAAATGAACATAAAGTGACTTTAAACCCTGCCTAAGTTAACTACTGACAAAGTTGTAGGCCTTCTTGGGCTGTCCCCACTGAGGATTCCTATCGATGGAAACCCCAGAGCTGGACACCCCTCAGAAGGCAGCCATTCAGAATCTATACATATATAAACATTTTATGGATTTGCAGTATATTTTACATCTTTTCAACCTTTCCTCTGTGTATTTGTCAGTTTCCCACTTGCATAGTGGATACACTGGTTATTGATAAAAGCTAGTGCAGAGAACTCAACAAGTTTGCTGCCAGAAGATTAGACTGTTTAAAGATTAGACTATGAATACATGACATGGTCCTCAAGGTTTTTTACCAGCTAGACTATCTGCTCTGCCCCCTCCCCCTGTAGGAATGTCCTAACCAGCCAGCAGGTGGTTGACTTTGTGAGGAATAGATTAGCAGAGGAGACACCTGATGGAGGCAAGAGGACATTGTCTTCAATCTGTGAAGAGGTGGGTCACTAATCACAAAAAACATTTGGGTGTCATACAAAGTTCAACCTAGATATGCCTTGCTGTATGTGATAAATTGGCTGTTGTGCAATGAGTGCTGGGAGAAAGGTTCACTTTTGTCTTGTGAACACTTCAATTTGGGGCTTTTTTTTTCTTTAAGAACCTTAAAGCTTGTATGAGCCACCAAAGTATAACATTTTCTGAGTACATTCCACAGCTTTGATAATATAGGGTTAGTAACCCACCCCGAGGTGTATACGGTGCCATAATTCATGGCCTGTTCCCATAACCACCAATTAAAGCGGCCGAGTCCGTGTAGCAGACAAGGTCGTTTATGAGGCAGCTTAAGAAATGAATTATTTTGAAAAGCCGTTAAAGGAAATTGCATAATATCTTGTAAGTACAGGGAATCACAATGACTAAGTGTTGATTGCTTCTCAAAAGTATGTTTTTGCAAACTGCGATGCTAGTTTCCAAACTGGTTGCTATGTTTACTGTGACATCATATTTGTCACAAACACATACATGTATACTATCAGTGTTGTTGAATATGATCAGAAAACATTGTACTTGTGGTTTCATACAAGCTTTGATTTAATATGATATCACAATGCAGTGTTTGCTGTATATAAGCACATGATTGTGGAGTTATTCTATCACTGATGGGTCGTTGGTGACGATTTATCTCTCTCCCCACAGTTGCTTGATGCTTGCGTCAAGCCGGACACTTGTGGAAGTCAAACTGTAAGAGCTTGGATTGACTTTTGCTTGTATTGACTCAAAAGAAAATGTTTTTACTATTACAGGGCGCGAAATTAACATCTTTTCCAAGAACACTTATCTTTTCTTTTACATTTGAATCTTTTCAGATTTGTTCATGAAAATGTACAAAAATTACTTTGATGGTGTGTAGTATAGGTACAAGATGAGATGAGAGATTAACTTGAATCAAGGCCAAAACTTGTGACAAAATTGACAAAAACTATAGAAACCAGGGTGAAATTGGGGAATGTAATCAGTAATTCTTCATGTTCAATCAACCATTTTTCAAGTTAATTTCTCACCCTGTTTCTAGTTGCTGTTTGCATGATGTGATACATTGTGCATGTCACTGTGAGTCCTACCCTGCTCATCGGTTGTGTGTTTGTAACACAGTTCCTTCTTTCAGGGTGCAGCGGTCACAAAGTTAACACACTTCTCTACATTTTCTTTCTTTTAAGACTGACTGCTTGCTGCTCTCTTATGCTTCCATTGCTTTGGCTTAAATTTATATGATTATGAATTGTTCTCTACCTTTGCAAGGGTGACTGAGATTTCCTGCCTGTCCCTGTGTGCTCTGTGTTAGCAATTTTACACCTTCTCGCATTCTCTGCACATGGCTTCTGTTTATATCCTAGCACAGTAGTCTATGTAGCTTACTGATTGAACAAAGTGTCACCAAGTCAACTTGTATACTTGATATACTTGTAAACTTGTGAGTGAAAATTTGTCCTGGAAACAGAAAAATCTGTGTAAGCTCTGGTGTATAGATATGTATAGTGTTGTTGTAATGACAACATTTATATTGCTTTATTATAGGTATAATATATTACCTTGTTGATGTGACTGTTGTTGTTTTGCAGCTGTTTGACTTGTGTTTAGCACCAGACACCACGGGTGATGGTACAGGGTGTGACAATATGACCTGCATCATCGTCAAGCTTCACAGCAGCCAATCGGGAGCCAAGCGGCCGTTGGAAAGCGGACAGACTGAAGCAAGTCAAGCCAAGAAGCCACGACCAGATGAGCCAGACACATCAAGTGGCTAGAAATTCTTCCCTTCTTTTTTAAGAAAAAACTTATATTCAGCAATGTTGTACTTTGTGCTCAGTGGCTGCAAATGGAATCAGGTTGATGTACTGAGTAGTGGACTTCATGGGTCCCTCAATAGGAGGCAGTTTAGATTTTGTAAATCCACCTGATCCGAATGTTCTTAATCCTCGTCGTCCTCCATAGTCCCCGGGCAGTAATCAAGGATGTAGTTGATGCGTTTTTTCTGGTGTTATTCGTACTGTTGCTTCCAGCACACAGAAGGTGAAGGGAATGCTTGGCTGTAGAATGTAAATACATGACCAGAGTCAATATGAACCCTCTGTTGTGAATATGTACACACCATTATACCTCACCACAGGAATAAGAACCATAAACCGTTGTACATTGACATTGGTGGTTATATACAATTAGTCTGTAATGACAAAAGGGCAAACATTTTAACGTGAGCCATGATGTCCACTTCATTTTCCTTTTGCTGGTGTGTCTACACATGGATGGCAGTGTCCCTCAACCCTGTGTCAGTGATAGAGGCACAAACATGGAATACTATATTTCACAGATTTGCAGCCACTCTCTCATTTGTCAAACTGCTAATTGCTATCATATCATTGGTTGACCATCGATGGACAGTTACGTTTGGTCAATTTTCTAGTGTCTCAAATTACAAGAAAAGTCGTCACATTGATGGGCATTGTCATGCACGCCCCCTGTACCTATGCTGTCAAACTCCATGAAGAGAGATTCCTGGCTATGACATGTGTCCAAACAGCAGCAAAAGTCCTGGGTCAGTGCTCTGGTCATCATGTATGTATTTGTGTTGCTGTCCAACATCTGAACTGTTGGTATAGTCAACACAGTCTATAGAGGCATTTCTGTCCATGTGGAACGTAAACCAGATAAAAGCAAATTATGTATTCAAAGGGCTTTATTAACCAGCTGCTGTGTCCATCTTAAATGTGTGTATGTATGCACCAAGACTGCAAATATTCTCAGTTTTAAAATCGCTTGTCAGATTGACATTTGTCTTCACAAAAGCTGCGAGAAGTCACATAGTTTGGGATAGCCTACTGAAAACAGCTGGTGATGGGAAGTGCACATATTTCAAGACATTATCGCAACACTAGAAAGTCGCATTTATACACTGAATATTGCTACCTGTGCAGTGTGATATATTGGAATCAGCTTTCAAAAATGACAATAACTTTGCTGTAATGGCTGTTTTTGATCAGTCAGATTGTTCAATTCACTCCTATAAAGCCCAGTCTTGTTCAGGTTGAGCCATTCCAAAAGAACAACTGTAATGTGGGTCAGCTTGAAGGTCCAATTCTTTCATCAACATACTCATTCCTTGCTTGATATGTCCCAAAAATTCGACTTCCTGCTAAAGGAAGCATCATGTTATATTGTAGGTAACTCACGTGTATAACGCACAACAACTGATTGCCATATGAAAGGAATGGACCGGGATTTTGAAAGTGACACACACATAGATAACTTGATTTTCAGCACAGCCCCTTGTGAAGGCTATATCAGAATACCAATTTGATGTTATTTGCTGCCAGATGTGTATAGTATGTCTGATGAGCACAGTTGTACATATTCACACAACTTCAATGTAAAGTAGATGCTTGACACAGAGTAAGTACTGTAGAGTGCAATGTTGCAGTCTGCTGTAGCTGTACATGTTGAGATGTCTTTGTTACAGTTCTTGTTGCCTTGCAGTACCAGCTAAGCTCAATAGGGGGCATTGGATGTATTTCTGCAAAAATATAGTGAACAAGACCTGCAATGATCATGTATGTAAACTGGCCCCTCCTGTGCTTCTGACCATGATGTATTACAAAGGATCTCATTTCAGTGAGGAAATGTTGATGTGTTTTTGTATGTCAGTGGATAATGTCACACCTCCATTCAAGGCTAACTGGACATGAAACTTCCTACCTCTAACAGAGCTACTCATCTTAACATCCCATTTTTTCAGACAAGCCTTCTCATTGCCTGACTGTATATGACCTCTATGTGCGTTGCAACCATTTCTGTAGTATCTTCCTTAAGCCCGTCACACAGTCAACGAGCTTCAGTGTATTTGTTGATTGCTAGAAGGTCACAATTTTAAAATCCACAGAGGGTCACTCGTAATGGGCCATAGTGACCTAACATCAGCCAATCCCTAAGACCCTCTGAGATGACTGAGAGAACAACAGGCATCTTATTGTCAAAAATTGTCATTTAGAGCTGGTGGACTCATGTCTGATGGTTGGACTGTGTGATGGGTATTTAACCATGTCTCCTATTGCCAGCAAAGACTTGCACTCTACAGAAGAAACTTTGCAGGCTGAGACTAGAAAGAACAAGCCAAGCAGGCAAAGCACCCCATATGTTACATACTCTTTGATTTTTGATATATGCTTACCCTCTTTGCCTACTAGCAACACGTTTTTTCCCACTGTAAGTACCAACTTAAAATATGTAGCATCAATAACAGTTATGACATCTAGAGGCATCCATGTTCATAAGTCTTTTACATCACTTTTCTGATTTGTTTGGTCTGCTTGTTTTTCCACAGCGTTTCTACCCTGGCTGTTTTTAGAAGTGGAGTATCCTCGCTGTATTAAGTAGGAAAAAGGCATATGGTGCTGGTATACCATTGTACAGAATCACCACCAGGCATAGGGGTGCTTGGGGGTACCATTGTTCAATATTTAGTACAAAACAATAGGATAAGAGAATGTTAATTGTTTCTCTCTTACAGTTGTATCTGTGATGTTAGAACATCCCAATTATTTTGTTTTATCATTGGATTTGTTTCCTAATAAAATACTTTGAGATGAAGACTCGTAGCATGATGAATTGTATGTCTGTTAGGGAGAAGGCCTTTCGTAGTTATTGGATGAGACAGAACTAATGTAAGATCACGGTTATGAAGGTTACTGTAGAGCTGCTGTTGTCATGGTTCACAGGTGCTGCAGATGCCGAACAAGAAAACTATAATTGCAAACTTTAACAGAAGTATTTGTGCCAAATGGTGTTTGAAATCTGCAGTGAGAGTGACGTGTACAGGTTAGGCTACAAAGTGCTATTTACCTCCATGGAATGAAGGTTATATTTTCTGTTATGTGTCTCTGTCTGTGTAGATGATTACTCAAGAACGGCTGGATGGATTGGTTTCATACTTGTTGTGTTGGTGGGGTGTGATGAAAGCTTGAATCGATGAGATTTTGGGAGCCGTATCTGTCGTTATAATCGATGTAATAATATCAGAAATCACCCCTATATTTGAGATATATTGGAACAGGCATCGGGGTTTCCCTCTTTGTTAATCACCTTATCTCCAAGCAGATGGTGAGGTGATTTGTTTTGCCAGTGATAGCCATGAACATATGTTTTTTTGGATCAGTTGACAACAACTGTTTGGGGGAGACGATAGCCTCGACTCAAGAATGGCTGGGTGGATTGGTTTCATACTTGATGTGTTGGTGGGGTGTGATGATAGCTGGAAGTGATTAGATTTTGGGCCCTGTATCTGTCGATATAATCGATGTAATAATATAAGAAATCACCCCTATAACTGCGATATATTGGAACAGGCATCGTGGTTTCCCTCTTTGTTAATCACCTTATCTCCAAGCAGATGGTGAGGTGATTTGTTTCGCCAGTGATAGCCATGAACATATGTTTTTTTTTATCAGTTGACAACAACTGTTTGGGGGAAACGATAGCCTCGACTCAAGAACGGCTGGGTGGATTGGTTTCATACTTGATGTGTTGGTGGGGTGTGATGATAGCTGGAAGTGATTAGATTTTGGGCCCCGTATCTGTCGTTATAATCGATGTAATAATATCAGAAATCACCCCTATGTTTGCGATATACAGTTGACATCGTAGAACATCTGTTTGGGGGAACCAGACAGTTTTGAAAGTGATGATAAGTTGTATTTATGTACTTGTGCTTTTAGGGATATGATGTATTATATTTCTTTTGTGCTGTTAGATGTTATGTGGTCCACCTTGCGTCACGCTGAAGTTTTGTTAGTATGTATTCAGTTTTATTACCTCCATGAAATGTCATGGAGGTTATATTTTCTGTCATGTGTCTCTGTCTGTGTACAAGATTACTCAAGAACGGCTGGATGGATTGGTTTCATACTTGTTGTGTTGGTGGGGTGTGATGAAAGCTCGAATCGATGAGATTTTGGGCGCCGTATCTGTCGTTATAATTGATGTAATAATATCAAAAATCACCCCTATATCTGCGATATATTGGAACAGGCATAGTGCTGTTTGTTAATGGGCTTAGCTCCAAGCAGATAGTGAGGTGATTTGTATGACAGCTGTTTGGGGAACCCAGAGTTTTTTGAATATGATAATTAGTTTTATTCATCTTACAGTTGGTGTAGGGCTGTCAGAGGAATGTGTGCATCTCGTTTCCGTACCGTGTGAATGGCTGATGTTATGACATATGGTGGAAAATCAAATCACCATCTGACTAAAGTTGGCCACATCCCTTCTTCTTTCTGAGTTTCCCAACTTCCTCCCACCACACAGCTCTGAGGCACATAGTCGAACCTCAATAATGCTGACAACCTTAGACAGTTTAAATGCCAAACATCAAGCTTAAGGAACACCACGCTACCATATGCCGTCGACCTCTTAAACGCACATTACACAATTAAGTGTCACATTTTGATAATTACTAATCAGATGGACATCCTCTGTGTCATTAAATAAATACACCACTACTTTCCCATAACATTTATAACCATTACTCTCAAATACAACCGACTATAAACATACATACCATCCACAAAAAAGCAATAAATATTTCATGGAGGTATGAGGTCCCCGAACTCTAGTTACTTATCAGCTGCACAACACAAAACTGGAAAGGCCAACTTTCCAGAAAGCAACAAAATTGTGATTTGATTTCCTTCTGCAGGATGGAAAGGGATGATATGAAATGTCAGAAACTAATTCGAATGCTCTTAACCTGTTCAGGGGGTATCTTTCTGCGCCAACTTCATCAGCTTACCAAAATCAAAAAAGAAGGTATGAAAGAACAAACATTAATTGTTCAGTATGCCCTGGGTGTTTAGCCATCTGTTCAACCTTCATGGCCACTTAGATTTCATAAGGCAATGAGAAGGCAATTTTTGGCCAAACCATTTTATTCGCTCGCTCGCATCAGGGTTGGGGTTCCCAGAGGCCGTCATCCATATATTCAAATCAACATGTCCACGCAGTCCGTTGAGGTATCCGCTTTATGCTCATTAAATATAGAAAACCAGCCCGGCCCCCCCTTCAACACACGAGTGAGTTGGTGCCGGTTCTGACCGCCCACATAGCTGGTTCATCGCCTTCCTCCAACCATCTCCTGGGTCAAGGACAACCGTTCTCACCCCAAAATCAGCCCCTTTGTGTGCCTACGACACCCTACCCTCCGGTCACCATGGTACCATACAAGGAGACTTGTTGGGTGCTTACTGTTGCAACTTACAGGGTCAAGAATTTAACCCCTGTGTGATTGGGTTTATTTTTCTGGGAGGAAGACAATGTTTTGAGGACAATGGCCTCCACAAAACAACATTCACATCCGATCTAGTCCGAGTTAAGGAGATCTGCTCATTAGGCAAAGGAAGATGAAGAGATACACTGAGAAAATGTTGACTTTCATCGCTGCGCCGGGCAAGAGGACGACTGGTTGTGAAGGACGTCAAGTGAGAGGGCGGATTGGTTTTTGATGGGGAATGGTCAATTTGATAACAAATGGTCTATTGCAAATCAAAACAAGCAACACAAAACAACTGGAGGTCATTCATAAATGTTTGTCAGAAATCCAGTTGACAAACAAACAAATAAATGAAATACATATGGTTATCCTTGACGAGGGCAACGATGAGTCTTCGGTTGGCGTACGCTACCATGGAGTTCATGGACTTGTCAAATGACCCAAAGTCATTGTATTTGCTTGTAACAAGTATGACAGTACTACAGCACTACGTCTTTCCAAGAATATCATTGCACATGATTGAATTCGCCTTTATAAGTTTACGTATTTCAACCGAGTCCCCCGTTTAAGTGTCACAGCTACATTTCTTGAGTGGATCTGAGCATGGTGCATGGTGAGAGATGCGCATGAACAGTAATCACAAACTGTTTGTTGATCTTCGTTTATTACCGAGGCCAAGAAAGAACAAGCAATCAGCGACCGTAGTAAAGCAATACACAGGTGGAACCTACGTGCAGACTGAGTGACAAACACGATCCAGAGTTCAGACCCATGTAACCCAAGAACATCCCCTATTCACAGACAGAAAGACGACCGGACCCTCGGCACGCCTCCAAATGACTCCACCAACGTAAAAGTTCACAGCGATGCTGCCTTGACATTGGTCACACGATACAGTATATACAAACACTGTTATTGGGTGAGTAGGGGAACACTGCGCGAAATCATCCGTGGAACTCTAGACTATAGTCCCTGGTTGTAAGGAGGTCAGGTTGATAGGTGCGGCTTGTCGTTGCTAATGTAAAGTTGTCCAGCTTTTCTCGTATCTCTGTTTTCTTCTCATCATAATATATCTAGTGTCTATCAGGTTCTACTCAAAATCTGACAGTCTGTCACTCCGTCATACCCTTTCAATCACGTTCATACGAGTTTATGCGGTTAGTTTTCTGTATTTCCACTGATTATAAATCTTTCAGATACCCTTCAGTGCAAAGTACCAAACACAACCCCGCCCTATTATTTGTCAGGAGACTGTCACCTGCAGTATCTGAAGTACGTGCGATCGTCACCTGTAATCCATGCTCCTTCGCTGTATACTCTGAATGGAAAGAAGGAGTGACATACATTGTGCATTAATCTAGTCTTTGCGTCTGACATAATTTTCGCTTGAGTTGTGTTACTTTGCCGTCTTTCATCCATGGACAACGGAGACGTACGTTTGGATTTACCAGCGACAATGGTGTTAGTTGGAAGTGTTTCAGCGGTCGGTGTCTATAGCCATGTTTTGTCATGCATGGACAAAGTTTTTATATCCTCCGGATTAGTGTTCACATATTTCTGCACTAAGGGCTTTTGGTAATAAATGACCTGTAGTAAAGCAGAATATGTAAGCAGAACATACAGTTTTTACTGTCAAAACTGCAAAACCGGAACGGACGGCGCCACAGTATGACGTGTCAGATCAGACAGTGAAGACATGCATATCGGGCTTCTCGGTGTGCCGGAAAGTTGTCATCTCTCCTTTCGGCTTCTGCGTGTAGCCTGTACTCGGCAACTATGGATTCTGAGCACACAACACGTCATAACAAATGTATATATAGGCATTTTGAACTGGGACAAGTTCAGGAAAATACACTGGAATAACCTGCATGACAAGATTATGATGTGTTTAAAAATTTCTAATTTGACGGGTACTTCAGACGGCAATGCGCGCCAGTCGGCAATGCGCGAACATCAAAGACGTTGTTTACAGAACCTGAATCTCTCATCCAGAGAAAAAAACGTCTTCTTTATAGACAGCTAGAAACTTACTCTTCCTGGCTCGCTTGAATTGTGTTACCACCAGCTTGTCGACATGAACATTAAAGCATGCGTTTCTGTCCCTGTTCTCACACAGTGCATCTGTTTATGACAACAATGAAACCGATCTTTCATGTTTTCTTTTATACTAGTACATCTAATAGCAACATCACTCGATCCTTGGTGACGCCTGTAACGTCAATAAAGTTCGTGCTGTATGGTCTTTGAAAGATACCAAACAAACATTGATTTTGGCCGGGTGGTCGAGTCGCGTTACGGCGGAATGGGGTAGGGTTGCGACAATGAGTTTGTACCCTGTGTGTTACAGTGTGTACAAGGTCAGAAGGTCACAAGCGTAGGACGTATCGAACGTGGTGGTAAACATGTTGACGAAAAATCCGCCTCCTCGGTTCGTCGCGAAGGACGCGGAAAATTGTATCTAAGGGCCGGTCACATTCGTCGTACGAATTCCGTACGACCAGGAACTGAAGGAAGTCTTGGGATAGTCATGCATGTTTCGTTCAAAATACAACTGTCTTGTTAGAATTACGTATACAGGAAAACCTGCCTTCTATTATTGTCGATGGTTGATTCTCTATCTCATAGCCTGCTTAGCAATAGAGTATTCTACGACATCAAAATCGTACGACGGCTTCGGACGAATGTGCCCGCATCGTAAGGGGTTCGGAGAAGGAAACTGGAGCGCCAAAAGTGCAAAAGAATACAAATCTCGGTGTTTCTACATGTGAATCCCTGTTAATCTCTGATCTCAAGGCCGAGGAAAAGCTGATTATCTGTGAGGCAAGGAGATCGTCAAACATGAGAGTAGGCAGTAGGCATCACTCATAGTCAGTAATACATAAGGTGCCTAGCTATCACCTTGGTCTGCTATTTAAATACACGGGTTTAAGTACAGATTTGTCTAAAGCAGATTACAGGAACAATACTTACCTTACAATTGCCGTTGATTTGTGATGTCTGTCCGTTCCATTTGCCTTAGTGTAAAAGGCTTTACCGTTGCTGTGTTTTACCGACACGTAACTTTTCTATGGTACTATAACAACTCTGCTGATTTAACTTAAATTGGATCTCAGGATCGCCCGGGTTACAGGAGGCAACACAGAGATTTCACCTTAATGTCCTTAAACCCTTAACGGATAACGGAACACTGAAAGATGAGAGGCATTTAAAGGCGCATTGCGAAATTCTGCTTCCGGGCAACATCCAACTTCAACAATTGGCCATAACTGTATTAAACTCTGTATCATAAGATCTGTAGAAGGGACAGAATTGGTTTCTAACCTTTCTAATGTGTGCTCATTACATACTAACAGATGAAATATTTCACAATTGTCACTGGCAGTGAGGTGTTCATGATAACTACCGATAGATAGTCTCCTGTACAAAATACTTGATACACATTTGCAGCGTTTGTTACATAAGTTTATTCTCATTCATGTGTTGCATGAATTACCAATACCCCTTTCCATTAGAGACTGTGACCGCTGAGCGATCCGTGGGCGACCAACAGTTTGACAGGTGGCTCGGCTAAGAAGCAATATTTTTACGTTTGGTACATTTTGTTGTCTTTTAAGTCATACCTTTACATCATGGATCCTGTTTTAAATAGCAATAAAACAAAAGGTTACACCATGAGGTTAGAAATACCTCTATAACCTCCTTGGTTCTACAAATCCAAAATTGGTTGCTCGTCGGTTGCTCAGGGATCGCCGAGTAGTTGTCAGGGGACGTACTTCAAATTAGACGTATCTGTTTCCATGAAGCAGTTGCCATATAAATTAGTATATATATTTGAGGTATTTCTAGGCTGCTACAGCGACATTGTCCATTATTATCTAATCATCAATTGCCGATAGGATGGAAATTGCACAACTTAACATTTCTGATGTACAAATATCATACAACAATATATCACGTATCGATACAAGACGTTATCCAAAATCCTACATGGAGATATTTGTACATGTCTGCTAACTCGGACACATGTTGGACACAACGCCGCATCATTTACTGCGAGTACAGTCAAAACTGCCCAAGAAGGCAACTCAGGAAACTGAGAAAACATTGGTCTATGTGGACAAGCGGTCACTATGGACAGTATTCATAGTGCTTGTGATAGGGGAAAGAATTAAGGGACCACCAAAGTGGTCACATTACCCAGGTGGTTCTTAAGTGTAACTGGTCACCTGTGCAGGTTTGACTGTATTCGTTGATACTGTAACTGTTGGTTCTGATACATTGATGGTGTCCTATTCCTAGCAGTGTCATATGGAGAAAACTATTCCACAGCAATAGAATGCTCTTCAGACAACAACGTGAAAGTTCAATGACGCAGTTGATAAAACACGTTGACAGTTCAATGCCATTTTCACGGGTTACCCTGTACCGTGCAACGTTAACCAATTGTGTCCACATAATGACCACTTTACTTCATCGTTAATCACCTGCCTTCAAGTGCGTAGCTTGGTTGCCAAGTAATCATCGAAGGGTAGGCATTTATTAACCAATATAGGAGAGGAGTGGAGGAATTCAGCAATATGGTCTTTGTTTTCGTCAAGTACAACCTTAGATACTGTCGTAGCGTGGTCCATTTTGCCTTCCCACAGCCGTACATTTAAGGAATTTTTTGTAAATCTATCTTATTGTGTTTTGTTGCTCTGTTCTCAGTCTCACACTAACAAAGTACTTAAATAGATTGTACTATTCTTTTCCAGTCATGGATCTGTTGAAATGTCGTTCGGGGAAACACATTTTGGCTGGATACAATAGTTCTTGTTTGATTTGCGACGGATTGTGGTAGAATCGTAAATATCTTTGAAATAGTGCTCAAAAATCAAAACATCATTTGGGTGGTATCAAAGTGGAGAGTTGGACACAGGGTGCAATTTACTGACGAGGGCTAAATGGTAACATGCTTGTGATGATTGTTCACTGCGCGATAAAATGATGCAGGGAAAAACATGTCAGAAGTCATGGTTGAACAACTTAGAATCACCTTGTGATGCTGCATGGTCTCGATAGACCTCTCTATGTCATTTCAGCGTACCCTTGTTTTGTGTGGGTACGGCCATTAGCAGATAACACTACACGGTCCCTCTCCTGTGTCTAGCGTGTCCTACTTTAGCCGGTAAAATTGCATGTGAATACATCTCCAATGGTTTTATATCTTTCATGCGTGTACTGGTCAACAATGAGCACTTTTCGAGGAGCCTGTTTGTGGCTTTTAGAGTTAATCCCCTGATGCACATAATCTACTCATCTCTGCCAACGGTAAACACGCTGTCTGCTATAATACAGCAGACAAGACTCGACATTTCCTTCAGATTTCTGACAAACAACACCGAAGGATAATTCAGTTCATGTTCATACAAAGTAATAACCGTGTAAGGCAGGAAAAAGGCGCTCGTCTCATGTTCCGGGAGAGCCACCTGTCAATACACGGGTTTTGTGGCATCAGTGACAGGTGGTTGTTTTGTCAATGGTACTGAATTCTCCGGACGTATCGAGTTTTGACAATCGTGCACGTACATGTAGTGTGCAGTTATCGCCTGGTTCTGGCGTCATGTTTGGGGAGACAACTCGGGAATATATATAGTTTAGTTTTAGCCATGTTTTATTCTACTAAAGCCTCAGTCGTTCAAGATTTAGGGGTGTATATACCTTTTGTCGCTTATCTGAAAAATACACGCGGTAATATATATCTACTTCTAACGCGGTTTCTTCAGCGCCATCGGTTTAAACCATGGCCCTTTCCTTGACAGTGTTACTACTGCCCATGGCAGGAACTATCGTGCGAGGAATGTGACCAGCAGGCCGTGATGAGCACGTCCCACCATGAACAAGAACATCAGGACCACCTTAACCACTAGGCTCTAAGGACGAAAACGACATTTTTTTTTCGTTTCTGTGGTTGGACAGAAAGACAGACAATGTTGCTCAACCGAAATTTGAGGGCATTCCAGGTAAATTTTTACGACAAAAATTCGAACAGTTGTTTCGTGATGTTTGTTTGTATTATGGATGGTACCATATAAAAGAGGGACGTTTACTGCATTATCACCCAAGCATGATACGTGACACTGCAAAAACATCGCCGAGTCTTCCGTTCACAATGGCAGGGCAGCTACCCCTCCCCTTCCGCCATGAAAGCACTGACCATTGTTGAGATTGGTCTTGAGACAGTTTTGATGTATGCTGTTTTATGAAATTTGACTTCGTTATGGATAAAGCCACCAGACTGTCATCACTCACTTTGTCGGACTCCAGTCGACCGTGGCCTGATCTTTGTTGAAGGGCACTCAACTTTTGGAATGCACTATGGCTGGGGTAGATTGTCTTTCCGGCTTTTTTGTTAAGATGGGAACCAGAGACGGGTAAGCAAGATGATTACTGTGGCAACCATGCTGAAAGTGCAGGCAGGTGACGGGAATGAATAAAGCTTTACACAGATATGACATGGATTAATACGAGCCACGTTATTACACCGTTGAACACCATACAAACTTAACTACACTTTCACAGGCGATCTGAAAGCGATACTGAATCGTTTCATGATAGGAGTGTGCTTGCTAGAGCTGGTTTCTATCGCTTCTACCTCACCTGTTCTCCAGGAAACTTTCCTCTCTCTTGTACTAGCATATCCAATATGTCTTACCCCACTGTCTGGTAGTTTAAAGGCAGGTGTTGGCCGGGCAGTTTTACTCATGCTCTCATTAGGCGACCCGCGGTTGGAGGGGGCAGCCGAGGGAACCATGTGAGATATACGTGAACGTTGTAGTTCCGCCATCACGAACTTCTCCAGAGCAGTCCTGGGGAACAGGCGCGCGCGGTCGTCAGGTGGCGGTCTCGTCACAGGTTTAGGTTGAGCTGGTTGTGACGGCGCAACGGGAACATTGGCACTGCGACTTGGCGGTCTCCTGTGAGTTGATGACCGCGCTGGTGGTGTTGTAGGAGGCGGGCGGGGAGGTAGTCTCTCCGGTGTCGGCTTTGCCGCCTTAGGTCTAGAGTTGCCACGACTAGCTGTACCATACAGTCTTTCCCTGGCTTTTTGTCGCTCTCTTTCCTTGTCCGCGTCTCTATGTTTATCTTTGTCTTTCTCCTTGTGATGGTGATGATGGTGGTGGTGGTGATGATGCCGTTCCTTGTCCTTATCCCTGTCCCGATCCCGCGCTCTAGTCGGCGGGGCTGCTAGATTTCGGTCACTTCGTGAACTCTTGGCAGTGATCGGCCGTGTAGTCTTCTTCGTTATTTCAGGAATCTTTATCTCTTCCTTAGGAGGACCTTCATTCGGATGAGAATGCAAGTACAACCTTTTAAATACAGATGGTTGTTCTTCAAAATTCTTCGGCTTCCTTTTGGGCTTGAGATCTACAATAACCGGTGCTGTTCTTCTGATTTCCGTTTGCTGACTATATTTGCTGGTGATATTTATTTTGAACGGTTTGATCTGACGAGTAGGTTTGGCTACCACCGGTATAGTCCGAACAGGATCTGTTTTTCTCTCTCCTGGTTTAGCACCTTTACTAAGTTCCTCCGTTGGTTCATCTGGGTCCTCATGGAATATTTTCTTTTTCTCCTGTAAGTCCTCCGTGTTGACTAATAGATCCCTGAGCCGTCTGCGAGGTACGAGATTGGATAATGAAGCTGCCACATTGTACAACTCTGCGTGTATGCCCGTGGGTCCGGGGACAGAAGGTCCCGGCGGTTGAGTCACGTTGTGACTGGAGTCCCATTTTAAAGACTTAGTTCTCTCGTAATTGTTCCCCTGATAGTGGAGGAGATATGTAGAAACGTCTGTCGGGGACTGGGGACTCACCCGAGCACCGGCATTGTCTGTCCTGCTTTCGCAGCGGCTAGGGACGAAGAACACTTCTGGAGTCGGGTCGAAAGACACCGACTTCTTCGGGGTGGAGGAGCCCCGTGTCCGTACAGTCTTGCTGCTCGGCTCTCTCTTCAAAATCGAACCTTGTGAGGCCGAGGGGGTTTTCCTGGACAGGCTGGTATAGCTGTCCGGCTCGGCGCCTGTTTCTACCCCCATGGCGGCCAGGTTGAAATGTCCTCAGAGATGTTGTTGTTGACATGTGGCGGAGAGCCCTGACTCTGTCTCCGACTCGTCCGCCATCTTTACTCTCACTGCACACAAAATATCGCACCGGGAACCCGATCGCGCACCTGGTTTGTTTGAGGGTAAATAATAGCGGGCCGACTCAATTCTTCACTGCCCGGACAGATCCACAGACATCTCGTAATTGTTAGCAGCAAGTGGCCCCGCGGCATGAAACAACAAGCCGGGCTTTGTATCCAAACCTAGCTCCATAACGATGTTGAATCCTGTTACAACCGGGCAGTATCCCCTTTCCAACGAAACAAAAGTAAGTTTACTTTGTCCATAACAACCCAACATCTATTAGTCTTGCCCGTGCCCTCTTATTCACCAGTTGGTTGTTCTTCTCTCATACCGTTCTCTTCATATAACCTAGTCATTCAGGCCAATGGCCGAAAGTAAACATTTATGTTCGCTTTTATCTTGGACTCTGTCCGGAAGAATTTTTTCCCGTCCTAGCAACCGCGTCTGCAGTTGGTGCGGAGGTGTTTTAGTAAACCTGTCTGGTGGTTAAGCACGGGAATAAATCTCATCAAGTGACGTCACATCAGTCAAGAGTGCGGAAATCTGTGATTTTAAGCACTTAAAAACCATTCTTCTCTACAGCATCTTAAGTACTTAAGGAACAAGAAAAGTTGGCGTAAAAGAGCTGTGCTGCGGATGAAGGCGCGGAGAGACCTCCTCCGTGCGCACATGGGCTCTTATGACAGGACTTCAAACTTCCCCTGTACGCAGTTCATTACTCTCTGCACTGAACCAGTTGAATATCAAGTGCAAGAACCTGACACCAAGTTTCCGGCGAATACGATTTCGCATGACGTACATGCAAACTACTTACCATCGCTGGACAATGCAACGTGTATCTAACATGCTTTTCCGACGTTTTTGGCTTTGCGCTATGCCTATGATCTATGAAAAAAAATACAAGAAAAGCGTTAACACATAACATACAGCAGGCAATCGATGTTTTATATGAAAAGTAAACAGACTTAGAATCGTGCGCGGCGTTATCTTAATGTGTAAAGTTTACATGGCAATGCCACAGGCATATACCGGTAAGTGTACTCTGTACTTTGGTTTGTAAAGCCGCGATAGCGAAGTCCTTACTTACTCTAAAGAGAAGGATTTCGTCCGTCATTGTTACTTTTGTTAGCAAAATTAAGGAAATTCACTGGGGCCAATTCTGTGATTAAACAAATCGTACTTTTTCCTCCTTGCCGTGTCAGTATTGTAAATAGACAAGAATATTGACGTACCAGTATGTTAACAATAAAAGGCATCAATAGTTACGTTATGACAAACTTTCAACTTGACTTACACCTTATTAAAATGCTTGGCAATCAAAATTCGTTTTTAATCAGGGTTGTCTGAAAAAATCTCTTAGAAAAGGTATTTTGGCCAAGTTATATTTCAACATAATTTTCGCACAACAGTTTCATAAAACGGCCAAACACAGACTTCTCTATCTACAAGAGTATCGGGCAGAAAGACCTGATTCTCGACGGAAAATGAAATAATGCTCAAGGATGATGCTACCTTCGAGGCTGAAGAGTAGCTGATAAATTCAAATAAAATGCACAAAGATTCAAACTAATTTCTTCCTTGACCCTTGGCTAGAGTGATGGAGCAGACTTGGCTTGAATAAAAAGTATTGAGGTTAAACAAGCATGTGTGGTCTGTACAAATGTGAAAAGGAATATCTGTATGACATGGTAAGTGATACGGCTTACAAACTATGGATTAGTATAGACGACCACGTTCTATTGTACGTGGATATAGTAGTCCCCATGGTGAGGTATTCAACATGGACTACATTTGGTGACTACAAATATCTCTTAAGAAGAAAAGAGCCCAGACATAGGGCACAGCTAGATTGGTATCTTTGCTGTCAGCCGGAAAATAACAATCTGCAAAGGCCCTTCTAAAGAGAAGACTTTCCGGCCTCTTGAACCACTGCCCTGCTTACTGAGGTAGTATTTGTGCTTCATATTTGGAGACAATCCTTGGTGTAATGCTCAAGTTGAAAGGTGAATATCACAATCATGTTCCACAGTTGGGACACAAACTAAATGTTCTGAAGAAAAGTTGTGAATGTTCTTCCTCTCATGGTCCAGTATTCCTGCAACATGCTGTACTCATCATGTCTTATCCAGTACACAGAGGAACACTCCAAACAACACCAGTACCATTCCCAGGACTGTATCTGTAACACAAGACGGAAATTAATCAAGCATAGAGACTTAGGAGCTGAAGATTTTAGGTACATGCAGTACCTATATTCATGTCACCATTGATGGGTTCTGGGGTTTTAAGTAATCCCAATCTGTAACATTTTGAGTTTTCTTTAGAGTCTTTGGAGTGAGCAAAGCCTTTGAGTTACAGAGTTTTTGAGTAAGTTTATGAGTGAGGGTGACTAGGAGTGAGTGAGTGAGTGAGTGAGTGAGTGAGTGAGTGAGTGAGTGAGTGAGAGTGAGTGAGTGAGAGTGAGTGAGTGAGTGAGTGACCAACCTATTGTTTATTGACTGTGGAATGGCCTTGATACGTAATCAATTTCTATAAAACATGTTATAGTAAGCATTAGGCCATGTTGAGTGTACATGTAGTATATTTCATTTCTGTTTTCACATCTTCTTCTTTGACTTTAGAATTTACTTTGGCATTCTACGACATAAGTGTCCATTTCTTAATATTTTTACAGCATATATGTGCTCATTTTATGCTATGATTTACAGTACGATCAAAACCTTATTTTTATTTTTGGTTTGTGCACAGATGTTATCCATATAATCAAATACGGCCTTAGTAATTAATAGTAACACCCTAGTTTTATGTGCACAGTAGACCTCACCTCTGTTCCCCACCTTCTCCCCCAGCAGACTGCCTGTCAGTGTGGTGAAGAGGAAGGTGAGTGAGTTTGTGATGGGGACAGCCAGCGAGATGTCTGTCAACACAAAACAACAAGTAGTCAATGACACGACAATTGGAAAATTTCTTGGCATGAGGCTATAAATCCTCATGAAGTTTTAGAAGTGTTCAGAAACTTCCATGATTCACTTTTCTTCTTTCCCGTTCCTTCTTACGGTTTGTCATCCTGCCCCTGAAAATTATTCCAATGTCCTTACCTCAAAGAAAAAAGTAACAAACAGCCCTTTAAGCCTAATCAAATTGTTAGTCCAGAATGCAGCATGTTGTTTCCAGTTGCTAGCTGATTCAATTAAATCGACTTTGATCTTTTTCTCACAGCAACATTAGCTTCCACCTAATTTAATGTACTAGAGTCGATTCCGAGTCACTGCGAGGGTTGCCATTGTCATCACTTACAAATGGTTTCAATTGTTTTCAATTATATGTCCAGGAGATTTTATACTTTTGAAATATTTCTAATGCTATTTGAACTTTCTAAATATTTTCCCCGGTCTATAAAACCTTTGAAATATTCACGATGTGGAACAGAATACTTCTAACAGTTTGTAAACAATGGTAACAGCATTTTGCCATTATTTACCATTTTCTACCATTTTTTGTAATATTGGGTGACTGGGCTAGGATGAAAGCAATTCACACATCCTTGCAAAGTACGGTTGGGTGTAATGTCAATGGCTACCACAGAGGACCCACCAGTGCCCATCAGTGAAATCTAAAAATATACCAGGCAGACAAAAGAGGCGAACTTTTATGGGGCAATAAATGAATTCTACCATTTGGCAAGGTTTACCATTTCTTGTAAATATTTGTAAAAGTGAAAGAATCCTGCAGATGTTTCAAAATTATTGTAAATAAAGAGATTTTTTTGTGATCACTTTCAAAATGTTTCCAAAGTATTCAAAGAAATTTAAATAGATTCAAAATCCCATATTAATCTTTTTGAAAAAATCATAACTGTTGGGGCTTAGATATTGTTTTATTCAAAATAATTCCAACTTATTACAATCATTGTCTAAAAACCCTCATGGTGCCTCGGAATGGACTCTATACATCACCAGCTTCTTGATAAAGTATACTTTACTGTCTTTAACATACATATTGTAGCTCTGAGGAACATGATACATGTGGGAAACTGCAGGCAACTTGAAAAGATTTTAGAGTTCATAATTAATTTGTTCAAGTAAGCGGGTGTCTCATGGTAGTGTAGAATACCTGTAGCAAACTTTTATGGTAGATTCAGAAGCATGACTCCTAAACAGTGAAGTGTAAAAATTGGAAATAGTTCACAGGATATAGCAAACTATGCCAATGAGCCATGCCTTCCACCTATGTGAGAGTGAAGTGAAATGGTTTGTTCTCTTCCCTATTTCAAGTCTCTGACAGAACAAAAGCTCAAACAAGCCGACATCTGGGCTGACAGAGGAATTCCACAAATCTAAGTCCTAACATGTGTCGCTCACGATGAAGTGAAAATTCAGTTTGATTTAATTATATGGATGACATCCTCTGGGAACACCAAATAAAAAGTTTGGCCCCTCAAAAAGTTTCCTTCACTATGAAATCTTAGAGGTCAAAATGGTGGAACAAATGACTAAACACCAAGTACGGTACACTGGATAAAAAGATCCTTCATTTTTGTTATTTCATCTGTTTCTTTGACCTTGGAGTAGACATTGGCATTGTATGACAGTATAGGTTTTCATTTGTTTTGCAATCTACAGTATGTACTTGTTCATTTTGCAGATGCTTTGTACAATTTACAGTATAGTTGAAAACTTTTTCTTTTAATTTTTGGAAATAGCCGAAAATTGATGCGCATACAGATGTCATCCATATAATAAAATCAACATGGCCTAATACATATCTATGGAAACATATTCTAGACTCAAAACAACCATGTGATGATCATCGACTCAACCTCTTAGTTAGTGAGTTAAAGCTTGGATATCTTTCAGTGGATGTGAAACTAAAATTGGCTTACCTGCAGATGCTAGTGTGAGGTAATACACCACAGATCCACACTGGTTGATGATGAATGGAACAAGGTACTAAGATGGGGAATGTTAGATTTATGTCAGACAAATGCAATGTCAAACTGTAGAACTCAGGTGCAAGGATTTGCATTTTTCTCAACATTTTGAATATACAGTAATATCAAGTAGGCATATAGTATGTAAATGATGCTAATAACAGCATGTAACTACTAGTAGTAAAGATATAAATATTTCAGTCATACCAAGCAAGTTCAATGGCAGCAATGCACCTTGATATTGAAAACCATAAACTGCAACTCTGCAAAGAACTGCAAGATGGCGCTGTCCTTCTTGATCTTCTCAATCCCAACACTTCCTCTCTTCAGAAGGGGGTTTGTTGCTCCCCAGAACACAGACACCACCACCAACCAAAATGTGTCACCTTAGGATGATCAGAAATTGACAATTCTTAACAACAAACATTACTACTGGCTATACATAAATGTAAAAAGAGTGATTTGCTGATGCAAAGACATTAAAACACTGAATACATGCACCTTTAACATGTCATCTATTACATATTCAGTAGTAATGTCCCCTTCAACTGAAGTGACAGTCATACAGTCATGAAGTTGCCTACTAGAAAATCTGGTCTATGTGAACAGGTGGTCACTACAAGAAAATTATCTAAGGGGCCACCAAATAGTGATCACATTGACCTGGTGGCCTTGTACTTGTAGATGTGGTCATTTGTACAGGTTTAACTGTACATCTCCCATTAGCTTGAATGTTGTCTGTAAGGAAAGGCATTTTCTTTGTCTATAGTTTTACAATATGTGTATGAAATGCATCTGACTCAATAATACATTGTGCAAGTATCTGTCTTCCTGCTTATATTTTAACAGATCTCAACTATGCACTCATGTCAACTATCATAACCTAACATGGGCATACAAGTAAGCAATAAGACACCAGACAAGTTGTATTCCTTTATATTTCGTCTCTTAGCAACATTAATACAATAATATATAATGTGTAACCTCACAAGTTTTTCCAGATTTTATTAATTGCACTTTAGATCCAGAATGACCTAAAACACAAAATTTAGAATAAAACCAAAGTAAACAATCCATGCCCATGCATATGGTGAGGTATCTTTCATCAAAATCAATACAGTCAACTGAGTCAAGCATTAACAGCTTGAATGAGTGACCACTAGTCCATGATTGATATATACACCTGTGTTACACAATATACTTAAAGTTAATGTTAATGATGATGAAGAGCGGCAAGAAAAATTGCAGCTAGGTCAGGTCATTTATTTGCATGACACATTATAACTTCACCTTAAACATTACACAAAGAAGAACTGAACCAACAGTTAAGAAATCTACACGATCATTTAAAATACTAAGATAGAAAAAAATGCTTAAATAATAAATCATATGTCAGTATAGCCAATACAGTCAGTAGGCCCACAGTTGACTCAATGTGTATCAAATGATGAGTTCAAATCAAATGCCTGAGACATGCATGCCACAAACTGATTTTTAAACAGGGCAAAACAGATTAAGCCCGACTGGAACTGATGAAATTCCGGTGGAACCTATTGATGTTTCCTGTACCACTGTGCTTCCCCCATGCACCAAACGGCACCACCATGGCAGTTACATTATCATCAGTGCCAAATGTCAGAGCCTGGTCCGCGATGAAATGAGCAGCTTCAGGAGGATCCTTACATCGGCCCACAGACTCACACATCTCCTGGTCACTCATGACGAAGGAGATTCCATCAGATGCCAGAACTAGGAATCCATCCTTCCCGTGGTCCACTTCTATTGAACGGGTTTCTGGAATAGATGTGACTCCAAAACCCTTCAGTTCCACGTCGCCAATACTGCGGGTCATGGCGAGACGTCCGCACACCTGAGGCCGCCCCACGCTATTCCAGCTGACAAACCCTCCCGCCTTCTTGATCCGATCCCGTTCTCCTTTCCGGTCGGGCTGGTGGTCCTGCGTGAGACTGATGCCGCGCCCTCTGCGACTGAGCACGGCACGGCTGTCCCCCACACTACCCACCACCAGCTCGTTCCCATTGCGTAACAGGCACACTGTAGCGGTGGTTCCACAGGGAGGAACGTCCCCCTCAGTCATCATGTGGTAGTACAGGTGCCTTGTGTACAGGTTATTAAGTTCTGTAAAGGCCCTCCTCAGTACTGTCTGTAAGTCCTTTTCCCTGTGCAGCCAGTACTTGATGTGTAAAGCCATATGGTACTGACAGTAGTCAGCAGTCAGGCTTCCCCCGTGGCCATCAAACAGTCCAAAGTACAGCAGGTTGGGCTCCAGCTCATCCATGATGATCCTGTCCTCATTTTCCTTGCGGCGACCAAGCTCGGAGGCCCATCCTACCTGGTCCAGCTTGATCTGCGGGATGGGCTTACCGTGCTTGATGCTCTGCTGCATCAAGATATCCAGATTCAGTCGATTGTTCCATGCTCCAAAGTTGTCAAAGTTGACTTCTGAAGTACGGTTATATCTTTTTTTGTCTGATTTGTGAGATACAGCAGACTTGCTAAAACATCTTTCAAAGGGCCTTCTCCATGGAAGTCTGGTACTGGCAACACTGGCATAAAATAAACTGTGCATTCTGACCAGACTGTATTGGACAATAGATGGCCGTTTACATGTGCATCTTTCTTGTTAAGTGCTGAATTAATTTTACAAGTGCAGGGCTTCTTTGAATTTAAATTGATTTTGACTCCTGGTCAGCAATGCTGATTCTTCTCTGTTTCACTGGTATAAAGCTGCTCTGATCCTGTCACACCAACCAATGAGCTACAAAGGAAAGAGAACACAAAGATGTCAGTCTGAAAGGGACTTAAACACTGTCACATACACAGTGAGTATCAGTGCAAATATGTAGAAATCAAAATGAGATTTCAAAAAGTATTATACTATCAGCACAGGAGTGCAATCACCTAGCATCATCAAAATTTGAAGAAAAAGAATATTGCCTCCAAAGACTAGAGACAGGAAGTGAGTAAAGCTAAAGGTTTGTCCCTCTCTTCGTCTTTGTACCTTTTCCTGTAGCTCATTGCAGATATCAATTTCAACAGGTTTCAAAAGAAACAAGGATATGTTGATCTAGACTCCTAGCTCACATATTATATATATCATGTTGGGTTGAGTCGTAACAAGGAGGTTATATAACTACAGCTCATGATGCTTGGAGTGTCCCTTTACTGTAGAGTCGGTGGCTTCAGCAGTCGGTTTCTAGTGCGGAATAGTTGTCAGCACTGTATTTCCATAGCTAAAACTTTCCCAGCACTGGAAATCCAGTGCTAATGCTGTCTCAGGACTTGGTTTCCAGTGCCAACAGGACGGTTTCCAGTGCAAGGCTGAAGCTGCCTCAGCACTGGACTTCCAGTGCTGAGATTTTCTTAGCACTGGACTTCCACTGGAGTTGCTGTGTTGACGACCACTTCAGCACTAGTGTTCCTGAGCTGAGAAAAGAGCCCACTACTCTTGTATATTCGTACAATTTGCGATAAAAAAAATAACATGCTAAGATTTAGATTAAAGCAAAGAATTGCTCAAGAAAATTTAATCTATAAATCAGAGCAACCAACTACAATTACAAATGTTAAAAAAATAACTCTCACTCAGTCACTGAAAAGTATGTAGATACCCAGCCATGCATATGCCTCATACTAGCTAGTCATCATCATGTTGCTAGTACAATTCATATAATTTATAAATATCAATATATAAATTGCTCAATATCTGCTTCAGCCTACTGACTTGTGAACTCCAGACCAGTTGTAAATCGTGATGAAATGCACGTACATCTCTTCCTTATGCATGTTGTTGATCAGTTGTTGTTGTCCTTACTATGATATAAAATTGCCCCCCACAGACACATACATATAAATGACGTTTTATCACACTGAAACGTTCTTATGAATCATGCCCTATATCTTGATAGTACACAGACTCACCCAGGCTCGTCATGATGTGTACGGACCAGCAAAGAGCAGAGTTTTGTCCTGTAGAAAGCAGAAAACAATTTATTGTCTTGTGACTGTCACCATTTCACCAGAGGTCTGTAAAGGTCACAGGTCAACTGGAAGTAGAAAAGTACAGTAATTAACATTAGATATACATTTTCTGCTAGAGATGGATATGATTAAATTTTTTAAAAATAAATTGATGTATAGACGAAACACGTTGTCTGTCAATCTTTGTGTAAGGGCTACATTACCAATTATCGTTTTAAAATGTGCGTTTAGATGCTATTAATTGACTATTCTGTAGGTTACTACTACTCCATGCTGATTGGTTAAAGTATCTACATACCATTCGCTGATTGGTTCCCAAACCGCACACGTACGGGTAACATTTCGTCACTGCGTGGAAAGGACCGGGAAAAAATCATTTCGCAACATGGTGAGGCTTTCTTTTTACGATTTTGTATACATTTCAGACCTTATAAATGGCATGCTTGATATCAAACGAAAGTTCAATATCTGGCCGCCACCACAGAAGTCATTCTGTTGTGTCGTTACGTTGATGATACTGATAACTTGGCACATATTGTATGACCAGATGGGAAGCATGGCATCCTCAGGGGGGAGGGGGGCAGTGTTCAAAATTGTTTCTTTCCTGAAATGTGTGAAAAGGTTTTGTTCACAGTTATATAACGTTATCAGTACACGTTTAAGAGATAAATGACAATGTGTCATGAATAAAAGAGAAACATTAGCCTGTATATCAAGGACTTCCTGCTTCGTAGTCAAGTGTAATCAAGTTGCTAGTGACAGTCAGTGAGGTTGTGGCCCCCCAAAAGTAAATTATGAAGGAGAGCAATTTGCTTTCAAGAGGCCACGTCTAGCGAAATAATAGACGGTAAACGAGGACAAAAACAACAACAAATAGATCCGATGATCATCTTTCTTCTTTGCCCATCAAGTAGAGCTAAAGATCAGTCACCAGCAGTGGTGATATGCGGATTACTGAAATTTAATTATCATTCATATTGAAAAATTATGTTTGTGATGGTTTTCTTGTTGCCATGACCTTTTACTTAAGTCTACGGTAAGACTGTGAAATTATTATACCATGAATATCTGTTTTCAACTGTGAAATCATTTTTTTCCCTTCAACCACACAATAAACCACTGCGATAGTGTGTTCTTTTGTTAGTTCCCCTGAACAGCCCGTACAACTACAAGCTGTGTAAGACTGGGAATGTAAGGTGTGGTCCACTCTCACCAGAATTGAACCACACTTTTTGATAGCTGCAGATAAATGCGTTTGATGATCTTCTTTGGAATCTTTGCTTACATCCATATTTTGCATGTTTGATTCCACAGAAACCTCTCATGCTCCAAGGGCACACCCGTGCCATCACCCAGATCAGGTACAACCGGGAGGGGGACCTGCTGTTCTCCTGTGCCAAGGACACCAAGCCCTGCGTGTGGTACTCCATCAACGGGGAGAGACTGGGCACCTACAACGGGCACAACGGGGCCGTGTGGGCGCTGGACATTGACTGGCAGACCACCAAGGTTCTCACCGCAGCAGCAGACAACAGTGCCAGGCTCTGGGACTGTGAGACAGGTACTGGTGTAGAGCACTGTAACATAGTGTAAATAGGGAACTGTCTGTAGGGATCAGGAATATCTGGACTGGTTTTAATTTTGCAGTTGAAAATGCCATGCAGGGTTTTCTGTTTGCATCTCGAAGATCTCATGTTTACCTCTTCATCGCAAAGTAAAAACAACCATGGACAGTCCCCTGTTTAGTAGTCATGGTGATAAACCTGTTCATGGTTCTATCTGCACATCATGATGCAATGTCAAAGGTGAAGGCCCCTAACTTTTAATGTTATGTTTCAAAGACCTTCAACTTTGACATGATACCAAGATTGCTACTTACAAGTCATGCACAGTTAGAACCTTGATGAGTCTTTGGTTTGTTATTGTTTTGTTTGTGTGTTTCAAATCTTTTTGTTAACTTTATTCCCTCAATTTCCCTGAATGTGACCAATATGTTCTCAACCTACATAAATGTCTGAGTAGAATGTTTACAAAAAGACTCAAGCATGAAAATATTACCTGTATAAACCTGGTATTAACAAACAGATTTGTCCAATAACTTGAATAAGGACAGATGGCACATTACTTTAATTCATAGTGATTACAGACATGCATCCAGATCAGTAGCGACAATCATGAATCTTGTCCAATCTTTCTTGTTTCAGGAAAACAGCTGTTCCAGTGGGATACCAACAATGCTGTGAGAACATGTGGGTTTTCCTACAGCGGAGACATGATCATGTTCTGTACTGACAGACAGATGGGGTACAACCCAACATTAGACATCTATGACATCAGAGCAGGGGAACAGCTAGGTGGGTACAACATGATATCTTGTATGTTGTCATTGAAGTATGGTACTATGTAAGTTTTACTGTGTATATGCTTATTCTGACAATGCTACTTTTTAATCTTCATAGGATAAACTTTGTCTCTAGAACCAGCAATAAAATTATGCTGTAACAGTGCTGTATTTACCCAATACTAATCTTTTTTCATAATTAATTGTCATTGTAACTACTTCTGTTGTCATCACATGTCAATTGTAAGTAGTTCTATTACTACTCAACATATATCTTGTTACCATATTTTCACTAATCTTGCTTGTATTTTCACATGTTATGTTCTTGATTGTACACCTGTTTTGTGGACACTGATGCTGCTGATATAATCTAATTGCCTGAGTTTGGAGCAATTTGCTTTATTATGTTGTTTTATTTTGCAAAATTTTTAAGAATGAAGGTGGCTGCACTTTGCTCTTGGGAAGTATGAATAGTTGTTGGATAAGGATACAGAACAAAGATGGTTAAGAGCTGTTGTCACCCTTACATTTTTCGCAGCAAACAATGCCCCACTGCTGAGCATCCCGATCGAGGGCCCAAAAGTCACATCGGCCGTCTGGGGAGGTTTGGATGAGTACATCATCACAGGTCACGAGAGCGGCGAGTTCAGTCAGTTTGATGTCAAGGTCAGAGCACAATGTACTAAAAGCACACTGTTTGTCCCTAGTACACTGACATAGGTTGATATTTCCACTGTGATACTGATGATCCATAGTGATGTTTTGTTAATATTGTTACTATTATCTCTGGTTCTGCTGTTTAACTTGTTCTATTTAAGAAGAAAATTGTAACCAGTAATCTTGAGGAAACCTTTTGTGTAGCAAATGATTGAATGAAGTTGCTGGATGAGTATTAAAATATGTCTGATTGTCTTCTCTGTTGTTGTACAGTCAGGGGAGAGAGTAAGGAACGTAAAGATCCACAGCAAGCAAATCAACGACATCCAGCTGAACAAGGACCGCACCATGTTTGTCAGCGCATCGAAGGACACCAATGCCATGGTCAGCATTTAGACAATAGCAGCATTTCTACAACTTGTCATCCAAACTATTTCTTTAGCTGATAGATAATGCACAGAAGATGATGATTTACAGAAAAGATTGAATGGGAGGACATTTTATTGAAATGGGAAAGAAAAAATGTATGCAAAACCATGATGGCATCTAAAACAAGTGTGCAGTTTTAACTTAAAAGTGTGAAAAAAAGGCACCTTCAAATGAGGAGTTAGCATACATATATGAATTCTCTCTTTGTTAGTCTTCCACAAATGATTGTCAGTATACTCTGACTGAGAAGTACTTTGCTAAGCCTTATGTTGTCACAAATGTGTATTGTGCTGCTGATTTACAAAACTATGAAGGTCTTTTGATTGTTACTGTCCTGAACTCTTTAAAAAAAATGTTTGTATGTATTTTATTTATAACTTCAATGTTTGTTTCCAGTTGTTTGATGCTGACTCCCTTGATCATCTCAAGACATACAAGACAGAGAGACCAGTCAACTCTGCTGCCATGTCACCACGAATGGACCATGTGAGTTACAATCATGGTGTTATGATCAGTCAAGAATGAAAGATGGACTGTAGCAGAATACGGAAATAGAATAGTATGACTTTTTATGATACATGTGAGTAAAGACGTCAAGTGTTTCCTCACATGCATAGTGGTAAAGAAAAGCTTGACTCACCAAAAGCTGTTACTCAAGCAACTGGACATGATTTTGGAAATGTAACATCCAGTACCTTTTGTCAGTGACACCGAGGAGATCTGGTAGAAAACAGGTTTTATACCTGAACTCTATGAATTGATATTTAAAAGTGTTCAGGATAAATTTTAGATAGTCTAATTGCTGTTAGTGCTGGGTTTGCAATGTTCTTTGTGCCTTTCTTTTAGCAGCCAGCTGGTGTCGCCAATGTTGGTGTTGTTACAGTTGGGTTCTTCACATTTGAGTCTGTAAAGTACATTGGCCTTGATACATTTCCGAGGTCGTCTTTAGGATGCAAAGTTAGTGGATGCGAACAATACCTGAAACATCTGACTGTTTCTAAAATTATATCTTATTTGGCATATCATATTACCTTGAGGTCTAACCTTAATGGGCATGTTAACCAAAAATTTGCAACAAACTTGGTACAGTGCTCTAGACAAAGACACTATAGATAGGTCCTTTCTTTTTCTATTATTTATTTTTTTTCTAATTATAATAGAATAGTGCATTGTAGAACAGAAGTTATCTGAAAGACTGACTGTATTGGGATTTGCCATGTTTTTGTACCCCAGGTTGTTTTGGGAGGTGGTCAGGAGGCTATGCAGGTTACCACCACATCCACCCGTATTGGCAAGTTCGATGCACGCTTCTTCCATCTCATCTTTGAAGAAGAATTTGGTCGGGTCAAAGGCCATTTTGGTCCAATCAACAGCGTGGCATTCCACCCAGATGGCAAAAGGTAAGAACTGATAACAGTAACATCTTAGTATTTGAAAATGTCACAGTATGACTATGACAGTGTGAGCTTAAATGTTCATGTGAGTTGGTAAATTGCTTTATGTAGCATTCAATCTGTTTGATGACTCAAAAAACTGGACTCACTGGAATATTTGACAGAATCGCTTATTTCTCTTCCACTGTCTGACGGTTCTGAGCCAATTGTCTGATACTACTACATGAATATATTTTTAAAAACATGTTGACAGTAGTTCCAAAAGGATCCCATTTTTTGGAAGCCTTAAACATCCTCAACCATCACATTTGATGCACTGTGGATAAACATGTCAGAAAAGCAAGGGGAGAGAAGAAAGAGCCAACTTTTTTGTAAAATGACAAGAATAACCTGTGCCGAGTACCAATGTAGTAGAATTAAAGTAACATGCACTTTGAAACTTTGAAACTTCAAATATCTAGTTGTATGGCTGCACCCATCTTTGTCAGAAATTAGGAGCACAGCTTCAGTTTCCAATGCTGAAAAGTGCATATACTCCATATAATCTATACTTGAAACAAAATATACTACTTGTGCCATGTTTCAATCAAACATACACTGACGAATGCCTTACCCATGTTTTCTACAGCTACAGCTCTGGTGGAGAGGATGGTTATGTCCGGGTGCACTACTTTGATCCACAGTATTTCGAGTTTGAGTTCGAGTTTTAGAAATGTAGCAGTCCTTTAATGTTCTAATCCACAAATATCAGTACATAGCAGTCCTTTAATGTTCTAATCCACAAATATCAGTACATTTAATATTACATGATCACGATATTTCTTCACATTTATTGATATGTATTCTGTGTATTGAGTGCTACATGTTTTAAGGCAGGCTACATCATTTCGTGTGGGAATGAATGAAACAAATTATTATAGCCACATTAAAAGATCACAAATTTTTACAACTTGTGGAAACTTCAGTGGTGTCAAGTTGGCTGAATGGTTATGGTGTTTGGCCCAGAAGCTAGAGGTCCTGGGTTCAAACCATGTAACATGCCACCAGTGTTACCATGCCCTAGACACAGTCCCCATGGCCTCAAAAAGACAGTGAGACTACCATACCCTTGCCCTTTTTTGTAGAAATTGGTGCTTGCTGAAATGTTGAACTATGAAATGAAAGAGGTTGACCCTTCACTTAAAAAAATTGACAGACTTAGTCTAACTCAGTAAGTAAACTTAGCCAGCATTGTTCAAAGAATGTTATCTTCTCAAGTATACCTGAAGTTGTCTATAGTTTGACTACATATTCACGTATGCCTGTTCTGTAGACATCAGAGAGAGATACGGAATCATGTAAGTGCAAAGAACATTTCAATAAATGTTGAAGAAGCTTAGTTCTGGTGTCCAGTCATTTGCACTACTTGGATTGGTATGTTCACGGAGGTTATACATTTGTGTATTTACCTACATGAAAATGGAGGTATTGTTTTTGGTGTGTGTGTTTATGTGTCTGCTGTCTGGATTTTTTTTGTCAACATAACTCAAGAACCTCTTGATGGATTACCATACGGTACTGCCATATGGTACTTGAACCTTCCTTTCGGGCAATGACACCCTAGCAGACCAACCCACCCAACCCTTGCATTTCCAACAGGAAGATTGCTGAAGGTGCTTTACATGCTTTTTCTGCCACATTTCATCATAGCATGAACTTAATCATTGATTAAAACCATTGACATGATCAGTTTTTAAGCAAATCAACAAAATTTTGTATTACTTTCAAACATATGATAAATTTTGACAAAATTCAGTCCTTTTAATTGAAAGCTGAGAATGAAGCTATCTCACATAAATTGTTCTTGTATTTTCACTTGCCTTTGTGTGTGTCCCTGTGAACAAGATGCTGTGAATGGCTGGATGCATTGGTTTCATACTTGGTGTGTGTTTGAGCCCCCTAATGTTTAATTTTGAAACTGATGACTTAATTTGCATAATTAATGAGGAAATTATATAATTTCATTGTTCTCCATAACAACATCAATAGATTTGTGATAGATGGAACATTAACAGATGCCAAATATGCAAATGAGGAACTAATTTGAATAATAGTGCAACAATGGCAAAACTGCTTAATGATAAATGTTGGGAATTTTATAGTTGTGACATATGTAAGTTAGTCAATGATGAAGATCACTGCATAAATGATGTAAATTTTCAAATCATTTGCATAAAATCTACAAAAGCTCTGAATATTTCATGGAGGTATGAGGTCGCCGAACTCTAGTATACACGATGTGACTTTTTTAGTCGGAGCTGATGCAAAGTAGTAGTAATATATGTTCAACAGTTGTGTATGATCATTACATCACTATTTGCTATTTAAACCAGGCAGTGTAGTTTCGTAACTACCACTTGTCTCATGGTGTTAGAGCTACTGTTTGGTCATGTTATCTGGCAAAAATAAAACTGCAAAGGCTTTCCTGGCGATTTCACCCCTGGTGTTACGTACGAAGATAGTGTGTAGATGGCCATACTCACCAGGAACATGTCTAGTGTATATTATGAGGCCAAACCATGGGCAACATATACATGTAGTCAATATGCGGACTCCACACTCTCACGGTTTGTCAGACGAGCTCGAGAAAGTTCAGGAAAAATTGCAGTAGAATTATCTGTATCCCCTCTGACCAACTGCCAGCCCTGGAGACACAGGCACGAGGCGTATTCACATGACGTCGGGAGGGCGATAACAGACACCACCCATCCCTGCCAACAGTTTGTCGAGCCATCTCCCAACCAGCTACGCTGAGTATCCGGCTATAAGATACCCCCTAACCGCATCAAGATGCAGGGTCTTAGATCATGCAACAGATGTAAAAGACACAGAGACCTTCAGGACTTTCACCTTTGTATTTTTTGTTTCTAGATCTATGTGTGTACTTGACGGGTTGATATCATTAGCGGACTTACGGCATTCTTCGTAATCACGCAATTTCAAATGGTTAATTTCAAATTTGGTTTTTCTTTCGTTTATCAACATCAGTCAATATGTTCATGATAGAATAGCTAGCGTTACGGTCACGATTAGAGCTTAAGTGTCTTCAAGTCGGTCAAACTTGGTATCATATCATCGAAAGATCTTTCAGTGCGTAGTTGTAAACTGAAAACCGTTTTCAGATAGCAGGCTTTCTTCTCGTTCTAACTGTCCCCTTTTTGGATTTCCATCTGCTGGAAGACGAAACGTATGCAAAGCAACAATAAGGCCCAGTCTGCTTGACTCTAACTCATGAATGACGCCAGCCTGAACACTTTGCAGTAAACCGCGGCCGGTTCAACAGGCCACGAAATGACGGCCGTACTATAATTGTAGGAGGAAACTAACTAAAGTTTGCTTTCAAAGAAAGAAAATTACAGCCGGTCACAAAAAATTCGTCTTTCACATTAAAGGCCATGAATGGACGGCCACAAGTTGTTAATACTCCTAAAAGGCGCAGACGTTTCCCCTTTATGAGTAATGAAGTTCATGTCATTGCCTTTGTACCTTGTCTTTGTGGAATAGTTAGATGCTCTAGTCATCTAGTCATGCAAGTCGCAACAATCTAATTACGAGATGGGAGGATTGTAGCGGAGGGAGGGGAACGATGGCGTCATTCCACTCCAAAGTATAACCTCAGTCGTCTTTAATCGGTCACTGGCCTGAACTCAATTTGCGCCGCACAAACTTCTGTTGGCAGGTTATCAAACACTCTGCCCTTACTCCTTCTGACCAATGAGAGACTCGTTGCTTCAGCGATATCAGTAGAGTCACTTCACTCTCGGGACCTGAATCTAATTCTGTAAGTGAATGAAGGGTTCATATCTTGCTCGCCTCATATTGCACCCAGTTTCTCTATGTGAAAAACAAGGGTTTTATCACACTTCTTGCGTCATTGTGGAGGCGTTTTGTGGCTGGCTCCTACAACAGGTGACAAGTATAAAAGCCATGAAAACGAAGATGGACGTTTTACCGACCCGATCGCGACCAAAGGTTTACTTTATATAACAGCGGCGAAGTGTAGAATCGTAATGTCTACTAATGGCGCAGTCCACTAGACGGAAATCGTTTGACGACCTCGCTGCGACGTGGATTTGAATAACCCTTGATTTCATAATTGGAATGGCATGCAAAATTTTAAAGCATGACTTAAGGCAACAAAACACACAGCGTACAGAGGTGCGTCTTTTTATCTATGACAATTCGTTGATCGATCTTTCAAATCGCTCGGTCGCAGGGAGGGCGCCGCCATAGTAAAGGGGGGGGGGGCTATGAAAGACACGGATGCAATGTTACAACCTTGCCATATGGACTTGTGTTAAATAAGTTAACGGTGACGTTGATTTCGTTAAGATAAATTTCTTTGTGCCAGGAAATGACTGGAAATGACGTCATCGATGAACTATGCAAAAAAGACATGACATGCAACGTTGGGAATAAATTTGTCGGACTTCCCGACCGGCATCCAGTATTACTCCTACCACGGAACGGAGTACAAGCTACTCAAGACTACTGCGAGGAACAGACTTGGTGGACTCCTAAGAATCGAATTTGCGGCACGGGATGACGAGACTACCTTTCCTCAGTTTCCTGTTGATGGCAACACTTGCAGTCCTGAAGAGTAGTGCCGCTTTGGAGGTTGGTTACATAGAATCTAAACTAGAATACATGCAATATAGAAATATATTGAGAAAACCTCAAATTTCAGCGTTCAGCTATGTTGTATGCAATTATTGGCTTCAATCGTGATGAAGAAAATGAGCAAAGTTGGAAAATTCGATTTATCGATGAAAAAATTATTCGCGATCGTGTTTTTTTTTACAAATTGATGTGAAAGGTGCTTGATAGAAATATCTCTAGGACGTCGACACATTAAGCGTATCCTCGTACGGCATCATGTACACGTGTGCGAACTGGTCTTGAGAGATATTGGGTGGCTTGTGAATATGTTGCAGACTTCAATTAAAGATTGAGACTTACCTTTCTAGGTGGACAACGTCCTTGTTGATATATTTCCATAATACGGTATCCAATTGTATCTAAGGGATATTCTTGGTGAGATATCTGTCTGATAGGGGTTCTGTGTCTTCTGTTTCATAAGTAGACGTCACTGCCCCTATCATTATCTTGTCTCTATCCCTCACTCATCTTCACTGAATCTCTTGCTTACTGTTTGTAGCTACTTTAATTTGTTGATATAGCACTCTTTACTAACTTAGCCGTTCAAAGCTGCGATATTGACCAGCTAATTATAATGCTTGTTCACTGCAGCTGTGTTCAAGCGACCAGGACTGCATCGTCGCCAATGGGTACGGCAGCTGTTGTGCACCCCGCGTAAGCTTCTTCTCGCCCGTACCGCAGTGCAAACCAGCGACAGAAGGTGGCGAGGTGTGCTTTCTGGAGAGCAACAAGTAAGGGGAACGGTTTCAGCAATACATAACAAGTGCAATGAATAAGGGGTTAATAAGAACCGTAAATGTAAAGATGAACTTGAGGAAAAAGCAACAGAGCCCATCTTCAATGGTCCTGACAGAAGAGCAAATAATTATCTACGCCCTTTTCCGTCGAAGTACATTCATTATGGTACCTGTTCATGATTACTTTGACGTCATTTCCGCACCATCAGAAATAGACTGTACGCAAATACAATTACTATGCTGGTAATGTGCTACGTGACTAGTCCTTGGCATTTCTGACAATTGAATATAGCAGATAAGTTTAAATTAGACCAAACCTTTCCCACCCTGTTGTATTCCATCTGGTTACTTATTGTTAGAACTGTATGGTGACAAGAAGACATGATAGGTATTGTCTCACACAAACGTTTTGCCGTTACTCCAGCCTGCCGTACCCGATGAAGCGACCGAGCCCGTTCTTCATCTGTCCGTGCGCCAGTGGGCTGGTGTGCCGCCGGGTCGGCCATCCCGTGCTCGGCAGGTGCGGCCCACAGGCAAAGTAGACATACAAGTCTTACTTCTAGAACAGGCGATGCGGGATCTAAAGCACGGATCAAGGACGCGGCATGTTTCTCTGTGCACAACATAGATTCGTTTCCTTTTATGTAATCTTCCCGAATAATTTCTTTCCTAAGATGCTTAACGTCACAGTAAATACATAAAATTGCAGTTGAATACATAAGGAAAACACCTTTATACAATTCTATCAGATTGAACTCTGAAAACCCAATGCAAATATTAGTATTTTGTTATGCAGAAGGTAGCATATCTTCCTGAATATATTAAGAACATCGTATTTATTACCGCGGTTATGTGTGTGTGTGTCATCATAGAAAACCATGTTAGATGCGGTATATTTCAAATGCTTCAGCAAACTTCATTACACAATTACGGTAGCCAGGTGGGCCAAATATACAAGCAAAATAAAGTGTATGACGTGTTCACTCTTCGTTTGATGTGATTTATGTTAAGTTATGATTAACAGATGAGCATTTAGCAGACCTCCTATAGAATACATACTACTTGCATAGTGCAGCTTAGGCAGACATGCGAGGGCCTTACTCCATTCTATCTTTATCCATGACATACATGATGCGTTCGCTGGTAAACTCGTAACTGTTGTTATGTTTATCCTTTGAGCCCGGGTATGAGGAGTCCTAAATACAATCGCGGTCAGTGCCTCTTAGACGAGTTAACTGGCCAGCACACGAGTATGACGTAGGGTATGGAACGTCTTATCAAAAGACAACTTAAGCTGATATTTGTTTGATTTACGCATTGGTGTCATGGCATCATTAGAGTACCTTGTTAGAGCGTCCCGAATGGTTTTAGACATGCTAATATGATCTCACATCGTATTTATCATCGGTGGAGTTGGGTTGATTATAACCTTACGTTTTCAGATAAGGGTTTTAGTCAGGCGTGATGATAGTTGCAATGATCTATACTAAACAAACGCACACATCAGCCGCATTATGCTTAGCACAGTTCTGTATAGCTGGTATAACCACCCTTCGGCGTAACACACCAGATTTTCAGGCACGCGGCTCTTCAGTAGCTGATTTATCTGAACGACATGTCACACCAACTTTGGCACATTTAACGGATCAAAAACGCAAAACATAGATATATACGTAAATTTTATGTATACAAGTAAGTCCGAATAAGATATTCTTATTATAATTTTGAAGCAAGGTGTTAGAACAGAATTTAAGCACCCAGAAAAATATATTCCATGTGATTCAGGGGTACAACTATAGTTTAGAGCACAGAGTTTAGAGTACTCTGAGTTTAGAGTAAATATGCACTGAGCAAACTTTCGTCGTATCCATTTTAAGCTGTGAGCTAGCATACGACCCACACTGCCCACTTCGCCTGCCCAGTACTCACGGCGACATCACAGTGTCCGTCCTGCTATTTTTGCACATCGGGTCTATTCTGGGATCCTATGGACGATGACAAACAGGGACGGACAGAAGCCATGCTGACATGACAGGAGAGCGGGCGGGCATCTCAGCAGGCGCCGGGTGGGAGGGTCGATGACAATTGACGACTTCATCTGGAAGAAAAGTGATGTCAACACCAGACATTATTGATGATGGTGTCAAGAGCTTTTGTATGTACGTCTGCAAATGTAATAAACAGATAACTAACTTGTCAGGCTCAGCATTGGCGTCTGCGCTAATATAAAACATAGATACACGTGTCGATGATATTGATCTATTTGTAACAACATAGCAGGTTGTTGTGTTCCCAATGTAGCCTCCACCAGGCCGTCCTACGGGGGTACGGAGATAGTAGAAATCGACAAACAAATCGGGAAATTGGCCTGGGTAGTCAGTCCACGCCAAGGTTAATAGAAGAAGTTTATTTGCAAGTTCGTGCCCGAGGGCTAATTGCAAGTACATGAACATGGTATAAACATAGTAGATATACAAGTGACAATGGACAGTTATGAACAATATTCTACTGTAATATAGTAGTATTGCTATTTCTAAACAGGTTGTTAATGTCCCCCCTCCTGCAAACCCCCCTGGTAGCAAAACTCCCCTGACAGATTATTCCCCCTATAAGTTATATCAACAACCAGCATAGTCAGTCTGGTAGAGACTGACGAACGTCCGGGTAACGCATATTCTGCAAATTTACCTATTGTAACAACAACAGTGTGATTTATAGATAGCATCTGCCTTCTGTGTCACGACCAGTGAAAGACTAGTTAATCAGTGAGCTTAACTGGTTTACCATTTCAAGTCGTTTACCTTGCCCCCCTAATTCTGAAAGAGAATATTTATTCAATACAGCCTCTGATGGATAAGATGATACTGAGCCACATTTCGATTGACATTTTGTTTTCAGAACCACGATACTCGTATGAAAAGCGGATACTCAATTACTTTCTAAGAAAACTTTGTATAGCTTTTCTAACAATCCTGAATAAATCCTGCTAACATTCAAGATAGAGGCATATGCTTGATTACAGACAGAATATGCGTAGCCATTTGTGGTCCACATTATGTACAAGTATTACACTGGAAAAAAAAATAGAAGAAAAAAATTCACTAATAGAAATATGTAATGGTCGAAACTTATTTTCTGGACTTTCCTTTGAAGTTAAGGGATAGAATTATTGATTGATTAGGTGCCCCTTTTGTAGTTACTTCCGCAAAGTACCATTTCTTGGAAAAAAGGATGATGTTCTCTTTGATACAACACAACTATCCAGAGAATTCAGCTTGAGTTGCCGTGATGTCATTTCCAGACTGCCCAGTACCCCTGCCGTCAGTCTTACTGGGGCATGACGGAAGCCCTCGTCGATGCTCTAAATTTAAAGAACCCAAATATTAACGAATGCTAGATAGGATTTTCTTATGTGTAAAAGCTGTGTGTGTGTCTCTATTGACACAATAATTACATACGCATAAAGTGTGACACAATGTGACATGCTGCCATGTCACACTTGTTGATATCGTCCAGCTGTGCGAACACAACAACATTCAGGATGCTGAATACAAACTTTGTTTGGAGTCACAGTTCCGTTTTGTCAGAATACCACATAATCTTTACAGATAATCCAACAAAAGTATTGTCATGGAAGGACATACTTTTAATGAATTACAAGATCATACATTTCAGAAATATCTTGGATGACTTCGACTCTGTTGGTTGATGCTTGCCATCACTAGGAGGGCACGTTGGTGGCATTTCCATGGATACTGTTACCAGGGGTGTGGACCCTATCATCGCTCACGGTGGTATCAAACGCCGGATGATGAGTAACCTACAATGTCATGTCACCAACAACTTTATCCCGACACGCAGTCGCATTTCCTAAACATTCTATACTACCAATGATAGTAAAATAATGATAATGATGATAATAATAGTGATTATCAAATGCCCTTGAACCAGCTTTTATGCAATGCGCAATGGGATGGGGGTCTACATCAGAAAAGAAAAGAAGAGGAGGGTGCTATTTAGAAGCTGCACCAGAAGTCAAGATGGTATGCCGACTATTCAGTCCACACTCTGTCAGGACCTGGGGGGTATAAATTTCCTGGACCCATTCCGGGGCAGGCAGACTTGGAAGCAGATCTCTCTAGCTGCCCTGCCTACATTTCTCCTGGTCGTGATCACGGCAAGGCTGTCCCTGTAGACTTCTTCAACAGTCTCTGCGCAACAAACTACAGACAGAATGAACAACAGATATGAAGGTATGAAATACGCTTTTTTTGTTGAGTTAGATCTGCTGGCAGTAGAAAAAGTATTTTAGACACATTTGCTGAACATTCCGTGCTACAATATGCGTATATGTAGGTGAACATTTCAATATTATTAACCTGGAAGCAGATTAACCTAACGGAGTCACGCTAAGTAAGATAAAAAGCTTTTATAAGTTTTAAGTAGCTTCATCGTATAGTTGGTGTACCAGTGACGGAAATTGAATTGCACTGGCATCGAGTGTTGCAAGCTGATGTACTGCAAGTTTCCGTTTGACTGACAGGGATAGAGATAGAGGTTTCCTTGCCATGGCATGTGAGTACATTGGGGCGATCTTCACAAGTAGTAACTTTAAAAGCACTTCGAACTTTGCGTTGTAATACATACACAACTTAAACAATCTTCATCTACTCTGCATTTTGAGGACCTATTAATTTGAGGTGTAATAGATGAAGTATTGATGCATACTTCCCACCGTTCCACCCATACCCATTCTCCAGACGCCCATTTGCATAGCGCTTTGACGCACGTATCACATGTGTAGAAACGGTAACGCTTTCAGTAATTTTACATTTCGGTTAAGTCAGGCACAGCGAGTCGTTACGGGAATCTCCCCCCAGAAGGACTCGTCGGTACACGAATTCTTTATACCTCAAACCAAGGAGGTTTGCTCAAACGATGACAAAATCTTATATAATGTAATCTACTTTGGGAGGGACTGGGGCGCACCCTACGTCCTGCACGTCTCGGGAAGACAGTATAAACCCTGACACCTAGAGTATAAAGAGCATTGGGGAAAAGGTTATCCTGATTGCCAGGGATAACAAAGAGCAGAAGAGCACTTCCATGTACTATGAGGGTATAAGGAAGTTAGATAAATAGAGAAAGAAGGGCTTGTCCTACTCAAATCACATACCTCATGAGCAAGAATCTGGGGATCATGAAATGTTGGACAGAAAAGTTAATTTTCAGCAGCTTATTACTACAAGACCACTTTCTAGCAGTGCATGTTTTGAAACTTTTGTTACCGACAGCTTAGGCCACTACTTACGTGTACCAGAGCAGGCAACTCTTTTCTCGGATGATAAATTCTCCTTTGTAACAAATCATACACCAAGTATATGATTGTTGTGCCACATTTTGTAATGATAGGGTTTGCAGTCTAAAAGCATTCCCAAAATAGATCATGTAAAAATAAACACAGGGATTGATGTATATGTGTAACAGATATACTTATAACAACTGGAAAGCAATGATCTTGATAGAAATGTCACAGTTTACATTTGAAGATGCAAAGAGAGAGATTCTCTGTATCCTAGAAGACTTCCTGGCAGATCGGATTCTACATTAGCACTGTGCACTGGAATCGTTCTTCTGTAGTTCCTTATTGCTTATGAGAACTGGCCTTTACATACTAGTATGTTGTAGTAATACACGTGGACGGTAACTGGTACTTCATGGTACCTCTACGTTACCTACAGAACTAAACTTGAAAAAACACCAACTTGAGGCTTCTGACCTTCAAAACTAAGAACTTGAAAAACATCACGACTTGTGAATATATTACTGTGGAAGCTGGTGAAGCAGTGGGTGAAGGGTACCTAATCAGGTCACATCACAAGCGCGTTTGCGATTCTAGTCCGGGTCACCGTCACGCATACCCCTGTCATGTCAAACCTGCTGCTCCTGCAGCCCCTGACAGTCTGTGACAACTGAACAAGACAGACGCTTTTAGGAACTAAATCAGAGGAGACGGACTGAGAACTGGTAATGCAACGAGGTCCCTCCAAAACGCCTGTCCCTGTACATAGGAAATGTAATTAAGTTTTATGGGAAGAATAGTCATTGCACATAGGAAATAGCTTTATTGCATTTAAGGAAAAAACATACACTAGATTCTTTGAAGTATGGAAGAACTGCCGCAGTGCATACTAATTATCATTACTGATTGACTGACAGCTCGTAACACTGTGAACTCAGTTTGTTTCAAAACGCTGTTTTACAGTTTTGAATTCTAGAAGAGGTTTCACGATCAAGAGCTATTTTCTCCGACATGGGGCCATATATAGGAGACCTGATACCTGAAATCCGATAGGCTGGATGAAAAGATCAATCATGATTGGTGGTTGTTGTTGACCTAGTGTAATCAATACTCATTACCACATATCGGCAACAGTGAGGTGGTCGCTGCCGGGAAAACCATTGCCACTCTCGCAGTTATGACAACATACAGCCCGATAATGCATAAACCTGACACAGAGATATCATGTGATATAAAACAAAGTGCAAACGTGTAATTTGTTATTGGCACTAAAAGATGGGCATAGCAACGCTGTCAGGGTTTTCGTGAAGCTGTAAACTGAGATACTACCACGCCTGCCGTTACATCGTACATACTTGTTACAGTGAACATCACTGAGACATAGATAACTTTCAACGTGTTATGGTTTGGTTCAAAATATAAAAGCGACACATACAGTGTGCTTCCGACGCCAATCTGCCAATTTATGTTCTATGTCAACTTGTAATACTGAAATGTGTCACATATTCTTACATATTGTGACAAACACAAATTCTCACAGAACAAAACTATGGGAAGCAGCCCCACTGATCCAAGGATTTACAAGAAAAACTTTAATCCATGCATGCGGTACCCGGAATCCTCTAGCCGATACTGGGTTTGGTGTTCATGTGGTTGTCTCATGATCTCAACCGTGTAGGAGTCATTCAGCCAAGATATACGTCATTGATTGTTGGCTACTCAACAAATTACTACTACTAAAGAGCCCTTTCCATTAGACAGTGATCACTGAGCGACCGTCAGTGACCAAAATTAGATTTCTGACATCCTTGACTTTTCTTAAAACAAAAAAAAAACACAAAAACGTATTAAAGTTTACTAGTTATCTATGAAATTCGCAAAGCGATCAGTCAAATCCTTGGTCGCTCGGCGGTCGCCGCTTTCGCAGTCTTTTTATGAAATGGTGCGTAACGAACAAAACATTGTTGGTCGTACGTCTCAATATTCTTTTTTCTCTGCGAGGTTTTGGGGTGGTTCGCCATAACATGTAATTGATAAGACAACAATGCTAGTGCATCATCTTTTGGAAGCGGGCCACTGACTTGTTTCGGCCACCATGTTCGTACTTGGCCGCAGTGTCAGCACGGCATGCTGGAAATAACCAGAATTACTGTCGGTGATAAAACAAAAAAGGTGGAGGTCACGCAATAATACGTCTTCCGGCATGCCAGCACTCACAGAATACAGATAAAGTACCCTTGATAACATTATAAAAACTTTCATATCTCACATATATGTCTAGCATGCAATAGATAAATCATTTGTGAGAACGGTAAAGCTCAAGCTGGGTGTGTACAGACCTTTGGTACATGGAATTGGCTTTGGGCATATGCAGTTATATTTAGCTTGAGCAAAAATAAACTTCCACCATGTAATATTTAAAGAACAAGGCTGGCGGACTGGCACTTAACGACGGAGATCAAATGGCTTCGGAAGCACACTGTAGGTGACAAGTATTGATCATTTAATCATTTATGCATGGATCGCTGTGCTTATTGAAGTTACGCTTCGGTATTGTGCGCTTAGAAAGTTCCTAAATTTAAAATACTTTTTTGTTTGCAACAAAGTGCGTTGCTTGAAATGTACTTACCAGTATGTCGATAAGTTTATGACTCTACCAGTTTATGGTCGAGTTTATGGTCTACCATTATGGTATTGGCCAGATTTAACGCCGCTCTTTCCAGGCTAGTGGTCAATGAGAGATTTTATAGGGTTGTACTTGCTCTGTTCATTTTACGCCGCCGATAAGATTATGCAAATTTAATGATCCACAAATTGTGTAATGAAAGTTAGCCATTGGTATTCAAACAAAACAGGGTATGCGGGGTAACCGAATTTGGAGATATGTGCATATGTGCATTGTGCATATATTAGCTTCGAGTAAAACCCACTATCTATATAGCCTCTTGGGAAAGTATTGGTTGTCTACATTGATGTAGTGTAATGCCGCCATTATCAGTGAATTATGACAGCTTTATTGTTAACAGAATTCATTAAGATGTGATTTATGAATTATGACAAACAGACTTGATTTTTCGTGGTTCCCTCACCAGACACGTACCTCCAGCGCGCCCTGAAACGCCAGGTGCGGTCCCTGCGGAGGATCTGCAACATGTGCGTGCTGGGCATCCAGAGGATGAAGCAGATGCAGATCAAGATTGACTCACTATCGTCAGTCAAGAAAATGATCGCATGGCACTGATCGGGAAAAGACTTGTAAGTACATTAGTTATGTCGCTCAAACGTCTGTGATCGATACTTGGGGACCTTATTCAGAACGACCTATGTGCCAGAGCATGGTCTGCAGAATACCTGCATGGAGCAAGACTACAAATGTTGCATTTTAGCTTCGAAACCTACACATAACTTTCAGTCGGTCTTGAATTGGTTAGAAATCAGCAAACTTTCTGCATCGTTCGTTTCTTCCAGTAGGAAAACTAATCATCACTGACGAGGTTTAGCTCACTTGAATTTCATTCACGGAAGGCTGTGGCTGTTGTTTTAGCTCATCTGTGGTAATCTTCTGCATATGCTGATAACTTAGAATTGAAATTAATGACCAGGCCTATGTCAACCAGCTATGTAAACCCAATGAAATATGTTTTGAACCTGTTCACCAATGGATATCGGTTTACTGAAGAGGGCAGGCATCTAATAAAATGGTCATAAATCCTTCACTATATGCCATTACAACAGCTAAATGCGGCTGTCTATTTTCTTTTCATTGTATATGTTACTCATATTTTCTTTTTCAAATTGTCCTGGAAAATTCCAGTTTATTTTCAACAACTGCTACCTGCTACATATTAGCCATACTAAACATCTAAAATATCCAAACAGATTGACTTACCAAAGTTTGTCTTGTCCAAATTCCACCAATAGCCATCCTTGACAACAGCCTCTTCATCATTCTGTGGAATCGTTTGTCTCAACTCTTCCGGATAAAGTGGCTTGGATGTTTGTTTTGGACACCCGCTGTGACAGGCGATAAAACTTCACCAAACCGACAAGCCCTTGCTGTACCACAATTCTATCTGTTGTATGAGTATTAGGAATATTCGGCACTTTGCCAACTCCTCCCACCACCCATGTCATCCCGGCGAAAGTTAAAGTTAAAGTTAAAGTTAAAGTTAAAGTTAGAGTTAAAGTTAAAGTTAAAGTTAAAGTTAAAGTTGAAGTTGAAGTTGAAGTTTAGGTGAGGTTGAGGTTATAAAGTTAAAGTTAAAGTTAAAGTTAAAGTTAAAGTTAAAGTTAAAGTTAAAGTTAAAGTTAAAGTTAAAGTTAAAGTTAAAGTTAAAGTTAAAGTTAAAGTTAAAGTTAAAGTTAAAGTTAAAGTTAAAGTAAAGTTAAAGTTAAAGTTAAAGTTAAAGACCGAGTGAGGCTGCCAAAACTAGCCATGGGTCGGACATCTTATTGTCCCTGTACGAAAGACCTCAATACGGTCAAACTAAGACAAATGTAGCGACATCGTCATTGTATAGAATGATGCACGAAATCGCACACACGGGAAGGACCTTGGCCCCTCTACTGCTTTGCTGTCCCACGGACAAGTCTGCTCAAACTTCACAGCAGGAACATCGCTGAGTTTAGAGATTATTCCTGTTGGGGCTATTTTGGTCCAGGGGTCTGCCAAAGGGTGTTATCGTTCGGCAGGGGATAGGCAAAACAATCTGCAACGGGGAGCACGTACCGGATATTTTTGCCTCAAAATACACACGTGTTGTAACATATCATGTAAATTTAGAACTACATTCGAAGCACATTTCAGCTGGCAAGCTTCCTTGTTTGTAAGCCAACAACCATATGAGTAGTATTTTTTAACATTTGTTCTTCACTGGCTGGTCAATACATACATCTGAATATTGTACATCGGAAACTTGTAAGATAATCGTGCAATATTAGCAAACACCACGAAAAGACTGTCATGTACAGGTTCATATCTGTATGGAACCGTTTACCGTGATATGAAATACAATCTGTCACTAAGACCAACTCAAGTAAGTTAGTAAATATGATAATGGCTAGTCTGTAAATATACAAAAGAATCCCAAGTATCCTGCATTAGCAGCATAACACAATGTAAAGTTCCGTAGCCAACAGGTATCTGAAGAGACAGCTGCAGGACCTGACACGTGTGTGATTCATGTTCCAGGGCGAGGAAGGTGCCGTGCTGGCAGCAGGAGGCTGAGGAGACATTTAGAACGTTGGGGACACATGGAACAACAGGCGTGGTGTCTCGATGTGGAGTGTCAACTTACACTTTGCATACCGGATGTCATTGGAGGAACATCGGCTTATACTTAAGGAGAGACATTCAAGTTCAACGTGTTCCTTCTACGTTTTATGAACACTTCATCATTATTCACCCCCCCCCCTTCTATGTATCTCAAGTATAGCTATAAAGCTACTTTAGCGAGCACTAAATACTGGAGATTTTAGTAGATAGTATTCCTAACTCATTGCCTATTGAAAGTATTTGACACAGATGGCATTTGATGCGAGCTAAAAGCGGAAGAAAGATGGGAGCAAATGGCTTTAACGTGCACTAGAATAAGCAGCAGTAGGAAAGGTATTACGAGGTGGAGAAACATATTGTTGGCTGGTTGGTTTGCTTTTCCGAAAAAGCAGGATAGCAGGATAAGAGTTGTATGTCAGAAGCGGAGATGATAGGCAGGCAAATGCAACGACATTACACAAATTATGGCGTTTATGATAGGATAAAAGGAACTAACACATTGTTTCCGATAAACGTAGTACTATATATATTTATAGATATGCGTTTTGCATGGTTTGAGCAGGCTTTGGACTAAGTTATGTAAATATGGCTAAGAATTTCATGTCTCTATACAGGCACATTTGTGTCATACAATCATCCGCTCCAACCAAATGGACCAAACTGACAGTGTGTAAATAGTCTCGCTCCGGGCCCGGCCTGACTCAATTTTACGAGGCAGACCGTTGAAATTCAAACACAGGAAAATAACCGCAAATAATTTCATGGGGTTGGTACAATATAGGCTATAGGAGAATTCTTTTCACAGACAGTATGTACTTACCTTGCTTACGTTTCGATGTCTCTCAGACACCTTCCTCAGAGCTTCTAACTGGAGTTCTGCTTTTCGCCGCTATATGCATAGCCGACAACCCCAGCCATCCCCAGAGATGAACCGGGGTGGGGGATACAAACTTAGTCACGCTTGGGATTGTGTTCTCGCCACAAAAGCGCCACCTACATCGGCTACATATAGCAACGAGAAGCAAAATTCCAGTTAGAAGCTCTGAGGAAGGTGTCTGAGAGACGTCAAAACGTAAGCAAAGTGACTACATACTGTCTGTGTAAAAGAATTCTCATATATCCTACAGTAAAAAACAACTTAGAAACAACAATTCCCAGAAATACTTTGGTTTCAATTTGATACTTGACGCCTATAATTAGTCTCCAAGCAAATCTTTCGGTTGGCAAGAAAATATCTACTGGTCGAACCGGTAGCCCTGGATATTATTTCGGTCAGCGCGTGCTGTCTTGCCAACTGAAAGATCAGCTGATTAGCCTGGATCATTGTCAAAAGTGTAATTACTGGTCAAAAGTGTAATTATTTGGTAATTACTTGTCAAAAGTGTAATTTCACACGTTAGCCTGGAACATTGTCAAAAGTGTAGTTACCGATCTATTTTCGCACTGGCTGCGATCCGGTCGTGTCTGTGAACAACCGTAGTGAAATCAACAACACTAATGTGAAAGGCTAATGATAGGTCTTTGCACAAGTCGTCACATTTTGCAGACCGTTCGGACCCTTGAAAAGGTTACCTTGGGCAGTAACATTAACAACGGTCAACCTGGGCAATGTAAATGCAGAGCTGTTCAATACTTGAAATAAACAAACGAAATCATATCCCAGAAAGGCTTGTGTGGATTGTGTTCAGGTTTTCTTTCAATCTTGTTTAGGCATGGGGTAGAGAGACACGTGGAGTACAGACCTAGAAACATTATGTATGTGCTGGGAGAAGATAGGATGGGAGAGATGGCAGCAATTAACAGTTATTTTCAACTTCTACCTCTGCTTATACAAAAGCCATTTTGTTGGTAATTTATTACTATACACATCATAGCATTTCCTGTCACCTTAGCATAAGTTAAAAGACGGCAAACCTGACAGGGGCACACACGTGTAGCGCCTCGTATCCCGTGCTATGTCCGTTTCCAATAGTCATACCAGAGCTAGTGTTGACTGATTAGAGACTGGACGGTATAACGGAATTAATTCGTTGAGAACCTCGGAATCTTACAGTTCCCTGTTACCGTACGTGGGGCAAAGTTTCGGAATCTGTCTCACACGCACCGGGATTTGATTAGAAGTTATGCTATATGTATCGGGAAGAATGTTTGTTCAAGCTGTCTTACAATTTCGCTGACAAGAAAACATTCTATATCTTAACAAGATCCACACTTTCTTTCAGATATATTAATTCGAAATAAGTTGTTCTTGGGGACAAGCATTGTTCATGCGTTATTTACTGATACTTTTAAGATTGCCTCTTTACAAAATAAACTCAGAGAGACACCCGCTATATCTCGTAATATCATCTGTACATGTTGCTGGCAGATCACATATCCTGCATGCCTGTCTGAAATGGTAGTGTCTGGGCTGCTCGGGTGGGTAGTGTCGTTCCATAATCTTCACTGGAAACTAACGGTCGTTTTTATGGCGCACAGTGCCCATTGTGAATGTAAACATGACTGTAAAACCATACTGAGCCTTTCCATGTCCATTAGTGCGGGGGCGGTGCGCAGCTTTAACCTTATGTCAGGACATCTCCACCGGCTAGATAAAGTGCATCAGCGCATCGTACATGTAGGGAAACTGACAGTTGTACGTCAGTTATGGTCGTCCGACCCATTTTGAAAAGTCTGTGAGGATGAGCCATTACCTGAAGGACCTGATGCATTTGTCAGGACACTGACACGCCAAATGGACAGGTTTGTCGTAATAACACATAAAGGCCTTGTTATGACGTGCAGGGAGCACGTGCCCAAGACGTCAGTCGCATACGGTCTACAGCCTGTACGGTCTACATGTATCCTAACCTCGGTCTTTTAGTAACACGCCAAAACACTTCTTTGCTTATGTGCCAGTGACGTGCTCGTGCGGGGCGTTGTAGATTTGGAAATTCAGAGTTACCTAATGCATTTTCCATCATTATAGCGGTCTGTATATGTTAGACTACCTACGTCAAGAAGGAGACTGAAAAGCAACCCCTAGTGACCTTTATTTCAAAATCGTGTCTGTGAACACGTCAGGCCTGTCGTCTTGACTTTTGGCTCACATATATGATTTGCCTCCGTTGAAAGTTCAACTTAAAGTCTAGTCAGCTATTGAATTGGGTTGATATTCATGAACAAACCATTATGGACTGAAAATCAACAGCAAGGTTAGCATTCTACTGACTGAGAGAGATCGTGGAGATTTCTGAAATCATGAGCACGCGACAACAAGTACTTTGCATTACAAGCACCATACTACTGCACACAGAGATTGGGATTTAGTTTTATTCCATCAGCCCAAAAATTGGGAGGCAAAGTATCTAATTGGCTATGCACTTTAATATACCAATCCAGTTCGTAATGACGAAATGATGGCTACGCTCAAAACATGTCTAGGCCAAACACTTGACCACTGCCAGAACCAAGACGTTGAGGAACATGATGTGAAACAGTCCTTCCGTCACACGCAGCCCGGATGAAGTGATAACCGGACGGTAGTTGGGAAGCTGGCTGAGGATGTTCCACTCGTACTCACAGTAGCTGGGGCCCTGGGGTTGGGCAGGGATGCCTCGCCTAGGAGCAAACGCCATCTCTTGTGAAATGTACTATGTACAGATTTGGAGTGTTTGGTTCATGTCCAAACAGATTATAGGGACGTGATAAGTTCATGAACGAGTTCTTGCATTAACACAAGCTTAGAACATGGATATATAGCATGTTTTTTTAATGATAATTCATATTTGAATGCTTTCAGTCTTAGAAATGTACCAGTAAGTCCATCGTTGGACGGGCAACAAATGCAATATGGCACAGCCTCTCTGGCTTCCCATTCAATCCGCTGACAAAGACGATAATAAGACTGCATTTGCATTCTCTACAAGGTCAATCTTCCACAAAACCTTCCTGGTGACTTTCTTCACAAATGACTGCCCATGTACAAAGAAAGATACAATGTTTCTGTACTTTTTACAACACAGTCATGACGAGGAAATGTTCACAGAGCGTACCGATGGGGAAATATCCTAATGGGGAAACGTCTAGAAATCAATCTCCTTACCTGACCATCCTGCACCTCTGCTCCTCCATCCTAGGTGACGCTGCTTCACTGTCTGCCACGTCCTGTGGGCTCCACAGCCGCTCTGCTACAGCACTAGCACGGGGCCTGAATATAACAATCATTAGCCATGATGGTGCGGAAAATCCTCTCTAAACTTCACTGACAAGTATAATCAAGGGTTCAAATTTTTTTAAAGAGAGTCAGACTTACCACATCCGAGGAATAAAATTTGTAGAATCTACCCATTCAGCCCATAGGCAAGCTTCTCCACCAATGACCAGTTGCTTCTGTGCCTCCGTCCCTAAACAATTCAATAACGTTAACTGTACTTCTTTATTCTCTATAAAAGAATGATAGATGATGTCATAGATGATACGTATCATACAAGCTACGGCCAATTGTTTGGCACTACAGTAAGTATGTGCTGGTGTGGAATATGGAAATTCTTGTAACTGATCTTAATTGATCAATCAACTAATCACCCGTTACCACAGTTCATGGGCACAGGCAGTGGCAGAGTAACTGGACAAAACATAACTAGACCAATTGCCAGAGCAGTGAACGTTATAACATAAGTCCAGTACCATCTTTATCGTATTGTTGAATAAACCTGCATAGTCTCCCCCTCCTCAGAATCATATATGTGTATATGATATTTCTTTTATTGTCATTTTACTGCTTTATGTAGACGGATTTTAACACTGATTTTACCACTGGGTGTGATGATATATGCGCACGTGATTCAGCCCATGGCTGTGAGGTGACAACACCTGTTACAGTCTAATGTTGTATTGTCTGTGCTTGTCAGTAGATAAAGCATGTTACCTTGAAAGTCGTGTGGGTCACACTCGTAGTACTGCGGCCAGTCCCGTCCATAGTTGATGTAGTTGAGGTAATAGCAGGATGACAGGATCGTTCTGTACCCGGCTGCTGTAACCTTGGCCATCTCCTCACGGAATGGTTCACCTTGGTACCTTGTGTCGTTCCACTCCCACACATGGATGATCGTGTCCAGATTCAAACCCTGCAATATGGCATGACATGACATGACATGACATGACATGACATGACATGACATGACATGACATGATATGATATGATATGATATGATATGATATGATATGATTCGATGCTTTTGAATCTCGCCTGCCTTGTTAGCTAAGTACTACAAACTGACCAAACAATGGTCGGAAATCAGCAATATACAAGTAACATATGTGAGCATCACATGTTCTCACTAACCGTGAGGTCTCCAGTGATCTCGAAGTTGTCAAAGATCTCCTGCCAGACAATCCCTCTGGTCGTCTCAGGAACCTGATGAAGGATTTCAAGTATCCTGCAAGGAAATGTCGTCACCAGGTATCTGTCATCAGCTCTCTGCAAAACGTCTATCACTTTCTTATTCATATTCATATTCAAGGTTGGAAAAGGTGACTTAAAGCTGTATGTACATGTTATACAAGCACTAAATAGTTAGTCCATCAGTACGCTAAATGTGCCAGAAACAATGCAACGAGTCGTATGTAAAGTTCAAGCTGTACAAAATTTGGAAAAGGCAAAGAGAACTATAGCACAGTACCTACCTACGTATGTAGTACCCTTGGAGATCAGCAAACCCTTGCGTACTATTGGGAAACCCCTGCTGTACCATGAATTGGTGTACTTCTTCATTACTGTTCCTGTGGGTCGGACGGCAAAGGACATTTTATAGAAACGTTTTAAAGGTACTTTATACTTAATATCAATATTATGGACAACTAAAAATTTATACCATCCATTTTAATGTGCACAATAGCCACAAGTTCGCAACTTTGCTGCATTTGAATGTTGTTTTGTATGCCGCCTGCTAAAATGTTCGAGATGATGCACGTTGTTTGGTATTTACACCGTAGAAGTTTTTATAGGTAATGTAATATTTCAGAGCAGACCATTACTGTCATTGGCCTTTGTGGGTCTGCGCTAATCGGGTTTCGTCAAAGCAGATGGTGGGTGAGGTGTTTCGCCATTTTCTGTTACCGTTCTGTTGTTCAGCAAACTGTTGCTGCCACAGATGACGCCAGTAAACTGGAGCCAAGTACCTACTCCAAGCGGAGGTTAGAATCTGACATTTTGTCGGTTTGATACTGCCCAGTATTTACAATAAACCTAGACATAGAAGGAGAAACCTCAAGGAAATTGCCATTCCTTTTGAAAAGGGTATCAAACACCTTAGTCCACCATAACTATTTGACGGAAGCTTGTGTTTCTCCTTTCTACCTTTTTTCCAACCATACATGCATACTTCGTGAAATTAGAGTCTATATTACCAGCATTGGAAGCGGACCTCATCACCGCCCACATGGAAATATTCGTCCGCGAAAAGCTGTCGGATCTCCTCGAACAGCTTCCTCATGAAGGTGTAGGTAGTTTCCCGGGCTGGGTTGGCTGGGCCAAGATGATAGATGTCTGGTTGGAAACTCGTAGGGTAGCACCTTTAAAAACAAACATTTAGTACTTCTACTTCTTTTCGTTTATCATACAGGGGCTGTGTAACATATACAGCGCCAATGTCAAACAATGTCCGTGCAAAGAAATCTACATTGTCGAGACTGGGAGGTCACCTAAAAACAGGTTCGTTAAACACAAACGCAAGTCCAACAACCTCAGGAGTTACTCAACACATACATATAGCCAGTCACCTCGATACTCGGTCACATTGGACAAAGTGGAAATTTTGGACACAGAATTAGACTTTTTGGTACAGTAATTAAAGCAGCCATCTACATCAGGACATCTAAACAGAGGCGGAGGACACCAAAGACATTCTGCAACTCATGATCCAGAGTGGCTAAGTGTTTGCTTAAGGCAACATCACGGCCACGTCCCTGTATGCTTCAAAACTAATTGAAAATGTAAAGACCTGAAGCCATGTGTTCAGTAATTAATAAATCATTGTTTCATGTTCCTGTAAATAGCACATGGCTGAACTTAAGCACAATGATTTGTACCGTTTGAGCCAAAGCAAAACCATAGTCATCATAGAATGATAGACCTTCATAAGCTTAGGAAAAAACATAGTCAACTGACCTGGTCAGAATTTCCGGATGACCTTGACCCCAAGACATCATGTGACCAGGGGAATCAAATTCTGGGATGACCCTGATTCCGCGCAGGCGCGCAAACTCAAGGACTTGGCTGACGTCATCTGGTGTATAAACGTGCTTCCTAGTGTATGCACCCTGTTTAGGAAAGGCACAGCGTTAAATGTTAACACAGGTGTTGTTGCTGATGCATCAAACTTGATAATGCCTTTCGATCTATGTGTTCTTCTCTGGCAACATGTACCGATACTTGTCTGCCATGGCTTCTTATTAACATGAACAAAAGAAAGAGTGATATATACGATAGCGCACTCAAGTTTTAAAAAATTGTGTTGACGCCCCCGCTCCACATAAATGCAAAGGCATTGATAAAAACAATATGAAAGCTGGCAGGCTCATATCTTATACTTCCTGGTGATACGATAAGTTCCATAACAGGAAAACGTACAGGAGGTAAAGGAAAATCGAACATTGAAAGCGTTCTAATGTGGTGATGAAACGTTGAGTAATTGACATAAGAATTGACATCCTACTTCGTATTGATACACAGGTATCAACATTCTAAGTGTGCACACATCTGTAGATCCTGTCTATTTCAACAGATGCAGGGATAAAACGTGTGTGCTGTTACCTTTCCGCTGAGATCTGGATAAGTGGCACTTTGGAAGGGAAAGGCCTGATCGTCCACGATGTGCCAGTGGAGCACATTCATCTTGTTGTAAGCCATGGCGTCCTGTCAGAAATAGAGCGTAACGTACTTACAAGTACTATTTTGAGTATCAATTACATTTAGATAATATAACCCATATAAAGTTCTGAATTTTTTTGTGCCTTGAAGTTGATTTTTTGTGCCATTCTGGTCTTCTGGCAAGTGGTTCTTGAAATCCCACTGACACATATACCCATCCAACAGAAACTGTGATGAATTCTACTGCAACTAGATGACAACAAGCCTGATAGCACATTGCAACTGGGGTAACATGTATAAAGTCAAGGGTTCAAAAGGTGTCTAGTTGTTGTTGACAGTTGACTTTGCCACTGTTTACTTGTCGATACAAAGAAACCACCAGTACAGTAGTCAGCCTGGTCGCCAGGAGTCCCGTGTATGTACATGATGTTCTAGGATAGCACTACGTACCAAGTGGTTCAGAATGAACGGCAGAGGGAGGTAGTGCCTGGCGGTGTCTATCATGATGCCTCTGTGTGGAAACCTGGGAGAATCACTGATGCTCGTCCCGTTGATCACATGCTGTTAGTAACAAAAAGGATAACGTTAGAATAGTATAAAGTTGTTAACAAGGTAAAAGCGTCTTTCTTATTCCCTTTTCACCGGAGGCTCCGACCGCTGTGCGACCAAAGATTTGACAGATCGCCCAACGAACTCCATAGATAAAAGAAAATACATTATTTACGTTTCTTGTGTTTTGTTTTCGTTTAGAACCTGTATATACTAGTCTGTAGTAGTCTCTGTAGATGTAGTATGATACCATTTTCTTATATCAAATTGTGCCTTCTCACTTCGACCTGTACTTAGCTTGTTTGAGGGTCATTCATGACAATGAAGGACTTTCATTTATTCATGCATTATTGGCGTTGGTTAAGTCTGTACATAGTGTTTGTTATTACCTTGCCGTTCTCTCCGTATATCAGTTGGCTGAAAGTTTCCAGCCCCCTGAGAGCGCCCCATGCGGTTTGTGCCCGAAGCGTTGCTCCGTCAGAATTTACCAAAATCGAGTCTGAGGCAAATGATCAATAAAACATAGTAAATGACGAAGGAGAAGAAAAGGAAAAGCATCTGTCAAGAGTGACTAGTTATATAATTGTTTTCCTACTCAAAGATTCAGATTATCATTGCCAGCATACTTTGACAACAATATGATGCAAGTCGCGTTTGGATGTGCCATGTGTAAGTGCATATCGACTAGACGTATTTGTCTATAGATGATCAATAAACCTCTTGTTTAAGTGGGACCAGTCATCTCCCCGTCTTCTGGCCTAGTGTATAGTTGAACGAGCTACTAACGTTACCCCAATGAAAATGACCGACCAGATCAAATGAAATAATAAACTCATGTATCCATCTTATATCCCAGCCACATATAGGCCACATATGACCACCACCACATCGTAACACCCTGCCAGGTACGTACACGACTCGTCCGACTCCAGACTAGGATATCTGGTGCAGCCGCGTGTGATGGTCAGCACCAGCTTGTCCAGGATCTCGTCTCCGTCCACCCCGGCCCTGTCTTCCTCAGGGATCCAGAACAGCAACTCACCATACCTACAGACATTTTCACTTTCTTAAGATGTCGCTATTTTAAGGGGAGCATCAGCAATATTTCACAAAACGTGGTGTCTTCATCTCTTAATCATAGCAAGCCTAATAGTTTTTCTAATGATTCTAGACTACATTCTACTTCCTTCGATAGCTAACTGATAAGCCGTTGCATCGTTAGTTGGGTGTGTCGAGCCAGCGGCTTTCTGATACATCGAGTACACAGTATCATTTGGTGTTTACGTAATGGTAATGATCAAACAAATATCATAACCGATGAGAAGGCGTGACCAGCACATACCTACTCAGTGCATGATCCACAACTTCCTTGCACTCGGGATCACTCACTGCGGCAGAGCTAGAGTCCGCCTCAAGCTTGAAGCTACGAGGGTCGAGGTAGTATCTCACGGACGTGGTATCTATGGACCTCGGTTGGGGCCAAACAGTTCCGCGGGCAACTTTGTCCTGTCGTGCTTTTTCATACCAGGACGTCTGGTACGACCATTCTGCCACAGCTGCCTGAAGACTAAGCGCGACTAAAAATGCCAAACACGGCTTCATCTCTTTAATAGCAGAGATATCTCTGTCCACCCACTGAGGTCACTGAGATTTGGCGCCCTAGTAAAATGTGATTACATCGATTGGAGTCCAATCACTGAGTTACTTATTATGTAAACACGGTTATCTAGACCCATATTGTGTGCCATCAGGAGGATTGAACTTAACTGGTAACCGATTGTTGGTAAAGTGTCGTAAGTGCCTTTATGGCGACAGAATCACCCCCATAGCTACTGTCAACAAGGCTGACCTCTGGGCACACTTCAGCTGACACGTGGGTAGAAATGTTGATTCTGTTCGTAATTGTGACATCTTGAGATGTCACATGAGAATTTTCAAAAAGGAGAAGAATTTACTAGCTGAGGGTGAGCATCAATTCTTAAGACGAATTAGGAGGGAAATATTTCCGTCATCTTTCACAAATGTTCCACGATGAGGCGGGTGTGATGAGTAAAGTGGCGTCTAAGTTGGTTATGAACAGCTTTGCCAACAAATGACGTCAACACTGTAAAAATGACTCAGTTCTGGAGTCATCATTCAGGAAAACAAGAAAATGTAATGCAAAATTCAGAAACTACAGCGCATGAAAAAAGAAAGATGACAATCCGTTTTTCGACGACGAATATTGCAAATTACTTACGCACTTAACCTTTAACAATGAACTACAAAGTCTTACTTCACCGCAGCGAAGTAGGTGAGAGTAAATCAATCTATGCTATCGGTTTTCTGCAACAACACAATCATACATTGATTGATGTAGGTTGTATTTCGATGGCCCCAAATGAGACAGTATGCATCCCACATTTTCACTACAGAAGATGGTAAAACTAAATGCACTGAGGACTCGCTGCGTTCTAAATTGGTTTTGTACAATCCTTCATTATATACTTAGAATACAATCCTAAAAGTATGGCTGACAAGACAACAAAACGCACAAAAAGTCCTTGTTATGCATGAAATGGGTTTGAGCGATCTGTTACATTTTAGTTCACACCACAGTCGCAACGTTGTCGCCGCCCTAGTGAAGTAGGAGTGTAAAGTATACTGGTCAAGCGATATGAGAGCAACTACGTTCAGTATCGTTCTATTCACCAAAACCCTAAGGTCAAGACCAAACAACAGAACAACAACAGCTGCTGGATATATCCCATCATCCCCAGCGCGCCCGAGGCGGTGGGGACGTAGTTGGACTCCCCTGCCAGGTTCCACTCGTACTTGCAGTAGCTGGGTCCTTGTGGCTGGGCACGGATACCGCGTCTGCAACAATAACAGAGTGCGCAATACTTCTCTCATGTGTGGGGAAAAACAATGGGATTGCGGTAAGTCATAACGTGTATACTTTACTTGAAATGGTGCAATTGGCCTAATAGTATGCGCCATTGATGTTAATATGGCAATACAGAAAACCAAATGTCTACAACATTTCTAAGATTAAAGTACCATATTGTATCAAGAAACGTCGACAATCAGAGATGACAGACCCTTATTCATTCTGTCTGGATGCTCTCAATTCCCATTGATATACATGCCAACTCTAAGTATATAATATGGCAACTCTTCAATGTGACAAACAACTTAGCCAGCCGCAGACACGGTAAGACAGATACAAACACGCACAAGTATGGAGCACACACACACGGACAGACACACAACCTCACAGACAAACTTGTTTGTAGTTCGCAAGACACCCGATGTGGTGCAGTGACAGTTACGCGGTGTGTTGGCAATTTCTATTGCTTACACATTCCACTATAGACATTCGTTTTTAAGCTGCCATCTCGCTGTGACTTAAATTGGAGTTCTGTAACCCTTCACGTCATAATTGACGTCTAAACACTCTAGCTGAAGCGTAAAAAGATTTGTTTTATGTATGAAATTAGTTGAGCGCTCTGTAGTATTTTAGGCCACAATGCGAACTCACATTGAGGACGCCGCCCTATTTGAATGGAGGTGCAACCGTTGAAATTCAAACACAGGAAAATAACCGCAAACAATTTCATGGGGTTGGTACAATATAGGCTATAGGAGAATTCTTTTCACAGTATGTACTTACCTTGCTTACGTTTCGATGTCTCTCAGACACCTTCCTCAGAGCTTCTAACTGGAGTTCTGCTTTTCGCCGCTATATGCATAGCCGACAACCCCAGCCATCCCCAGAGATGAACCGGGGTGGGGGATACAAACTTAGTCACGCTTGGGATTGTGTTCTCGCCACAAAAGCGCCACCTACATCGGCTACATATAGCAACGAGAAGCAAAATTCCAGTTAGAAGCTCTGAGGAAGGTGTCTGAGAGACGTCAAAACGTAAGCAAAGTGACTACATACTGTCTGTGTAAGAGAATTCTCATATATCCTACAGTAAAAAACAACAACTTAGAAACAACAATTCCCAGAAGAGATTATACTTTGGTCTCAATTTGATACTTGACGCCTATAATTAGTCTCCAAGCAAATCTTTCGGTTGGCAAGAAAATATCTACTGGTCGAACCGGTAGCCTTGGATATTATTTCGGTCAGCGCGTGCTGTCTTGCCAACCGAAAGGTCAGCTGATTAGCCTGGATCATTGTCAAAAGTGTAATTACTGGTCATAAGTGTAATTATTTGGTAATTACTTGTCAAAATTGTAATTCCACACGTTAGCCTGGAACATTGTCAAAAGTGTATTTACTGATCTATTTTCGCACTGGCTGCGATCCGGTCGTGTCTGTGAACAACCGTAGTGAAATCAACAACACTAATGTGAAAGGCTAATGATAGGTCTTTGCACAAGTCGTCACATTTTGCAGACCGTTCGGACCCTTGAAAAGGTTACCTTGGGCAGTAACATTAACAACGGTCAACCTGGGCAATGTAAATGCAGAGCTGTTCAATACTTGAAATAAACAAACGAAATCATATCCCAGAAAGTCTTGTGTGGATTGTGTTCAGGTTTTCATTCTATCTTGTTTAGGCATGGGGTAGAGAGACACGTAGCCGGGGCGACTAGAAACGAAAAACTTATTTAATTGTAATATAATATACAGGAGCCGGGGCGACTAGAAACGAAAAACTTATTAATTGTAATATAATTACAGGATGTTTTTGTTTCTAGTCGGGGGGAGCGTATTGGACTAAAAAGTATTTGCGTATCGGTTCCGTGGAGATACCTTTTCCTCCGGTTTTTTGCACGTCCCCGGCTTCCCTGGAGTCTTGCACACCGCGCCGTGGTGTTCGCGATCTCCACTTTCCCCAAAGTAGCCCGAAAGGCGACCCTTGTCAACAGATCGCTATGCCTAACTCATACTAAACTCATTCCGTCCGCCATCTTGGATCAATTCGTCCATCTCCGTCGATCTTCGTTGATGTTCGGGACAGCCTTCGGCAAAGCTCCGGAGCCTCCGAAGCGCTTCCGACCATAGCCGGAAAGGCTCCGGAGCGTTGCCGAAGGATGTCCCGAACATCGACGAAGATCGACGGAGATCGACGAATTGATCCAAGATGGCGGACGGAATGAGTCTAGTATGAGTTAGGCATTGCGATCTGTTGACAAAGGTCGCCTTTCGGGCTACTTTGGGGAAAGTGGAGATCGCGAACACCACGGCGCGGTGTGCAAGACTCCAGGGAAGCCGGGGAAAACCGGAGGAAAAGGGATCTCCACGGAACCGATACGCAAATACTTTTTAGTTCAATACGCTCCCCCCCGACTAGAAACAAAAACACCCTGTATATTATATTACAATTAAATAAGTTTTTCGTTTCTAGTCGCCCCGGCTAAGAGACACGTAGAGTATAGACCTAGAAACATTATGTATGTGCTGGGAGAAGATAGGATGGGAAAGATGGCAGCGATTAACAGTTATTTTCAACTTCTACCTCTGCTTATACAAAAGCCATTTTGTTGGTAATTTATTACCATACAGATCGTAGCATTTCCTGTTACCTAAGCATAAGTTAAAAGACGTCAAACCTGACAGGGGCACACACGTGTAGTGCCTCGTATCCCGTGCTATGTCCGTTTCAGACAGGCATGCAGGATATGTGATCTGCCAGCAACATGTACAGATGATATTACGAGATATAGCGGGTGTCCGGTGCGTGTGAGACAGATTCCGAAACTTTGCCCCACGGTAACAGGGAACTGTAAGATTCCGAGGTTCTCAACGAATTAATTCCGTTATACCGTCCAGTCTCTAATCAGTCAACACTAGTTCTGGTATGACTATTGGAAATGGTAGTATTTGGGCTGCTCGGGTGGTTAGTGTCGTTCCATAATCTTCACTGGAAACTAACGGTCGTTTTTATGGCGCACAGTGCCCATTGTGAATGTAAACATGACTGTAAAACCATACTGAGCCTTTCCATGTCCATTAGTGCGGGGGCGGTGCGCAGCTTTAACCTTATGTCAGGACATCTCCACCGGCTAGATAAAGTGCATCAGCGCATCGTACATGTAGGGAAACTGACGGTTGTACATCAGTAATGGTCGTCCGACACATTTTGAAAAGTCTGTGAGGATGAGCCATTACCTGAAGGACCTGATGCATTTGTCAGGACACTAACACGCCAAATGGACAGGTTTGTCGTAATAACACATAACGGCCCTCAGTGTGACGTGCAGGGAGCACGTGCCCAGAACGTCAGTCGCATACGGTCTACAGCCTGTACGGTCTACAGGTATCCTAACCTCGGTCTTTTAGTCACACGCCAAAACACTTCTTTGCTTATGTGCCAGTGACGTGCTCGTGCGGGGTGTTGCAGTTTTGGAAATTCAGAGTTACCTAATGTATTTTCCATCATTATAGCGGTCTGTATATGTTAGACTACCTACGTCAAGAAGGAGACTGAAAAGCAACCCCTAGTGACCTTTATTTCAAAATCGTGTCTGTGAACACGTCAGGCCTGTCGTCTTGACTTTTGGCTCACATATATGATTTGCCTCCGTTGAAAGTTCAACTTAAATTCTAGTCAGCTATTGAATTGGGTTGATATTCATGAACAAACCATTATGGACTGAAAATCAACAGCAAGGTTAGCATTCTACTGACTGAGAGAGATCGTGGAGATTTCTGAAATCATGAGCACGCGACAAGTACTTTGCATTACAAGCACCACACTACTGCACACAGAGATTGGGATTTCGTTTGATTCCATCAGCCCAAAAATTGGGAGGCAAAGTATCTAATTGGCTATGCACTTTATTATACCAATCCAGTTCGTTATAACGAAATGACGGCTACGCTCAAAACATGTCTAGGCCAAACACTTGACCACTACCAGGACCAAGACGTCGAGGAACATGATGTGAAACAGTCCTTCCGTCACACGCAGCCCGGATGAAGTGATAACCGGACGGTAGTTGGGAAGCTGGCTGAGGATGTTCCACTCGTACTCACAGTAGCTGGGGCCCTGGGGTTGGGCAGGGATGCCTCGCCTAGGAGCAAACGCCATCTCTTGTGAAATGTACTATGTACAGATTTGGAGTGTTTGGTTCATGTCCAAACAGATTATAGGGACGTGATAAGTTCATGAACGAGTTCTTGCATTAACACAAGCTTAGAACATGGATATATAGCATGTTTTTTTAATGATAATTCATATTTGAATGCTTTCAGTCTTAGAAATGTACCAGTAAGTCCATCGTTGGACGGGCAACATATGCAATGTGGCACAGCCTCTCTGGCTTCCCGTTCAATCCGCTGACAAAGACGATAATAAGACTGCATTTGCATTCTCTACAAGGTGAATCTTCCACAAAACCTTCCTGGTGACTTTCTTCTCAAATGACTGCCCATGTACAAAGAAAGATACAATGTTTCTGTACTTTTTACAACACAGTCATGACGAGGAAATGTTCACAGAGCGTACCGATGGGGAAATATCCTAATGGAGAAACGTCTAGAAATCCATCTCCTTACCTGACCATCCTGCACCTCTGCTCCTCCATCCTAGGTGACGCTGCTTCACTGTCTGCCACGTCCTGTGGGCTCCACAGCCGCTCTGCTACAGCACTAGCACGGGGCCTGAATATAACAATCATTAGCCATGATGGTGCGGAAAATCCTCTCTAAACTTCACTGACAAGTATATAGTCAAGTGTTCAAATTTTCTGAAAGAGAGTCAGACTTACCACATCCGAGGAATAAAATTTGTAGAATCTACCCATTCAGCCCATAGGCAAGCTTCTCCACCCATGACCAGTTGCTTCTGTGCCTCCGTCCCTAAACAATTCAATAACGTTAACTGTACTTCTTTATTCTCTATAAAAGAATGATAGATGATGTCATAGATGATACGTATCATACAAGCTACGGTCAATTGTTTGGCACTACAGTAAGTATGTGCTGGTGTGGAATATGGAAATTCTTGTAACTGATCTTAATTGATCAATCAACTAATCACCCATTACCACAGTTCATGGGCACAGACAGTGGCAGAGTGACTGGACAAAACATAACTAGACCAATTGCCAGAGCAGTGAACGTTATAACATAAGTCCAGTACCATATTTATCGCATTGTTGAATAAACCTGCATGGTCTCCCCCCTCCCCAGAATCATATATGTGTATATGATATTTGTTTTATTTTCATTTTACTGCATTATGTAGACGGATTTTAACGCTGATTCTACCACTTGATGTGATGATATATGTGCACATGATTCAGCCCATGGCTGTGAGGTGACAACACCTGTTACAGTCTAATGTTGTATTGTCTGTGCTTGTCAGTAGATAAAGCATGTTACCTTGAAAGTCGTGTGGGTCACATTCATAGTACTGCGGCCAGTCCCGCCCGTAGCTGATGTCGTTGAGGTAATAGCAGGATGACAGGATCGTTCTGTACCCGGCTGCGGTAACCTTGGCCATCTCCTCACGGAATGGTTCCCCTTGGTACCTTGTGTCGTTCCACTCCCACACATGGATGATCGTGTCCAGATTCAAACCCTGCAATATGGCACGTCATGATATGATATATGATATATGATATATGATATATGATATGATATATGATATGATATATGATATGATATATGATATGAAATATGATATGATATATGATATGATATATGATATGATATATGATATGATATATGATATGATATATGATATGATATCATATCATATCATATCATACGATACGATGTCACAAGATATGATATGATATGACTTCGTATGATATGATATGATATGATATGATATGATATGATATGATATGACTTCGTATGATATGATATGACTTCGTATGATATGATATGATATGATATGATCTTGCCTGCCTTGTTACCTACTGCAAACTGACCAAACAATGGTCGGAAATCAGCAATTTACAAGTAACATATGTGAGCATCACATGTTCTCACTAACCGTGAGGTCTCCAGTGATCTCGAAGTTGTCAAAGATCTCCTGCCAGACAATCCCTCTGGTCGTCTCAGGAACCTGATGAAGGATTTCAAGTATCCTGCAAGGAAATGTCGTCACCAAGTATCTGTCATCAGCTCTCTGCAAAACGTCTATCACTTTCTTATTCATATTCATATTCAAGGTTGGAAAATGTGACTTAAAGCTGTATGTACATGTTATACAAGCACTAAATAGTTAGTCCATTAGTACGCTAAATATGCCAGAAACAATGCAATGAGTCGTATGTAAAATTCAAGCTGTACAAAATTTGGAACAGTACCTACCTAAGTATGTAGTACCCTTGGAGATCAGCAAACCCTTGCGTACTATTGGGAAACCCCTGCTGTACCATGAATTGGTGTACTTCTTCATTACTGTTCCTGTGGGTCGGACGGTAAATGGCATTTTAGATAAACATAAACGGTTTAAAGGTGCTTTATACTTAATATCAATATTATGGGCAACTAAAAGTTTATACCATCCATTTTAATGTGCACAATAGCCACAAGTTCGCAACTTTGTTGCATTCGAATGTTGTTTTGTATGCCGCCTGCTAAAATGTTCGAGATGATGCACGTTGTTTGGTATTTACACCGTAGCAGTTTTTATAGGTTATGTAATTTTTCAGAAAAGACCCTTATCTTCATGGAGCAGACCATTACTGTCATTGGCCTTTGTGGGTCTGCGCTAATCGGGTTTCGTCAAAGCAGATGGTGGGTGAGGTGTTTCGCCATTTTCTGTTACCGTTCTGTTGTTCAGCAAACTGTTGCTGCCACAGATGACGCCGGTAAACTGGGGCCAATTACCTACTCTCCAAGCAGAGGTTAGGATCTGACGTGCTACATTCTCTTGGTTTAATACTGCCCAGTATTTACAATAAACATCTAGACAGAAGGAGAAATCTCAAGATAAATGCCATTACTTGTGAAAAGGGTATCAAACGCCTTAGCCCACACTGCAAACCATAATATCACCTCAAGGAAGCTTGTCTTACGGACCTTTGTTTCTCCTTCTTTCTATCTTTTTTTCAACCATACATGCATACATGTACTATTTGAAATTAGAGTCTATATTACCAGCATTGGAAGCGGACCTCATCACCGCCCACATGGAAATATTCGTCCGCGAAAAGCTGTCGGATCTCCTCGAACAGCTTCCTCATGAAGGTGTAGGTAGTTTCCCGGGCTGGGTTGGCTGGGCCAAGATGATAGATGTCTGGTTGGAAACTCGTAGGGTAGCACCTTTAAAAACAAACATTTATTACTTCTACTTCTTTTCGTTTATCATACAGGGGCTGTGTAACATATACAGCGCCAATGTCAAACACTGTCCGTGCAAAGAAATCAGATTGTCGCGACTGGGAGGTCACCTAATAACAGGTTTCTTGAACACAAATGCACGTTCAACAACCTCGGAAGTTTCTCATCACATAAATATAGCCGGTCACCTGGATACTCGGCCACGTTGGACAAAGTAAAACTCCTGGACACAGAATTAGACTTTCTTTTGTACAGGAATTAAAGCAGCCATCTACATCAGGACTTAGCAACCATCTCTAAACAGAAGCGGAGGACACCAAAGATATTTTGCAACTTATGATCCAGGGTGGCTAAGTTTTTACTTAAGGCAATATCACGGTCATGTGCTTGTATGCTTCATAACTAAGATCGAAAAAGACCTGAACCCATGTGTTCAGAAATTAAGAAATCAGTTTCATGTTCCTGTAAATAATACATGGCTGAACTTTTGTACCGTTTGAGCCAAAGCAAAACCATAATCATCATAGAATGACAAACCTTCATGGGTTGAGGAAGAGTCATAGTCAACTGACCTGGTCAGAATTTCCGGATGACCTTGACCCCAAGACATCATGTGACCAGGGGTATCAAATTCTGGGATGACCCTGATTCCGCGCAGGCGCGCAAACTCAAGGACTTGGCTGACGTCATCTGGTGTGTAAACGTGCTTCCTAGTGTATGCACCCTGTTTAGCAAAGGCACAGCATTAATGAGTGTTAACACACGTGTTGTTGCTGATGCATCAAACTTGATAATGTCTTTCGCTCTATGGGTTCTTCTCTGGCGACATGTACCGATACTTGTCTCCCATGGGTTTTTATTTGCATGAACAAAAGAAAGAGTGATAGCGCACTCAAGTTTACAAAATATGTGCTGACGCCTCCACTTAACATAAATGCAAAGGCATTGATAAAAACAATATGAAAGCTGGAAACGTTTGGCAGGCTCATGTCTTGTACTTCAGAGTGATATGATGAGCTCCATAACAGGAAAACGTACAGGAGGTAAAGGAAAATCGAACATTGAAAGCGTTCTATAAATGTGGTGATGAAACGTTGAGTAATTGACATAAGAATTGACATCCTACTTCGTATTGATACACAGGTATCAACATTCTAAGTGTGCACACATCTGTAGATCCTGTCTATTTCAACAGATGCAGGGATAAAACGTGTGTGCTGTTACCTTTCCGCTGAGATCTGGAAATGTGGTACTTTGGAAGGGAAAGGCCTGATCGTCCACGATGTGCCAGTGGAGCACATTCATCTTGTTGTAAGCCATGGCGTCCTGTCAGAAATAGAGCGTACTTACAAGTACTATTTCTAGTATTAATTATATTTAAGTAATATAACCCATGTAAAGTTCTGAAATTTTTTGTGCCTTGAAATTGATATTCAGTGCCATTCTGGCAAGTGATTCCTGAAATCCCACTGACACATTTGACCATCCAACAGAAATTGTAATGAATTCTACTGCAACTAGAAGACAACAAGACTGATAACACATTGAAACCGAAGTACAATGCAGTTCATGGGGTTAAAAGGTGTCTAGTTGTTGTTGACAGTTGACTTTGTCGCTGATTACTTGTTGATACAAGCCAACCACCAGTCAGGCTGATTGCTGGGGGTCCCGTGCATGTAACGTTACATGATGTTCTAGGATAGCACTACGTACCAGGTGGCGCAGAATGAACGGCAGAGGGAGGTAGTGCCTGGCGGTGTCTATCATGATGCCTCTGTGTGGAAACCTGGGAGAATCACTGATGCTCGTCCCGTTGATCACATGCTGTTAGTAACAAAAAGGATAACGTTAGAATAGTATAAAGTTGTTAACAAGGTAAAAGCGTCTTTCTTATTCCCTTTTCACCGGAGGCTCCGACCGCTGTGCGACCAAAGATTTGACAGATCGCCCAACGAACTCCATAGATAAAAGAAAATACATTATTTACGTTTCTTGTGTTTTGTTTTCGTTTAGAACCTGTATATACTAGTATGTAGTAGTCTCTGTAGATGTAGTATGATACCATTTTCTTATATCAAATTGTGCCTTCTCACTACGACCTGTACTTAGCTTGTTTGAGGGTCATTCATGACAATGAAGGACTTTAATTCATCCATTCATGCATGCATTATTGGCGTTGGACATAGTATTTGTTATTACCTTGCCGTTCTCTCCGTATATCAGTTGGCTGAATGTTTCCAGCCCCCTAAGAGCGCCCCATGCGGTTTGTGCCAGAAGCGTTGCTCCGTCAGAATTTACCAAAATCGAGTCTGAGGCAAATGATCAATAAAACATAGTAAATGACGAAGGAGAAGAAAAGGAAAAGCATCTGTCAAGAGTGACTAGTTATATAATTGTTTTCCTACTCAAAGATTCCGATTATCATTGCCAGCATTGATACTTTGACAACAATATGATACAAGTCGTGTTTGGATGTGCCATGTGTACGTGCATATTAACTAGACATATTTGTCTATAGATGATCAACAAACCTCTTATTTAAGTAGGATCAGTCATCTCCCCGTCTTCTGGCCTAGTGTTGAATGGATGGGTCTACAGTTTACAGTTGAACGAGCTGCTAACGTTACCCCAATGAAAATGACCGACCAGATCAAATGAAATAATAAACTCATGTATCTATCTTATATCCCAGCCACATATAGGCCACATATGACCACCACCACATCGTAACACCCTGCCAGGTACGTACACGACTCGTCCGACTCCAGACTAGGATATCTGGTGCAGCCGCGTGTGATGGTCAGCACCAGCTTGTCCAGGATCTCGTCTCCGTCCACCCCGGCCCTGTCTTCCTCAGGGATCCAGAACAGCAACTCACCATACCTACAGACATTTTCACTTTCTTAAGATGTCGCTATTTTAAGGGGAGCATCAGCAATATTTCACAAAACGTGGTGTCTTCATCTCTTAATCATAGCAAGCCTAATAGTTTTTCTAATGATTCTAGACTACATTCTACTTCCTTCGATAGCTAACTGATAAGCCGTTGCATCGTCAATTGGGTGTGTCGAGCCAGAGGCTTTCTGATACATCGAGTACACAGTATCATTGGTGTTTACGTAATGGTAATGATTAATATCATATCAAACAAATATCATAGCCGATGAGAAGATGTGACCAGCACATACCTACTCAGGGCATGATTCACAACTTCCTTGCACTCGGGATCACTCACTGCGGCAGAGCTAGAGTCCGCCTCAAGCTTGAAGTTACGAGGGTCGAGGTAGTATCTCACGGACGTGATATCTATGGACCTCGGCTGGGGCCAAACAGTTCCGCGGGCAACTTTGTCCTGACGTGCTTTTTCATACCAGGACGTCTGGTACGACCATTCTGCCACAGCTGCCTGAAGACTAAGCGCGACTAAAAGTGCCAAACACGGCTTCATCTCTTTAATAGCAGAGATATCTCTGTCCACCCACTTAGGCCACGGAGATTTGGCGCCCTAGTGAAATGTGCACGTGATTACATCGATTGGAGTCCAATCACTGAGTAACTTATCAGGTAAACACGGTTATCTGGACCCATATTGTGTGCCATCAGGAGGATTGAACTTAACTGGTAACCGATTGTTGGTAAAGTGTCGTAAATGCCTTTATGGCGACAGAATCACCCCCATAGCTACTGTCAACAAGGCTGACCTCTGGACTCACTATAGCTGACACGTAGGTAGAAATGTTGATTGTTCGTAATTTTGACATCTTGAGATGTCACATGAGAATTTTCAAGAAGGAGAAGAATTTACCAGCTGAGGGTGAGCATCAATTCTTAAGTCGAAATAGAAGGGGAATATTTCGGTCATCTTTCAAAAATGTTCCACGATGAGGCGGGTGTGATGAGTAAAGTGGCGTCTAAGTTGGTTATGAACAGCTTTGCCAACAAATGATGTCAACACTGTAAAAATGACTCAGTTCTGGAGTCACCATTCAGGAAAACAAGAAAATGTAATGCAAAATTCAGAAACTACAGCGCATGAAAAAAGAAAGATGACAATCCGTTTTTCGACGACGAATATTGCAAATTAATTACGCACTTAACCTTTAACAGTGAGGTACAAAGTATCTTACCTCACCGCAGCAAAGTCGGTGAGTAAATCAATCTATGCTATCGGTTTTCTGCAACACAATCATACATTGATTGAAGTAGATTGTATTTCGATGGTCCCAAATGAGACAGTATGCATCTCATATTTTCACTACAGAGGATGTTAAAACTAAATGCACTGAGAACTCGCTGCGTTCTAAATTGGTTTTGTACAATCCTTCACTACTTAGTATATACTTAGAATACAATCCTAAAAGTATGGCTGACAAGACAACAAAATGCACAAAAAGTCCTTGTTATGCATGAAATGGGTTAAGCGATCTGTTACATTTTAGTTCACACCACAGTCGCAACGTTGTCGCCGCCCTAGTGAAGTAGGAGTGTAAAGTATACTGGTCAAGCGATATGAGAGCAACTTCGTTCAGTATCGTTCTATTCACCAAAACCCTAAGGTCAAGACCAAACAACAGAACAACAACAGCTGCTGGATATATCCCATCATCCCCAGCGCGCCCGAGGCGGTGGGGACGTAGTTGGACTCCCCTGCCAGGTTCCACTCGTACTTGCAGTAGCTGGGTCCTTGTGGCTGGGCACGGATACCGCGTCTGCAACAACAACAGAAACAGGGATGTGTAATGCTTCTCTCATGTGTGGTGAAAAACAATGGGATTGCGGTAAGTCGTAACGTGTATACTTTACTTGAAATGGTGCAATTGGCCTAATAGTATGCGCCATTGATGTTAATATGGCAATACAGAAAACTAAATGTCTACAACATTTCTAAGATTAAAGTACCATATTGTATCAAGAAACGTCGACAATCAGAGATGACAGACCCTTATTCATTATGTCTGAATGCTCTCAATTCCCATTGATATACATTCCAACTCTAAGTATATACTAGTAAGTAAGTAACATGGCAACTCTTCAATGTGACAAACAACTTAGCCAGCCGCAGACACGGTAAGACAGAAACATACACGCGCACGTATGGAGCACACACACACGGACAGACACACAACCTCACAGACAAACTTGTTTGTAGTTCGCAAGACACCCGATGTGGTGCAGTGACTAGAAATATTTGGCATTGGCTGTCTTATCTTAAATTCCGAACAGCATCACACAGTGGATGTGCCGTGTCCTTACCTGACCATTCTGCACCTGTGTTCCTCCATCCTAGGAGAGGCCGCGGTGGCATCAGTCAGCGTCTGCGGGCTCCACAGGCGTTCTGCCATTGCACTGGCACGGGGCCTGAGTACGTACGGCATATGTAGTGTCTAGTTGTAGGCCAAGTGGCAAGAACGAATAGGGAACGTAACCATTGTTTGTGTTTTACACAAAACAGTTGCAACATTGGTCGTGAAATGTAGGCAGTGACAGTTACGCGGTGTGTTGGCAATTTCTATTGCTTACACATTCCACTATAGAAATTCGTTTTTACGTTGCCATCTCGCTGTGACTTAAATTGGAGTTCTGTAACCCTTCACGTCATAATTGACGTCTAAACACTCTAACTGAAGCGTAAAAAGATTTATTTTATGTATGAGATTAGTTGAGCGCTCTGTAGTATTTTAAGCCACAATGCGAACTCACATTGAGGACGCCGCCCTATTTGAATGGAGGTGCAACGGTTTCCTGAGAATACCGTTCATTCCTCTCGTAGGTCTTGGCAAGAGGTCCACTTTCATATATACAAAGTGGGAAGAAGAAGCTGAAATTTACCACATTCGAGCGACGACGTTGGTAGCGTCCACCCATTCTGCCCACAGAGGTGCTTCTCCTCCGATCACCAACTGCTTCTGCTGGGCGGTTCCTAGGCGTAAACAAACAATCAAAAAAACATCGTCCATGACGTTGATAGGACGTCTATTTATCATCTTTTATTGTTTTATTGTTGTGATGTTAGCAATTACTGTTAATTATCACATGCATACATAAGCGATCGGGCAGAAGAAAACTTCTAACCCAAGATCTAGAGCTCAGCTGCTACCGGTATATTCAGGACATCCCTAGTACAGCGGTGTAAACCCTTGCCTGAGAAGGTACATTTACAGACGGATGTCGGGGAGTGTTTGAAGAGACCCACACGTCACCTTGGGTTTATTAAAGATTTCATTACATATACAAAAGAGTAGAGTTCCTTTGAGTGGATCCAACCTGACAGTCTTGTCTTATGCAGCTTACAATTTTACCTGCTGTACAAAACTGGTACATGGTGCGCTACCGAATATGCAAAACAAACCAACAGTACCGGTGAAGTTGTGTGGATCGCACGCGTAGTAGTCCGGCCAGTCCCGTCCATAGCTGATGAAGTTGAGGTACCAGCAAGACGACAGGATGGCTTTGTACCCCGCAGCCGTGACCAGCGGCAGTTCGTCCCAGTACTGGGGTCCCTGGAAGTTGCTATTGTTCCACTGCCATACGTGGATGATGGTGTCTAAATCAATCTGAAGAATGAATTTTTTCATGAAATTGCTTAAACACATGTACATGCAGATGGTCTTTAACACCAGTCCATAAGTTCTTCATATAAATTATTTTATCTTCCGCAATCAAAAGTTACTGATAAAAGAAATACAGCATCAGTTCAACTCAATGTGAGAAGAACTGATCCTGAGAAAAACACCTGACATGAAGACAATCCTGAGGCATTAGAAAGAAAACTGACCGTGAAGTCACCACTTAGGATGTTGTTGTCGAAGATCTCTTGCCAAACGATTCCTCGCGTCCTTGTTGGAAACCCTTCCAGGACGTTTATCAACCTATTGTAAAGTAAGTCTTGATCAGCAAACAGACACAGGATGTAAGTATACAGCTCGTACATCCCAACCAACATCTTTGGAAAAAAGGGCTAATATGCATAGATGCATGAAAAAGGGGCTTATATGCATAGCTGGATGCATAGATGTATAAAAGTATAGCATAGATGTATAAAAAAGGGCTAATCTGCATAGCTGGACTATATGCATAGATGTAGGTAGTCTTTTAGAAACACTTACCGTTGTATGTAATACCCTTCCAGTTGAGCAAAGCCTTCTGTCGTGTTTTGAAAGCCTTGTTGTCGCATGAACTGCTGAATTTCATCATTGCTCATCCTGTATATCATCAGAAGTTCATATGATGAGATTCATTTCATATTATACAATATACAAGATAAAACTACGACCGGATCTACCTCCGTGAAAAACAGAGGCATTGTTTGGGGCCCGTCTATTTGTTTGTTTGTTTGTTTGTGTTTATGTGTGTCCGTTTGGTCTCACAGACATGCACGAAATGAATGTTAATGTTGATGAAGTCACGCGAGAGTGGATTATGTATTGTATATCATTACCTTTGCCAGAATGGCTAAGGTTATGTTTTGGGCTTGTGAGTCTGTGTGTGTGTCTGTGTGTGTGTGTGTTAACAGCATAACTCAAGAAGTCTTGGATGAATCCCGATAATATTTGGTAGGTGGGTAGGGGTCGGGAAAACGAAGGTCAAGTTCGATAATGGGCCCCCTGGCGGCTTGCTAAGGTACTGCAGCAGAACCTCAATTTTTGATATCTCCTGTTCTGGACATGCTGTGATCATGATTTTTGAGTGGTAGATAGCCCTCGAGACAGAGAGTAAGTGCTGTGAGTTTGGGCCTCCTAGCGGCTTTTTTGGAACTGCAGGCGCCGGTTTCCTTTCAAACTTTGGACGAGAATAACTCTACAACGTGTTGACGGATCGTCATGATTTTTGGTATGTAGATAGAATGAGTGATGACTTACATAATGGTATACTAATTATGCAAATCAACAGCTAATTTGCATAATTAATGAGGATATTTTATAAATTCACTACGTTCCATGATAGGACTTTCAAACTTGTCACATATGTAGCTGGGAAGGAGAGAAATGTCGATAGATATCAATTATGCAAATGATGGCCTCATTTGCATAATTAATGAGAAAATATGAAGATGTTGACGGATCATCATGTTTTTTGGTATGTAGGTAGCGTAAGTGAAGACAAACATAATGAGATACCAATTATGCAAATCAGCAGCTAATTTGCATAATTAATGAGGATATTTTATAAATTCACTACGTTCCATGATAGGACTTTAAAACTTGTCACATATGTAGCTGAGAAAGAGAGAAATGTCAATACATATTTTTCATGCAAATGATGATCTCATTTGCATAATTAATGAGAAAATGTGAACGTGTTGACGGATCGTCATGATTTTTGGCATGTAGATAGCCTAAGTGAAGACTTATATAATGTGATACTTATTATGCAAATTAACAGCTAATTTGCATAATTGATGAGGAAAAGTTTATAAATCCACTGCATTCCATTATAGTACTTTCATCAAAGTTGTCACATATGTAACTGAGAAAGAGGGAAGAGAGTAAGGGGTGTATTTAAAGACTTTGAAAGAGAATAAGTCAAGAATGGATCAAAGGATCATCATGATTTTTGGTATGCTGATAGCTTAAGTTATGCTTGATACAATTTGATATCAATTAATTGTAACTTGGGATCTAATTTGCATAATCAATGCCGAAATTTTATAAACCAACTCCAAGCATATAATTATGAAGAAAATGAAATGAGTAACGCATTTGTCTACAGACATCATTCTACATAACAAACCTGGTTTATTTGGCAAAGGTATGTTTTTCTGATATTTTGTTAAGAATTTTTTCAACAAGCTGTGTACCGTTGACTTCTTGTTTGATAAAGAAGGCACAATGAATTACCAGCACTGGAAGTGGACCTCGTCACCGCCCAGGTGAAAGTAGTCATCCGCGAAGACTTCGCGTATTTCCTGGAACAGCCGCTGCATGAAGTCATATGTGCTGTTTCTCGCCACGTTTGCTGGCCCAAGGTGGTAGATGTCCTGCTGAATACTTGTGGGGCTGCAGCTGTAACACATATGGTGGGTTAACGGTACGTAATGGTTCTATTGAACGTTGAGTTTAGTGGGACATCAGGAGTCATGGCCGTGGCCCATCTAGCCATGAGTATTGAATAAATCACAAACGTTAGGCAACAAAACACACTTCTTACAAACTTAAAGCTGGTATGTGTATGACACAAGACGCATCTTCAATGGAAGGAAACTGAATTACATGCTCCATGAATACATTTCTTCCTGTACATGATGTTGGCCGTGTTTCTTGACAGTCATTTGGGCAAGACGCATAGACATCATTCACTATGGCCCAATCATCGATGCATCTTTGGTGTACACTTATGTGTAAATAATTTCAAGATGTCAGTCAAGTCATGGTTACCTTGTGAGTAGTTCGGGGTAACCTTGACCCCAGGACTGCATGTGGCCTGGAGAGTCGAACTCAGGGATGACCCTGATTCCGCGCAGGCGCGCGTACTCCACCACGGACTGGACGTCTTCTGGTGAATAAACGTTATCCTGGGTGTAGGCACCCTGGACAGGGGGAGAACAGTTCAATTTCAGTGGGCCATCTGTGTTATATGTGGATAAGACGTCATGGGCCGAATCAGCCCATTTACGATATGCTGCGTTATTTCTTTTATTTTAAAAAAAAGCGATTTAAAAAAACATGTACGGTAATAAGTGTGCCAAAGCTCTCTGTAAAGAGACCGATTAGCAAACAAATATTTCGAATTTTATAGATAAAGAACAAATCTTTTTATGTTGTGAATGTTTTGATTTTGCACACCTCTACCTGATTAGTGCATCATTTTCCAATCATAAAATCAAGGGCCATGGCACACAAATCCAGGTTTGGTCGCTCAACGGTCGATCAGTGATTATCATTAGGTTGTATGGCTACATCTACTCTTAAACATTATGGAGTGGTGCAGAAAGGTGGGCGCTTTAGTGATTCATGACTGAAAAGACAAACATAGTATTTCATTGCTAGTGGACAAAGTAATGGGAGTGTTTTGTACCTTTCCACTGAGGTCTGGATAGGTTCTACTTTGAAAGGGGAACGACTGATCGTCCACAATGTGCCAATGGAACACGTTGATCTTGTTATAAGACATGGCGTCCTGTAGAGAGGAAAATGTGATTTAACACAAATGCTGAACGAGTGGTGATATTCATTCTTGCTAGAAAAAATAATTTTAGTCATAAACACAACGGCAGTAGTATTGTTGATCTCTAATCTCGTTTGTACACGTTTCTAATCGAAATTATTACATTTATTGTTTGCCTCTTGGCATAGATTAATTTTCTGGACATATCCAAAGGGTAGGAGTCTATGTTTTCGGTGTGCGTTCGTGTTTGTTTGTTTGTTTGTTTGTTTGTTTGTTTGGGTCGGTGTATGTTCGTAGTTATTTGACTGCACTGTCAGAAGAGTGACAGAAAGTGAGTGAGTGGGATGATGACCACAAAGTTCAGACTGGCAGGAGGTACAGGTTACAGGCAATAGAGCTAGTTTGTTTTTGTGTGTTTTCGCAGTTACATGTTTTTTTCATATGCCAGCAACATTCACCGTAGAGTGACAGGAGGTAATGAATGGACACCTGTAATGATACTAAAACCTTATCTGCATGATTAATGAACTACAATTAAACAAGACATATGAGGATTTGTCACGGAGTCGTGAGATCTGCGAACTCTTGTTTACGTTTTTAGTCAGGAGAGCCACGTCTTACACTAGACGCTGTTTAAAGTGAACACAATTACGGCCAATTCTCGGGAATGACATGGATTGTAAATTTACCAGATTCTGCTTGATATAGGGCACAGGTAGGAAGTGTCTAGCCGTGTCCAACATGACGCCCCGGTGTGGGAATCTCGGCTCATCGTTGATAGTTGTCACATTCAGCTTGTGCTGTCGTGGAAACATAGAGTGATGGTGTTACAATCATAAAACCTTTAAACACTACTGTGTACTCCTGGACAACAAGTTTCTTTCTTCAGAACCAAGATACAAACAACATCAGCCGACGACTTGATGACTGTCTGTCACCTTTCTCGGGTACTACTGACTATTTTTTTTCGCACGGCAGTTAGGTGTCGCTGCTAAAATGAGTTCCCATGCGTATGTTCACTTATACAATGCCAATAACCCTTCCTTTCACGGTCACACAAGTCTAACTTTGTTCTCTCAACAGTCGCTCAAAGAGAGCCTGACCAAGCGACTGTACCTTTCCATCAACTTCATAAACCAGCTGGCTGAAGGTCTCTAGACCTCTGAGAGCGCCCCATGCGGTTTGGGCAGAAAGCGTCGCTTCTCCACTGGAGGGAACTTCAAGGCTGTCTGTTTTCAAAAGAGCAAATATACGTCAGTAATATACATGTAGAAAAGCAAACTATGAGTAAAAGATTTATACTGGGCGTTTTGCTGATACGTCAATATTTGATTGCCTCCACGAGGACCTTAAGTGGCTACGGTTCTGTTAGTGCCGCCCATAATTGTTTACAAAGAAACCGTAAATTACTAGTACAGTGCAACATAAAGCAAATTTGATCTAACCAAGGAGGTTGAAAGAGAGAACCTCCTTGATCTAACCCAGATCTAGCCGTCTTGACTCACTACAAACAAACAATTCTGCGAATTCTTCGTGTATTTGTGTGCAAAAGACTCAAGAGAGATCCACAGGGGAATAAAGAATTGCATGGTACGCGTAAAATAGATGTTCACAAAGCACTATTTAAACATATCAATTTACACCTGACTGATTTACATAAGAAATTGTAGTACGTGAGAAGACGAACGTATACCCGCGGGTACCGAGGTGTACATGGCAGAGCAAGCTCTGTCCCACACTACAGAGTAACCCGGACACTTCAATATCAGTCAACAACTTAGATTGGGATTTTAAGAAGTTCGGAGCACCATGTTCAAGGAACCTAAGAAACAAAGAAGACTGGTCAACATTGACAACAAACTTTACCGACCGACAGATAACGTTACGGGATATAATGTATTGTTTCATAAGAAAGAAATTGCATAATGTTCCTATTGAGATAGCTCAGTGAACCGTTAGACGTTCACATTCAGGAGATGACGCATGTTTGTGGTCATTCTGTCACTTTGGCTAATATGCTGCGTGCTACTTACAAGACTCGTCCGAATCGAGGCTTGGGTACTTGGTGCATGTGCCAGTAATGGACACACGCAGACTGCCTACCACGCTGTCTCCGCTCACACTCACTCTGGCGTCCGCAGGAATCCAGAACAGGAGAGCGCGGTATCTAGTGTAAAACAAACATGAACGATATGTCCAGAGCAAAAGACACAGAACGGTTCCAAAGAAAGGCGCCAGGAGGTCTAAAGTCGACTTTGACCTTGAAGACCAGAGAACATACAAAATATGCACTTATATCATATACCATCTACCGAGAGCCGTTGCGTGTACTAGGTACATGAATTGAGCTAAATCTCAAAGTAAAACGTCATTTAAATTTGGCACTTGTAAGATCTACGACACGCACTTAAATCTCCGTACATAGACCAAAGACAAGAGAGGATAAGCAATGTTGGCCATGCTTTTCTGTAGTAAAACCTATCTTATATACTTTCAGCAGTGCAATAGTGACCAGTGCCATTTCACGGTAATAAGACTGTGCACAGGGGGCAGACCTTTCAAGGGCGGGGTCAAGTACATCCTTGCAAGCGTCAGAAGTGGCTGCTTTGGCCGTCGTCGTGAAGCTGAAACTATCCGGGTTGAGAGACAGACTCTGTGTTGATGTCTGGATGGACTTGGGCTGAGGCCACACGGTGCCCTTGGCGACCTTGTCTCGGCGTGCATCGTCGTACCAAAATGGCTGCCGAACCCAGTCTGCTAACGTACTTTGACAAGCAAGAACGACGAACACACAGCACACCAACAGCTTCATGTTTCCCCGTGCTGAGTAGGCCACAACACCGCGTCCCTGCCAGTTCAGTTACGACAAGTAATAAAGGCGACTGATTGATTGCGAAAATAGGTTTGGGTAGGGAACGCCTCATCAGATCAATGTTTGTTAGCAACCGTAATCCATAAATTAGAACTTTAGTGTATGGAATATCCTTTCATACAAGTAAGTGTCATTTTTAACGTGCAATTCCACGAATTGTTAATCGTTCATGCACATAAGTCTCTTCACTTTTACTCGCATGTGGAATTCGTTCTGAATCATCAGAGTCGAAGTAATTCTGCGATGTGGCAAAATAGTGGCAGTAGTAAGGTTGTTTTGACATTCATTTGTAGGTATAACAACCTGTAATGGGTGCCATTGATGATATGTCATTGTTTCAGTCATGTATAATGCCTCGAGCATGACAACCAGTGCATTTCTGGCACGAGCTGTTGATAACGGTTGTTTTAGGCCCTATACCTCCATAGCGACCTCGCTGCGACCTAAGTTGTATTTGTGTATCCCTTGACTTAATCATTACCTCACCTTAAATGTATATGCAGTATGAATTGTAAATGTATGACTGAAACCACAACAAAACAGAAAAAGCATACAAAAATTCGTTTTTTTTTTTTACACTCTGTTAGATTGTAGGTCGCATCCATATTTCAGCCCCAGTAGAATGGTGTATTTATAAGGCGTACCATGACAGGTACTGAGTAACTAATTGTTGACATGCTTGTTCTGGGGTGGCACGGATGGCGGAAGGTTCCCTTTTACACACTTGAACGCATGTTTTAGCTTCACATTCACAGGGAAACACGCACCCTCAAACTAACATGCCCTTCCACTAAGGCGGCGACCTTGCTGCTCTCTCTCTCTACGGCCAAGCGATCGGACAAAGCGCTCAACGAATTTCATCTATGAAAATCATATATTTTAAGCTTTATCTGCTTTGTTGCCTTTTCAGTCATTATTTGTTCACATTTTTTGTAAAATTCCTTTTATGAAGTCAATGACGTTAAAATCCTAGTCAGGTGGCAGAGAGGTTGCACCGCGATCACCACTAGGTGGAATGGGGGCCCTGGTACATATACAAACATACAAATTACGATGCACACAAACGCGTGCACCAATATACTCACAGACATGCTCACACACACACAATCATGTGAGCACACACACTCAAAACACACGCACGAACACGTACATGTACACGTACTCACGCGCACACACACACACACACACATATTTTGCGTTGATAAAGTGTCACCTCCATTATCATTTCCAACCATCTATGCCCGATAGTCATATACAGTAGAACGATAATCTTTGTCCTTTTCTAATAGAGCAAACAATAGATATTGCGTTAACATTTCTATCAGAGCAAACGATAAATATTACGTAAACATTTCTATCAGAACAGTAAATATTGCGTAAACATTATTTTTGAAAAAGATTTCATTATTTATTCCTACACATTTTATAAAATACTTAGACCAATGACAGCAGATGAGTGGGATATCCGTACATGTGTATCCAGCAATATAAACAAGCAAAGTAAACCTCGTAACTGTACCTGACACTCCCACCCATATACTTCACCAGTCGCCCTTCGCGTGTTGTCGGCATTAATGTAGGTATAGTGACGCACAGCTGTCGGCATAGAGCTGGTATCACAGTACAGTAGGTGACAAAGTGCGTCTGCCGCAGCAGACGACAGTGATGGATAATCTGGCATGGTGGGTGAGCTTTATGCCTAGGTTACACATAGCCGACTTTGGCTCCCGAACACTAGCCGACTCTTAGCCGACCCAAGTCGGCAGTAGTTCGGGAGTAGTCTGACCAGTTTAGGCCACGCCTATTTTTTAGCGACGAACATGTCCCGAACACCTCCCGACCGGTAAATGACTTACTCCCGACTGTGTCCCAAATACTAACTAACCTATCACCAACCAGCCCGACCTCTAGCCACAGACTGCCTAATCACTCCCGACTGATCCCCAACCGATTGCCGACCCTTTTTCGACTTGAAATAGACATAATCAGCGATTTTCAAAAGAGTGCCCATTTTCGTTTTTAATCAAGAATGTCCTTTGTTCTATTTGTAAACATCACTAAGAGATCAAATTTAGATCACATATAGCTCCAGTGCGGCATTTATGGGTCTTTTGTTTTTAGCTGGATGTCTGTCTTGTGAAGTTCGGGAGTGATTCGTCTACGTTCTGGCGATAGTCTTTTTGCTTGGGAATGAGTTAGCAGAGATTTGTCTAAGGTCTTGGGGTAAATCATTGGTAAGTTGGAAACAAGCTGGGAGTAAATCAGCAATGTTTATGGCATGGTTAAGATTTAATTTGACTGCTGACTTACTCCCGAACACCAACCGAACACTAGCCGACCGTGCCGAACACCAGCCGACCACCAACCGACCCATTCCAGAGTTGCCGTTCAGAGCCGAATGTTTTGAACATTTCAAAACATTCGGATGGAGCAGCCGAACGCCAGCCGACTCAGCCGAACGCCAGCCGAACGCCAGCCGACTCCACCGAACGCCAGCCGACTACAGCCGACTAGCTCCCGAATCACTCCTAAACCATAGTCGGGAGAGAGTCGGGAGCCAAATTCGGCTATGTGTAACCTAGGCATTAAAGGCACGCAGTCTGACTCAGATATATGATCTACGTGTACAATCTCAAATTACAGGTAGACATTTACTCGACAGGGCAATGGTGATATTTACACGCTTAACCATGTGGTGCTTCAGTCTGTGCAATCCAGAAAGTTACAGTAATGATTCAAACTTATCGTCAACTTATCTTTTCCAATAGTTGATGATTTAACATTCCTATTGCTGTCTATTGCATAAAAGCTTCAAACGGATATGAATCCAACCAAGTAATAAGGGCTTTCTTGAGTCATTATCACCATCCTCTCGTCATTTGAATTGGAAGCGGATTTTTTTCTCGGGTCTTATTGCTGTCTCGTGGCAGATCGCTGTCTCAAATTCAGCTGCAAGATACAAAACGATGTGAGAACATTACATTACAGATTCAACCCAAACGCAAATGGTGTGATCAACCATTTTGTTTTGTGAGTTTTAATAACAGCAAAGGGGCTGGTAAAATAACGCCCTATTTCCAGTAGCTACAGGCTGCGACAGCCGAGTGACCAAAAAGTTTCAGATCGCTAGATAAATTCAACAGAAAAAGAACAGATCTTTATACATTTTGTTGTCTGTTAAATCATACTTTTACATGAGCATCATTTTCCGATTAACAAATCAAGGGGTCACAAGTCCAACTTTGTTCTCTCAAACGTCGCTCAGCAGTTGCCATCTAGTGGACAGTGATCATGAGGTAAATCTATACATCAGTTGGCATTTCATAGATGTTGACTCTTACCAGGGCTCCTGAGCTCTCCAGCCCGTGCAGCCTCGTTCTCATCCTCACCAGGCGCTTCTCCCGCTGCTCCAGGTCCCGGGACACGCCCCGCAGGACGCGCAGGTTCTGCTGCAGCAAACGCCGGGCTACATCCGTGCCTACAGGCGACGCAAATGGCTTTATCGAACGATAAAACTGGTCAAAAGAACATCCCAACATGTGAATAGATACATTACATGTGTTGGCATATACAGAAGTGGAATGAATGGACCGTTGCTCCTAATTTTTCCAGATACATTGAAGACAATTTTGGACTGTGAAATGAAAGAAAGTCTTTAACTATTGTATTTCCAACTTAAGGGTTAGAGAAAATTCATTTTTATCATCAGTTATGTTCCTATTCATTTCCAGCAAAGTACCGAAGATAGAATATTGCTTTCTATTTAAGATCCATTGCCGATATACTTATCAGTACATGGTAAGTAACATCGAAACGTTTCATTATTAGACAGGGGATAAATGAAAACATCTTACTCTGTGGACCAATCATGTTTCCCGAATCTGAAGAGATGTTAGGTTGTTTGATTCAGTCTTCTCCGTGATCTGACGTCTGACGTGATGAGCCCACGGTGCCCGTATTTATACCGTCTCACTTCCTGCCGCCCTACTTACGGCGTGTTCAGCTTTCTATTCCTGGAACTACTATTGATTCACATAACAAGAATGACGCTCTTTCCAAATCATATACTTATCCAAACTATATTGTTTTTCTTCCTTGAATGCATGTTCTTCAGCGTCTTGACTTGATCATTTAATCATAAACGTAATTCAAATAAACCCTATCAAGGCAGGACCCTTACCATATACTTAAGAACGTCCTCCAGATGTAAAGCAATTAATAAGAAAATGACTGTGCTGGAAAATGACGTCACGTCCGCTGAATTCTGCTAATCCTACAAAATATTTCACTGGATATGGCAGTCCGACGATGCCAAAGAGGCCTATGTAGTACATGTTCAAAAGGGAAGCGGTTGAATGTTATTCATTAAAATCATATTCCTTCCATAGTCAGTTTATGGCTATGCTGTTCATTTATCCAATAAGGATATTAAAAAATGTTTTTTTCGGTCCATCGTAGTTCAGTTTTTATACTCCGTAAATAAGAATGTAGCTCAGTATACTTGTACTTAATGATCTTGTTTGTTGCAGTACAGTTTTGTAGGATCAGCAAACGGTCCGTGCGACTTCTGGGAAACAGTCCCGCAGTCTCCGATCGGACAAAAACACCGGAAGACTGAAACTGAGTCAACATGTATGCATCCAGCTGGAACTTCCTGTTCATGTTGTGATATGCAATATTCGTACCAAATCCATCAGGCATAAACCCGGCGTTACAACAGAAAGGAGCAAATCTGACATCGCCAGTATTTGACAAAAACCATGCTAATGAGAAACGGTAGTGTCACCGTCGAACCTGCAAAAGTATTTCCAGTGGTCACGAAAAATATCAATAAAATCAAAACCATAATCTGGTATCGTAAAGAGGAACAAATGGGGTCGATGAACTCTGATGTTCTGTAGCCGTTATACCTGATGTGTAGAGTTTAGTGGTGTTTGGTTTGTATCGCCTGCAGGTTATCAATGGATTAAGCAGATATGCCAATGATTAACAGATTAAACGACCGTAATCTGGTTCAGATGAGTGAGGTGTTATGTGAGATTTTGCGCTGAAATAAAATGGGGGCAACCAATAATGTTCAAACTGGCCTGATATCCTTTGCTCCATTTTTAGATTTTATGACTTTTTAACTACACTTCTCTTCGCAAGACTTCCTATGAGATGTTTTAACTATGTTTATGGTGCAACAACATGTGCAACAACATGTATTCGGTGTCGAATCCCAGGAACCTGCCGTACAATATGCCTAGATAGTTTTTTTTTCTGGCGTAAAGGAACCAACATCACCTTATATCATGGTTTACGAATGAAGTTCTATTTGATAGAAATCCTACTCTGGAATGGGGACAACTGACGTCATCACGTATCGGGTCAAATTGACCTGTCTTTTTCTCCATTTTAAGGTTTTTATGACTTTTTACGACATAACTCTTGGCACGACTTGCTCCGCAACGCGTTTACTATGCTTATGGTGAAACAATTGGAACAATTCGAAGAATCTCTGATGTCTTCCCATGACCTACTTTGACGTAGATCTCTATTCATGTAAGTCTTATTTTTGTCTTATCTTTACGACCTGAAAGGGAATATCCTGAGGGAAATTTTGCAATAGGCATAAAGGTGCTTAAATAAGTGACTTATTTGCGCGCAAATCATTCATTTTAGACAGGAATGTTGTCCGGTAGGTTGTTTAGGAAAAGTGCCAGTAGAACTAGATACTTGTTGCTGCACCATAAGCATAGTAAACGTATTATTGCGAAGAGTTATGTCGTAAAATGTTACTGTAATATAAATTTTAGATGTATAAAATGGAGAAGAAGACCGAAAATGATTTCAGTTGTCCCCATTCCAGAGCAAAGAAAACTTTTTTTAATCATTGATTAAAATGACTTCAGTTGTCCCCGTTCCAGACCAAAGAAATTAATTAATCATTAATTACTACTGCAGGTCTTTTTGTCCGATTTAAGGCTATTTGGGTATACCGTATGAAAGGCTGACATAGAAGAGCGAGGCGATACCGAATACATGTTCCTGCATCATAAGCATAGTAAACGCGTCTCAGGGGAAGTCTTGCGAGGAGTAATGTCGTTAAAAAGACATAAAACCTTAAAATGGAGAAAAAGTCATTAGGTCAATTTAACCTGATCCTTGGTATCGCTGGTTGTCCCTATTTCAATACACGGTCTCTATCGGATTGAAAATTGTGGTCTCAGTTTTAGTATTGCCCTGATCACTAATCCACCTAATTAGTTAATCCATAGAATACCGATATGCGATACAAACAAAACATCTAACAGTAGAGTACCGTTACGTAGGACCTTACCGGCAGAACATCAGGAGTCAACGACTTCAGGACAGACCCGTCATCACTGAGGTCATTGACCCCATGTCACTACTTTGAACCCCATTTCATGTAGTTATCTCATGGTATTTTTGATACCATGTGGGAGATTAGCCTGAAGTCTCGCTTATAGCAGCCCACCCCACGCGGCCGGCCTACTGAGGGGAGGGGACAGTTACAGCCCTGGTCAGCAGAGTTTGTGTTACATAGATTAGTGGGAGCTGAGCAGAAAATGTTTTTTCAGTTCAACTTTTCACTTATCTACACCTGGGTGTGGTCTTTATTCAATATTTTTCACCACTAACATGTTTGAATTAAACTAACAAAGCAGAAGAACATGGTCTTAAGACGTAATTGGCATCACTGACCCCATTTCAACAGTGAATGGATTTCCACAGATTGGAAATAGGATAACTTTATGATGTTTGATTAAAACGCGTACGGGTTAACGTACGTCTTCATCCACGTGGTTGGCCCATTACTTCAAGAGTATATACAAGATAGAGATAGTGGTCTCCATTCTTTGCTGAAAACAACCACGTGGCTTAGTAGACTGGATGATATACACATACTAGAAGAGTAAGGCGGCCACGGCCCTCCAGGAGATTTTTAGGGCAAACCCGATATCCGATATTGTTTGAGCAGATAACTCCTCTAACAAAGTCACTTTTCACCATTTACTCGTATCTGAACGTCCAAAGATGTCACTTTGTGACTTGTGTATGGTCATGAGAAAAATTTGAATCTGACCCATGCGTAACCATACAACTGCAGTAGGACAAGGCCATATGAAAGTTCCAAGCGAGTCCCGAGGGGTGTTTGGTAAATTTCCATTCTGTGTTTGTTCAAAAACAGCTGGAGAAAGGCACAACCTAGCAGATATGCTTGCCTTGCATAAATCCGGTTTGCACCAGTAGCCGACTGGGTTTCCTGCTTTCGCCACTCATGTTTCACTTACCCAAAATAATTCATATAAAAGAAAGGAGGGCCACAGAAAAGCGAGATATCATTGCTCACTTTCTCTTCGCAACAACGCTTTAGACACTCTCCCTGGTCGAGCACTCTGATAGAAGAAATCATGGTTTTGAAAAGAGAAGGTAAGTTTTATGATCTTTTTGTGTGTTCTTAGCTAGGGATTTCGCTGGAAATTGGTTTTGTCTCTTGCATGACATCAAAACGTTACAAAAGCGCACCAGAGAGGATATATTCCATTTTACTGCCTGAAATCACTGCTTGCCTAACATGTCCTAATGTCCTCCGTACTATGTTTTCAGAACAATATCAGGGCAGAAATGTCACTAGTCATTTCATGGAAATCTCTTTTGAATGTGGATGTTAGGAATTCTGAAAAAAAGATTTGGATGATGGAATTCCGAGAGATATTGGCGTATTGCCAGCATATACTACTCATATTCACATTGCATTGCCTGGTACCCTTAATTGATATCTTCTTTGGAAGTCTTTATATATATATTATCTATGATTTTAATTTCCACATAATTCATTCATATCACGCATTCGTTTTCTGGGTGTCATTGCTGGTACAACCGGCTCAGTAGTGCTGCCGTAGTACAGGAAATTTTACGTTTTCTACTACCAGCGGTTTTGCAGCTGTTGAGTGAATGCCAATACACAGGAATGGACAGTAGGAATGTGTGGTGTTGGTTACAAGACATAAAGTGCCGAAGAAGTAAATGTTTTTAACATTTTAGGATATATGTAACCTACTGTCATCCCTACAGCTCTTCGGCAAAAATGGATTTCCGCTAGAATGAAGCATCAAGTACTCCGCCTCTTTAAGGCAGTATCTAGTGGACCAATGGGGAAGAAATCAATACTGAAAAAGTCAAGATTTGTTACATATCTAATACATTGTTTAAAAGAAAAAGTGCTGTTTAAGTTATCATCCTCGTAGACTACCTACGCCTCCGTCATGATATAGCCTTGCAAGGCGTACATAGGCCAACTTCTCGGCTCTAGGGACACAATCTTTTTGCGATTAAAAACATCTATGATGGTTTGATATAGAATGGGTGGTATTTGGTATGAATTTGCACTGGTAATTACTAAAATGGTCTCAAAACGTAAGGTTACAGAGTATTCCATGATTAATAACCAATCATCTTTTGAGGTGACTGCTTTGACGTACAGGGTAATTTATTGACGGATACAACAGTGTGGCAAATTGAGGAGGCTATGCCACTATAATAATGCGTGACAGTAGGTGGGCAGTACGTCATCAGTAACGGGTAGAGCGGCGCGCAGCTTTGTTTGCACAGTCTCATCGGACGTCAATCATTGTCAGAGTCATCGGTCTGATTTGAGACAAGTGGGGGATTACTGAAATGCTTTTTGTATTTCCCAAACCGTGACGGGATGTCGGGAAAAATTGTGGGAATATTTTGATGCGGCTACTTGTCTGAAAAAATTACTATTTCTACATCTACATTTCTACACTATATTGCTCGATGGATAAATGTCATGTTTCTAAGCTTGTTCTTCTGGTTGTTGTCAAATTTTCTAGATACTTGTAGCCTTGCAAGCCGTACGTTGAGAAATGATATCAAACCGTTTGCAAATGGAAGGTTTGTACATGAATGCTGTACACCCCTCAGGAAACGCCATTGCCATGATGGTTGCGAAGAAACAGATCCACACACTGAAGGCAGTCTGGAACTCCGTGAAGGAGCAGGAGAAGAAGCTGAAGGACATTCAGGCGAGGGTAGAGCTCACACGGATGATGATACACGGGGTAAGCAGCTGTTCGTCATGTGTGATACATGTGGATAATCATCCTTTATTTGCAAACATATTCCGGAAGGCTAACTGCGAGCACACATGGAGTGGAATGATAATAAGTACAGTAAGAGTAACAGGTGATAACTATACTAAGATACTAAGAAGCAATACCATACTTCTGTTGGGTTTCACCTCTTTATTGGAGGCAGTTGCACACTTCTTTAAGAAAAAAATACGTATTTCATACGTATATTATGATACTGAATTGTTATCTCTCCTTTCGTAGTGGTGGGGAGGGAAAATGTATTTTGGACGCCTTTCATCTATAACGTTAGCGCATTCTCCTACGCAGAGACATCCAACGGCCCTAGCAAACCGCCTGTTGTCGGTTTGCTAGCGCCGTTGGAATCCTCTGCGTAGGAGAATGCTATAACGACGCTCCCTTTCTAACAGACTCCTATCTTATACTTTTACATCTTTTAATACCAAATCCGCCATTATATTGTACATCCATCCTCGATTTTGGTCGCGTTTTGTGTATTGCGGAAATGAGACATTAGGCTTCCGCTTCCCTTCTTCGACACTTTTTTCTGTCTCAACCTTCCATGCTAAATGTTTACCCCTTTAGTGTTGAAATAACGAGCCTATATCTTCTTACCATTAACCCAACCCCTGCCTTTCCCGTTAAACCACAATAGGCTAGATCGGTGCTCAGAGACGACGACACACATGACAAAGCTGACAAGTAATGCACCGAGAAGCATAACAGCGTAAGGCAGTGGACAGTGTTGTGTGTGTAAAATGTCTTGTGTATGTTCAGTCGTCATGGTGTTTGTAGTTTGTGTTCTTTCAGTGTTGAGAGTGAAGTCTCTATGTTTGAATGTACTTGCACTGGCCTGTACCATGACAATGTCTCAGTTTGTAAATGACACCCAGATAGATCAAACCCAGGAGGTTAAAATAAGATTTTTTTTATCTTATTTCAACCTCCTTGATCAAACAATGATTCGTCAATTCTTATGCTACCTTGGCTGTAGCAGAGGTATTGTAAAATGCGAAAACATGTCAATGTCATGGTCAAGAGTAAAATCAGCATAAACTTTTTCAGGAGGTTTGAGACAAGACAGCGGTGATCATGAGACGTCTGGTTTCGAGGAGACACGTCACAGCAGATCTCATACGTCATCCCTGAAGTGGCCCCATCCTGATGCGTCATAGCTATCACGTGATGGTGTGCATCCAACAATCTATTCTATGAATAGTTTAATATAAAATGACAAACGTACTTTTGTTTTGTCACTACGTATTTGTTTTAAATTACATTGCTATTGTTCAACAAAATTCAGTAACGTACGAATGGCAATGTTGATACACCTTCAGGAGTCTATTCAGTGAATTGTTCGCATGACAATGTTACTTTTGTCTAGAACGCCAAAGAATAGTGACTTTTGTTTTGTCATGATTTATCTTGTTCAACACACGTTTGTAACAAAATTCAATAATGCAAGGATGGCATTGTTGACAAACTCTAGAGAACCCGCCTTATATATATTCAGAATGACGATATTGCTTACGTTTTGTTTTAGTCTAATTGGAACATATCACTTGTCAAAATGTCCAGAAACATTGATTTTTCGAGGCCTGAAGTATTACAGTGCTCGGATAAAAATAGTACTAAATCTGTGAAAGGACTTCTTTAGAGAGGTCGAATCTTATGATGGACGGAAATAAAAGATGATGGATAAATGTAGAGATATCCAATATCTTGTGACTAGACACGAAACTCTGCCCGATGCATGCATTATAGTATTGTATCATCAGAGGGCGCTTCTGTTTTGTACTACTATGACATCACACATGAGGCCCAGGGGTGAAGGCTGCAGCACACAGAAGGTTTGTTTATTTGAGTCGAAGTATAAGTACCCAGTTCTGTGTATGATAAAACTCGACAGCGTTGGCTCTCTTTCTCCTTTCTTCCCGTTTGATGGGTGACTTGAGTCGATTGGATCAAACAAATACATGCCCATATAAAGAAGCACTATCAATCACAAACGTTGGGCATTAAGAGAACGCAATACGCTACCCAGATAACAGCATGTCAATGAAAAGGTGACGTAGGAGACTAAATGCCTACGTGATGAGGGACACGCTGACATGCCTGTCCTAATGGTGGCGTTATGTCTTTCGCCGTGCGGTGGGAAAACTGTAAAGACTTCGACCTTTCCCACGTGATGTAATTTAACTTAATGTGATTAAAGTATTTCATCATTCAATCAGGAGCGGGTATTTCTCGTGATTAAATCTACATAGGGGTAGGGGTGTACTAACCAAAACAGTCGGAAGGGCTGCGCTGTACCAAATCCACATAAAGTTGCTCCGACCTTGCTCCGACCATCCTTACTTAGACTAACGTTTTATTGGGAGATGGGGCTTGCATGAATTAGCTGGCTAGGTGAGCCCTTGTTGGATAGTGAGAGTTGCCAATTGTCACCTGAGTTGAGCTTCGGGGTTGTATTAGACTAATCAGACAGTTGAGGCCTTGGTCTCAGGTATGTGTACATGTTAGTTAGTCTCTCTGTATCATGTAAATCATATAGACTGTAGTGCAACACCGTTAGTTCCCCATCATCCCCGTATTGTAAATAGACCTGGTATGTCTGTAACTGTACAATTTGTACCTCAGGACCCGTTGTTGCATATCTGTATAGTAATATCTGTTATGATATTTGGGTAAAGCATAGGTCATTAGATAAACACGACTAGCAGACATGAATCAGACTGATTTGGCCTTTGAGTTTATGATAGGTTGATATAGAAGCCAGAACCCAAAGCTTTGTCTATTACACCATGGTACCAGTGATCCACGGTTCTGTTGTTAACGTATTCACTTTTTACAGTTACAAAATTCTTGAAAAGCCTGAAACTTAAGGAAATGTTGAATAGCCCACCCTTGCACCCCGTCACACACACATGGTGGCATGTTGCTACGAAGGGTGGTGTGAACAAATATTGGATAATCATTAACCCAACACTACCAGTAAGTCGATAACCTGTGAAAAAGTCCACACCAGACCACATCACTGAAAAGCTGTCCATTTTCTGAACGCCACAGACTGTTGTCAAAAGGAAGCTCTCTCGACAGGGAATAGATTTCACGATTGTAGGTGGGTCTATCAAATTTGTGGTGCGTAAATGTGCACTACTCCTATGATGTGTTAGTACATTTATTTAGGATTCACATTACAGAAGTGATGAGCAATGTGCGGGGATAAAAGTACCCACGAATCATGTACCCGACAAGAAGGTGAGCTCGGCTTGACAAAACCCAGCCGACTTGTTCCACCACTTAACATTCTCCAGCTAAAATGAAGCAACACCATGTGCCTGACTGGTATCATCAGATCCCTTAACGTTGCCTACCGTAAACACAATGCACGTACTAGTTGTAACTAGAACGACGGATGTGGGCGTAAGACACTTTATATTGGTTTTGACTTCGTCATATTGTCTCTTGCACAACCCAATTGTTTGGACAATAATCAAATATGCAGATGAAGTTTGAAAGGTCAATTATTCGTAACCCTACCAGGATGACATGGTTCACTTTGAACAGACGGGTATTATCACAAATAGGACTAATGAGCTTCGGGCCATGTGAGTGACCTGACTCTCTGGAAGGCACTTTAAGACGTAAGCAAAACACAATCAACCCTGCAGAACAATGGCTTGTTTGTGTAGGAGCATTCACGTGGTTTGTGTACGGTGATGATGAGAACTGCCTCCCAAACAATCCCTCCATCGCTTGAGACGGGAGTAATAGGGTAGCCTGTCTGGGGTAAAGTAAACCCTACCCTTTGGAACTTAGATCTGTATCAACAATGCGTGCGGCGGAAACCATGTGATACTTTCAAGTGCACGGAACAGGGGTTAAAGCAACAAAAACACGGTATTGAAAGAGCAAAGGCGCTTCTGGGGTTCCTCCCGAACAGCAGTGCAAGACAAGAACGTCTCCGCTACAGGTAGTATCTTCCAGACTCCGGCCTGGCCGAATAGTAATAGGGGACTTTGGCCAAGTTATATAGGAATAAAAGTCTAGTAGGAATTGATTGACCCAAGGACCTAGGAGTGAACTGACCGGCCGGCGGTGATAGCTGGATAGACTGCAAAAGACTGAAATCCCATGGCAACTTGTCCCTATTTGGCCGAATTCATCTTTTTTCATTCAGAGCTGACACGTCTGCTTGGAGACTAGCTACGAGTATGTCTGTTCTGTTCGATCGTTTATGTGCGTCGTATTCACTCTCTAGTTACAATCCTTTCTTCTAGAGGTTGTGACCGCTGATTTGACAGATCGCTCAACGAATTCAAATTTCATGTATAAATAACTATTCCTTTACGTGTTATGTGTTTACTGTCTTTAAATCGTACTTTAAATGCTTGCATCATATTCCAATCAAATCTAATTTACGTCTCGGTACGGTCGATCAGCTTTTGTAGTCTCAATATAGAAAGGCCCAAAGAGTGATTAAAGTTGTCAACAGAAAATAATCTCTTTTAAATTCCGTTAAAAAAAGGTACCGACAAAATCCATCTAACGTTATAACCTGACGCGTCTGGTTGTCTTTTTTCAGTCGCAGCGCCTGCCGTTCCTTAACGTGAAACAGGACTGCACCTCGGGATGATTTCTGGGATTCTGGCTGGCTGTTTGGTGGTGTTGGTGGTGGCCATTTTGGTACAGGCTGTCGGCAGGAAACGGTGGGTACATGTACATGTAGTTTGTTTACGACATCAGCGGAGATACAATATTGACTTACCGATAAAGCACTGGGTTCGTCATCTAATGCAAGACTGGAATGTGTGTGTATCGTTTGAGCTGGACGTGCTGTGGTCTTGATTTTATTGTAGCAGATAGCTTGTGTTTGGGCCCCCGACATCTTCCAAGGAGATTAACTGAACAAAAGAACGACGGATTTCCATGATATGTAGTTTGGAGGAAGTTAGGACAGAGATGTAGATAGCGAATTGCAAGTGACGCAAATTAGCACTAATTTGAATATTAATGAGTAAAATCCAGTAAGACCCAAATGTTATTTGTTATTTGTGGCAGATGGACCATTAACAGATACCAATTATGCAAATGAGTCTAATTTAGATAATAAAATCAAAAGTGCCATGTTCTTCTAAGCGGTAAATGATTTGACTCTCAACACGTGTATAAGGTAGTCAAAGGTATTTGCATAATCTGAATATTTCATGGCAATATGAAGTCTCCGAACTCTTGTTTAGGGGTTATTTTTAATTGATACAAATTTCCGTTCTTGTCAGTATATATCATTCACATGAAATAGCCCACCTGTGTTGTATTTGTCCTAGTGCAATCCCCCTTATATATATATATATATATATATATTGGACTGCGATCGCTAAGCGACCACACAGTACAGCGACCACGCCGTTTTATCACCATTGATCTTATAATTGGTGATTTGATGCACTATGCAAAAGCACGATGCAATAAAACACATAAACCTAAAACATCGTTCGTTCGAAGAAATTCATCGAGCTATCTGTTATATATTTGGTCGCTCAGTGGTTGTAGCCTCTTTAGTGGACAGGCTTTCGTGTTAGCGTTAGTGTCAGCGTTCCTAACATGTAAACACCAGATGACACGGCAGACGGACTTTCTCCCTTTCCTGCAGAGACCCGAATGAACCGCCCCTTGAGTCTGGTCCCGTGCCCTACCTCGGGGTGGCGCTACAATTTGCCATGGACAGTCTCAAATTCATCCGCTCGCGACAGAAGAAGTACGGAGACGTCTTTACGGTGAAGCTTGCCGGAAAGTACACGACATTTGTCCTTGACCCGCACTCCTACAGCGACGTCATGCGGCAGCACAAGTAAGTACAGATCATCTGACAAACTTGTGGACACTGTTAGTAACCACTAAATACCTTTGCCAAGCATGATTTCGGTGCCGACTGTCTGTGTGTCTGTATGTATGTTTGTTTGTCTGTTTGTTTGAGAGATAGCTCTTGGAGTAGAGAGTAAGGGATGTAGGTTTCGACCCCTAGCAGCTTTTTGGAACTGCAGTGGCCTAATGTGTTTCACACCATAAAAAAATAACTCGATAGGGATTTGATGGATCGTGGAGATGTTAAGGTCCCCCCTTATTAGGCCTGACTTGACTTACTTGCCCTCCTCCGCCACCCGGACCACCATGGCCAAGTTCCTGTCCTGCATGGCCTTCCTCTATTGTACATGCTGGCGCTAGTACTTGCTAATTGTTCTCGTTTGCTTTGCAGGATTCTTGATTTCAAAACCGTGGGGATGGACATAGTAGAGCGTGGATTTGGGACGACGCACTTCGAAAGGACGGGCCGTGCGCACGTGCTGCACACCGCTGACGCCTACTTCCCCGTCCACCTGCAGGGGAACGCCCTGGATCCGCTCACGAACACCATGATGGGGCATCTACAGACAGCCATGTTGGCTGATGTAGGTGAGGCAGCTTAGGCTTCCGATCTGGTTTCAACCCATGAAGCCCTGGCCTGTCACACATTCAGGACTTTTCCGAGACTTTTCTTCCGACCACTTTCCAGCTAAGGTTAATGTCAAATTTCCAAATCGGGAAACGGCCGGCTGTTTTTGGAAACGAAAAATAGAAACATATGACCATTTTTCGACAGTACAAAGCCTGGTCAAGTAATTAGAATGCCTTTATATGAGGTTGTCCGCACTTCAACCTATTCATACAAATCTAAGAGTTTGTGGTGGCGTCAGTTTATTTCTATTATCATTCCCCTTGTGACATAACGTAGGGTCGGAAACTGGCTGGAAGAAGGACGGGCTGTGGTCCTTTGTCCGCCGCATCGTCTCTGAAGCGTCCTTCCTCACCATCTTCGGCAAGCACAAGTCACAGACAGTGGAGCAGGAGCGCGCGCGGCTCATGGTCGTCATGGAAACCTTCTGGGACTATGACAGGAAGTTCCCACGGGTCGTGGCGGGAATACCGTTCTGGATGTTGGGGAAAGCTAAGGAACAACGGGATTTCCTTCTGGTGATTCTATACGCTTGTCATACGTGTTTTTACAAAGGTGTCTTGTTACAGCACACGGGCGTGCATATGCACACACAAATATACGTATACACAAGCATAGGCGCTTACTCAAGTTCCTCAAGCCTCATAGTATTTAATTTATGCAACAGAGACAGTGATTCCTCAGCCGTACGATTAGGGCTGTTGCAACCCCTTTCTACGGGAGGTGGCGACCGCTGATAGCCTGAAGTCCAGCCTTGTTAGCTTTGTTCCGCTCCCAAAGGTCGCTACAGCTAACAAGGCTGGACTCCATGCTAGACCGCTGAGCCACCACTGAGCGACTAAAGCAAAGATCTGACAGATCGCTCAACGAATTTCTTAGATGACTATCTAATTCTTTACGTTTTGTTTGTTTTATTGTCTTTAAATCATACCTTACGAACTTGCGTATATATATCAACAACGAAATCAACTGTCACTCAAATCCAATTTTGGTCGCCGTACGCTCGCTCAGCGATCACCGTTTGGCGGAAAGAGTGTAGTCACATGAGCACGTATATCAGGTCCGTATGAGATCCGTACTGACATTTCGTGTCATCGCAGTCGTACGCACAATACGCACGCTCAATTGTTTTGGGCCAGTTTTGGAACCGAGCTGTGCGTAAACCCGCGTATTCCAAACCGACACAAACGATTGAGATGCGTATAAGGTGCGTATTGTGTATATGAAAAAATGCAAATACGGACCTTCTATGGACTTGATATACACGTTTGACTATGCCCAAATGGATACCTACATTCATTTCTGTTTCAAACCTGATGATTTCAACACAATCCTCCCCATGGTCAGGCGTTCCTGTCTAAGGACAACCTGAACCAGAGAGACGTTCTGCAGCTGATAGAGCAGCGTGACGAGGTGTTCTGTGGAGGCGGACTGAGCGGGAAGGAGCTGGCAGGCGCGCACTTCTCCACTGTGTGGGCCTCACTGGTGCGGTCAATATACATTTCTCATATACTTCTATCAGAGTGGAAATCATTTTCTTGATACTCTTAAGTTTACAAGGTAGTTTGCAATTCAGAAGAAAAGTTTATTTAGTATTACATTCAAAACGGTTTTTCCAACCGTATGTCTTCACACAACACACTATGGATCGGCAATGTTTACCTATTATGTGTGACAAAAATGTTGAAACCCGAAAGCCAAGTCATTTAAGTACGCCTTTTCTTATTTTAGTTTCAGGTGAAATGATAATGATAACTCATGTACGTAAGATTACCCAGCAGGACATAAACGTGGTTTGAATATTTTTGCACCTCTCTCACATCCCCTGTGATGTCTTGCCTGCAGAGCAACACTCTACCCACGGCCTTCTGGACACTCTTCCACCTCCTACAGGACCCTGTCGCCATGGCTGCAGTCAGGAGGGAGGTGGAGACGGTAGGAGTATTTCTAGATCTCCTCTGCCTCTAGTAGGGTCATTACGCCATCTTTCCTATAGAGACTGTGAGCGCTGAGCGACCGAAAGTCTAAGAGATCGCTCAATGGCACACGTTTGATTTTTTTTCTGGTTTACCGCATTCTGTTGTCTTTTGAATCATACTTTATCCTGCATCAGACCCCAATCATAGAATCAGTGGTCTTACGAATAAAATCTGGTTGCTCGATGGTCGCACATTGATCGCCGTTTATGGACGCTCGCGTAGATGCACAGATAAGGTTATACAACATTGCTATACATACTGCGTTAGAGTAAGCTCTGAGTTGGAATGTGCCTAATTAAGACTTCATATTTCAGGCGTTGAAGGAAACAGGACAGACTGTGACCGGATTCCGGGATGGAGGGGAGAAAATAGACTTCACCAGACAACAACTAGCCGATATGACCTGCCTCGGTAAGGTCCACCTTCCACTTCAGGGTAATCGCCGAGTAGAGACCAAAATTGAATATGTAACACCTTATTTTTTTACAATATATCATTCAACATATAAAAGTATGGTTTAAAAGACCACCCAACACGGAAAAGGTAAGACAAAAATCGTTCTTTGTCGGTGAAACTAGAAACAATCTGTCACATATTTGCTCCAGGGAGTGTTGTGAACGAAGCTCTGCGCGTGAGCAGTGTCTCCATCGTTCTCCGCCAAGCTTTGGAGGAAACCACGATAGCCCTTAACTCCGGCAGTACCTTCAAGATCCGCAAGGGAGACAGGGTGGCGCTGTTCCCACAAATCGTTCACATGGACCCAGAAGTCTATGAGGATCCAGAGGTTTGTTCAGATATTTTGTCCACTTTACATGTTTATGGTTAAGTTTCAGAATTGCAGCTTCCTACCGTATGAAGAGAAAATGCACAAGTATAAACAACAAGAACTATGAATTGCTCTGTTTGATAGAATTGATTTTCAAATTTAAATGTGTTTGCGAGAGTTGAACTACGGTGTCGGCGTATAATATCACTTACAAAACCCTTTTTCTTATCTCTAGACCTTTAAGTACGACCGCTATCTGGAAAACGGTAAGGAAAAGACAACCTTCTACAAGAACGGCAAGAAGTTACGTCACTATCTCATCCCGTTTGGCATCGGAACTTCCCGCTGCCCAGGTCGTTTCTTCGCCGTCAACGAGATCAAACAGTTCGTCTCTCTCATCGTCTGCTACTTCGACATGGAGTTGATTGACAAGGAGACTCCGCCCCTGGACCAGTCCAGGACCGGCCTTGGTGTCCTCCCGCCGAAAACCGACCCAATGTTCCGCTACAGGATCAAGTAACAATCAATCAATCATCCATAGGAACCTGTTGACGCATGACGACTGTAGACTTGTCTAATGATCTGTAGACATCACAAAATGACCAAGTAGCCTTTTTCGTTCATTTCCTGTGATCCATCATCATGACCTTGCACTCATTTCCCTTTCCTCTAAATGTTTTCCATTTCAATCAGACTTTTAAAAGTGTTTATGCTACACCTGAATCCCTGGAGAAGGAGACTTCGATCTGTTAGTACCCGGCCGTCTTTCCTCAGCCAATCAGCAGCAGGGATTTCTTGTGACTAATAAATCCACTTAGCGCACACTTTTTTTGAGAGCTTTGTTATTGCACGCCTTTGTATACTAACTACGCAGGAACATCATTTCTGCCTCTTCATATGAGAGTAGTTGGCAGCAGCCGATCATTAGTTCACTAATGAACACGGTATAAGATGCCAATTTGCAGAGATGGGGCACTTACAAACGTCAATGTAGCAAATGGCAGGAAATAAAAGTAGTACTTACAAAACAGCTCCTGCAATTAGAATAATGGTTACCCAAAGGCCTCCCTAAAAGCTAGTGGTTATACGTAAAGCAGAGAGGACGTCAATCAACTGCAACCGCATTGCCCAATGCGTGCAATAGTTTTTCCGTTTTGTGATTTTGCTGAAAGACTGACGTCAGAGAATCGTTACGGACCACTGAATACCAGCGGTGATAATGGCTTCACACGACAAGCAAAAAGCACACGAGTCAAACTGAGCTGAAGTTTGAAATAATTATTATTTCTGCTTTTGTCTTGACCTAAGAATAGAACTTCTCAGCGCACAGCAGATACTGGCAACACGTCGACAAGATGCATGATCACTGCAAGAGTAATCTGAACCGTCCAACATTATTAACACTGTGGTACGTGTATAATTGTATGGACTTTCATTACGATATACAGTTGTGACGCACTCAAATACATATACTGATATGAAATGATATTACAAAACTATATAGATGTCATGATTAACGAAATTGGCTTGGCCAACGTCATTCTAATCTGACATCCTGTTGCAGCTAAAAGCAATAAAAGGCAAATAAGTTATATTCAGTCGTTTACGGGGTAACTTTGTCATTACGTCAGATCATCCGTAAATAAATACAAGTAATCGCAGCAAGTTACAAAGTGCCGCTCGTTTCAGAAGTGATTGTCATTGTCTCCTCTTGAACAACAATAGCATATAATATTGTTCTCATGATTCTGTTTGCTATCTTAGAAAATTCTATACTATCAACCACCGGTAGAAAACTTTCTTTATGAAATGTTTCCAAACCTAAAATCTAATAGTCTAGTAAGGAGAAGCATAGACAACTGGAGGTTCAACTTTGTGTACACACCAACTCTCGCATTAGCTAGATAGATGATAGATGACAGTAGATATTGCACAATTCTGTCTGCTGACGTCACCAGTTGCTTTCCGTGACGTCATCGCGAACAATGGCTCGACATAATATGTCGTCGTCCTGCTGATCGAAAACCTTTGACGTCGTCCTGAAAGACAAAATGTAAAAAAAAATGTTATCTTAAGGTGGCCCTGATTTCGTCAGGAATAAATGCGTTTGTGGGGCCGATATGAAACTATCATCGGTACTAGTACTACTAGTACTACACCCCTGCCCACCAGCTAGAGGCTGCGACCGTTAAGCGACAAAAGATTTCACAGGTCACTCAACAGATTCCATGAATAGATAACGAATCTTATAACGTTTTGCTTATTTAATTGTCTTTTAGATCGTACGTTTACATCTTGTGTCATATTCCAATCATAAATCAATGGTCACACAAAGTCAACTTTGGTCGCTGTACGGTCGCTAAGCGGTCGCCGTCTACTGTACAGTATACCTTCCGACCAGTAGCGGGCCATTATGGTATGTTAATAACCGTAACTCCCTAACGTCTATTTAATAAACTCCCGGTCACCCTCCGACAGTTGTTTTGTGCGCTGCCCTTTCGCGCGGGGTGAGTCGTGCCCGGTGTCCGCCCCTACATGACGTCAGAACAAAACCGACAGGCAGATTCAGACAGGCAGAATCGGAATGTCGAGTCGTGAGGAGGCGACTGAGCCTCCCCGTGGGGCGGGACACAATGGAGAGACCTCCCCTCGCTTGTACCAAGCCATTTGCCACTGTCTGGACGACATTTGGTGGAGGACGGTCGCCCCACCTAGCTCCAATTGCCGTGAATGTGTTTCCCATACGGAGAACAACAAAGCCAAGAGCCACCCCCGCCCTATCCAGTGTACATTCCACACATGACAGAAACCGAGCTACAACTCATGCCTCATTTCCATACCCAGTTTTGCCTTTAGTCCTTTATTTTTAGGTAAACAGATTACAGGCCAGATTGGCCACGCGCGGAGGGGTTATGACGTATTTTCCAGTCTCAGAAACATTGTCGTTACAGACAATTACTGAAACCAAGGAACTGAGAAGTTTCCTCTGACGTCATCGTTGTCTGCAGCAGACGTTCTCATGAAGTGAGATATAGATTAAATCATGCCCGGGCCTAACCTCTGCTTGGAGAGAAACTTTACCTGTCTGCTATTCACCAGATACAATGTTTAATCAAGGTGGTTTAATCAAAAAGCAAAATTCAATGCTTTGGACATTAGAGGAATATTGAAAAAGGGATTTGATGAAAACACTTTGGCGATGTGACCGAGACAAATGGCTCAAGGCTGTGCAACAATGTGGAAAATAAGTTTTAAAGGTCAAAAAACAGACTCCAAAGGTCACATCAACAGCAGGAAAACCCCAGTCAACGGCTGCAGAAATCCCTGTTTTTTTTTTTTTGTTGAGATGATAATTTTGTTGCCAAAGGTTTCACTTTAAGTGTTGGATATCTAAACTTAAACCGTTGAGTATTGATCAACAGAAAGACTGGGGAACCCCTTTGCCGTATCTACCAATGGCAGACCTGGCAATGTGCATCTGGGCAGTCGTTGAGAAAGGTATACAAGGTACAGTTCCAACTGTAACAGTACAGTGGGCTAGCTTAGGGACGCTCCGCTCCACTTGATATCTTCCATTTAGTCTGCTTCATACCTCTTGAAAACCTCTGTTGTTGTTTGTGGTGATTAGTAGTATCATTTATGGATGCCATTTCTAAAGCTACTCACTGAAAACTTCACTAGCACTGTGACGAAATCACGTGTCATGATATATTGTACCCATAGCCAGGGGACAGGTAGAGCCTTTATTAGTTTTAAGTGAAGGTTTCTTACCTTGTAAGCTGTGGATTTTTAGCCAAATCTTGGAAAGGATGTTCGTGGATTTTCTGATGTAAAGAAAAGGCAAAAAAATTCTTGTGTTAGCGCAGGCGAAGTTCACATCAGTGTCTTCAACAAGCAGGCAAAAAGCACATCAGTGTCTTCACCAATCCCGGAGTATTGCGGGTAGGGCTAACATGATGAGACCAAATGAGAAAGTTGTAGGATGTCGAATGCTACTTAACGTACAAAAAAGCTCACAAAAGGTGTATCTATCCAGCTGTATAAACCAAGAAGAACAACTTCAATGTCTGAAATATATGGCAATAGGCCATGGACAACCAAAGTCCATTTACCTCCTGCTCCCCATCTGCCGGACCCTTCTCTCTGGCACTGCACAGGGAAACTCAGGCACAGCTCTTCCAGAAGACTCTCTATCAGACGAGTTCTTCCTTCTCGGACGTGTCTACGGATCGCTCCGATTAGGATACGAAAGCGTTGTTCGCGACTTATTTCGCCCGCCGTAACAAAAATGGATAACATGTCGACGATCAGGACCCAGTGAAGAAGTTTTCTCGTCAACATACTAGCGGGACGCCGCGATGAGGTGTGGAGCGTTCAGATGTGCTTTCCGAGCAGGTCCTTGCCACATCGGTGATGGTTTGGGGAGAACATTTCTCCTTGCCCTATTTTATACCATCGTCAATGAAGGGTAACCCGGTCCCCTGTGGTGGAGGGACAATGGTGGAGAAAAATAGATGCGGTAGGAGGTCTGGGCTCGGATTGCGCCATTCGGCTGATGTGAGGTGTGGCACGATTCTGTTCCAGTCAAGGTCTTTCTCGTCGGACATCTCGTCACCATCAGGCGTGATGGCTTTTGCCATTCTCGCTTTGCTGCAACCTGCTGGATTGAAATAGTTCTTCAAGGAGTGCCATATGTCACCTATGGATAAATAGCCCGAATTGCAGAATGCCGAGGAAAAATGCAACCAAAGTGGAATATAGCCAAAAAAGCAGTTTTTCTTAATACATGTAGGTAATATAGTAATAAACCTATCTTGCCTGCTTATCTATCTACAGCTTAGTAAAATCAACATTGCCAGTGTAGACATTTCGAAATAAAAGCAAGCATTGCTTAAACCAAATCATCAACGAAATCAGGAATTATTTTATTCGTTTTCTTGCAGCAGGAAATCACCGTAACATGAATGTAAAGATTTGTTTCTGAGAGAGGATGGTATATCCTCCTTCATTATTGAATTTCCTAATCTACAAGAAGATGTAGAAGGGTAAACTCCAGAACAGCTGAATCTCAGGCTCCACGGAGCAGCGGTCCTTTGACAAAGAAGAAAAGAAAGACGAAAAGGTCCCGACTGCTCCAGGGCACCGGCAGCTTGAGAAATGTTATGATTTTGTCTTTCTACTTCTGGTTGGATATTAGAGTTTCCATTCGAGGCTATGATTCTTGTCGGGATGTCGCTCTCTTTGTTAACAAAGGCTTACGTCAATTGTGCTTGCGTGGTATTCCTTTAAGGACGTCATCTATACAGAGGATGCCATGATATCATAGCCGTCACCATAGCGATGAGATCACGACGAGACACACACCACGTGCAACCTCACGTAAACAAAAGATGCACTGAACCCGCAACAATGATAAACAGTGTCGGCATACACATTGGCGTCTGATCGTGTGTTTGGGCTACAAAAGAAGTTCAACTGTTCAGATATTTTGGGTGTGGACGGCAATGCAGTGTTGAGATCACATGCCTCAACTTTTCCTGGTTCATTTCGATGTCCTCCTCCCACGCGAGACACATACTCACACTCACATACATACATACAAACGTATAGACAAACGCAAACATCCATACATTCACGGGCATTTCACGCACACAGAGGTGCGCATACACACACACACACACACACAGAGAGAGAGAGAGAGAGAGAGAGAGAGAGAGAGGAGAGAGAGAGAGAGAGAGAAGAGAGAGAGACAAGAACCCAAACCAACCCGTTCACATGGTGCGGGTGGTGCAATCGGCAGTGTGTGCGATTAATAACCCGGAAGTTCTAGGTTAGAATCCATTGATATGCCACTGACCTCGTGCCCTTGGGAAATATTTCCTCATTTCACTAGATGAAGATGAAAACTTTGTATAGGACGTTAAATGGAGGTCCCGTTTGAGGAGAGCCACGCCTTCAGCACGTTGAAGAACCCACCGCACTTACCGAAAAGAGTAGGGGTCCTTCAAAGTGTGAGTGGATCAGATAAATCTGCCCGGACATACACCGTGTACTGTTTATTACAAACCTGTGTGTTGCGCCATGGGGTGGTTTACCAGGTATGCAATACAAACAAACAAAAACAAACAAAACACATATTCTATCTATATCTGACAGACAAAAAACTGCAGAACAAGGTCCCATCAACCTCTGCTTGGAGAGTACAAAACATACACACACACACGTGTGCGCGCGCGTACACATATATGTATACACACATGCATCATACGTGTTTTTATGACCTGAATAAACATGCATGCATGTAAACTTGGAAAGGTTCAATGGTTCAATATCTAACTCGAGGTCTGCCTCCATGCATCATTCTAACATCGTAAAACCAACCAATTGAAAAGTTTCGAGAAAATGTTGCTATGAAGCAGTGGTCAAAGATAAACTTTTCATCGGCTTGGGCGTGATGTTTTCCCTTCCACGGGGAGTGGCCTTTTGGATCTCATTTACATGTGAAACCTACAGATCCCGCCCGGGGGAGTGGTGTGATTCATTCTGCTGACACTTGGACTATATGAGCTGTCACATCTCAGTCTGGGGACCACCTACTTCAGCTTCTTAACGCCAGGACGACGTCATTGTTCTGCCAGACTTCCGTGGTTGATCGTATTTGCACGCTTGGTTTGTTGCTCCTTGTCCGCCCATCAAAATAGTCCTCCCACGAGCCTTGCGAACGCTGAGAGATTGTCAAGGTCGCGCCTAGCTCTTTATAACGGCCACCGGAATTGTGGCTGTGATTGACAGGAAGTAATGGGAGGGAGTTCTGGTCAACACGGAGATTTTCCAGTTGTCATCAATCGAGATTGTTCAATTCAGAGTACACGACCCAACCTAAATCACGTTAAACCTTCTTGTCACGTTGAGTTGCTGAAGAGAGGTGGGTGACATATTTAGCGTTGTTTGTATTTTCATGTATATTTGTACTCCATTGACGAAAGTAGACTGGAAGATGACTTTGCGACAAAGACTTGGGTCCTGGTCGTTCCGTTGATTAGTTCCAGTAACACAAATCCCTGACATGGTTGTCGACTTACTTTTGAAATAAGATGTCCACTCCCTGATTAGATATGACTGACAATGAACACAATGTGTGTCTGAGCCTTTTGATTTCTTGCTCTCTGCAATCGTCATTTATTGTTGATAAAGTTGATAATCTTTATACAAAAATACTTCTTGCAACAGCATGATGGTTGTCAGTGTATGGGTCATTGTCATACACTGGTGAATGCCCCAATATCAGTCTTGAAGTCAGATTGCCATGTAACGTTATACGTCAATATTCACATTCCACAGTAAGTGACATTCAATCTGAGAATTTTCTGAATGTCACTTACTGTGGAATGTGAATAGTGACGTATAAGACAGTGATCCGAAAATTCTACCATTCAAATATTCATGTTCCAAATCCCTTACAAACACTCACGGCATTTTTATCAAGTTGGCACAGTGGCAGCGTCCTTGGAAATGGTTTAAGATGTACAGATAAAGGGTCTCTAGGAACCTCTTAATAAACAAAGTGGCCCTTTTCTATACACATGGTCGTGAAACATATCAATCTTTGACCGCCTTCTCCTTTGTGCTGATTGTTGTTTCGCCAGTGAAAAGTTCAAGAACTTGTCAATTTTGTCTGTCCTTGGTATTTAGTTGGGTTCAGAGAATATATGTACTGAATTGTGTTCTGTTCATTTTGAAAATAAATAATGGCCACGGCAGGCGGGCAGCAGATCTAGGACAAGGTTGCAATGTATTTCTCGTCACAAAAGCAGTTGGAGCCAAGCTAAGGCAGGCACAAGTTCGACAACCGCGACTACCACCCCAGCTACTTCTTTTCACCTTGATGCCTTTAGGCAGGCGGTCACTACAGGGCACACTGTTCTCTCCTCAGCAATGCTCTACTATCTACCTGCACGGACATAAGTGATCGTTGGTCGATGTGTTTTTATATGGTGTAAGCAACAGATACCAAGTAAAGATGAATCCCGTCTGCCTACTTCCTTCCATAACGTCCACCTCATTCCCCCAAGAAAATGTATATTCTCTACTATGAGAGTTCAATGTACATATGAGGGAGTCTAAGCAGAAAGAAAAGTAGAACCCACCAGCAAGGTATTCATCTCCCGCTGTGGTTAAAGCTCATTTGTTTGATAAACAGTACCTTAGATGATCTTGTGTGAGACTCAACTTCTCATTTGAAACTCATTTCGAGTGTTTGAGCTATAGTCGTAGGGCAACTGACCTTATTGGTGCTACCGACTTCTTGAACCAAAGTAATAACACTTGATAGATAAGGCACGATTCCTACATCCCTACATGTGACCTTAGATGTTAAACGCTAATGATTTGTAGTAGGAATTTCGCACGGCACCCATGGCTAATGGTTCACAAAGACCACCCGGAACAACATGTCAACCTGGGGCAGGGACGTGCTTCGTTATGTGTCAAAGGTACCATGTCTGACGACCATTCAAGCCGTGATGTGTGGGTGCTGTAGACTACAGGTGTCATGGCTGTTCCCGGGAAAGGCCAGAGACGGTTGGCCAGGACAAACACCTTACGTCATCATATTACATTCTCATCCCATATTACATGGCCTTTTGTGAGGTAGGTCAGTGTCATAGAATGGTTGTTATCTAGCTATACCTTGTACAGATCATGCACAAAGAGTTGATCTATCTTGTTATAATCTATTTTATGATTGGTGATGATTTTATGATTGATGATGATTTTATGATTATGTTCTGGACAAACACTCGCAGTTATCCAAGGTTTTCTCATCAAACCTGACCTAAACCTTCGGCATCAGTTACTCTTGAGTTGGCGCATACATTTCATCAGTTTTACTCCCAACCTCTGACAGTACGTACACATCTGTACCATTTGAGGGATAGTACATTTTTAAGGACTATTCTGTACGGCTGGTGGATACATTGACATGTATACGTAACATGACACCATATATGCTTACCTGTGGACAATAGTGCACCCGAGCGGACTTATATGAGTTGTGGGAAGAGGCATGTCCCCCGATTACATATTCAGGACCTTCCTACGCCTTTGCTTGCAAACTGCCCGGGGTCAATTCAGCGCTGTGTGTGTTGCATAGTACTCCCTACGCTTTTTATAGTGATTCGTGGTTTTTCATAGAATTCGTACGAGTTTTAGAAAATTTAATAAGCATGCTTTGGCAATTCTGGATGTTCGATGTTAATTGTTTGTGTGACACTTCACACTTGGCATATGTAAAGACTACACATTGCCTTGTTAAGACAATGATTTCACACAAAAATCACCGTTCACGATGTTAAACTGTACGTCTTGAAACATTTGCGGTCACGGGTTTTATGTCCACGGAGATGACTGCGAATTCGTCACACTGCCAATACATCTCCTCTGCATGACCACTGTTTTACAAAATTTTGAATCTACAGTCTGCCAAAACCTAAAACAGGGCAAAAATTGTCAAGTTCAAAATAAAATCACAAAGAAAGTAAATGAATTTGCAGTGGTCAGAGTCAGAAAGCAGAGTCCACGGAGGCGTTGTTATTTCTGCAGTGGTTGTGCCCTGGGGAATGACGTGTGTATTGATTTGTCTTCTTCAGGAGGGTGCCAGCCGTGACCTATCCTGTTTTGGAGAAAAATAACTTTTGCTCTGCAGGTCAGCGTCCCACTGACTCGGAGAAGGACGGCTACATTTCTGGCGAGTCAAACGTCACACTGTCGCAGGTCACCATTGTTAGTTTGTTACAAAAAATAGAAACAGGAATTGAGGATTAGGACGAAGCAAAAGACTGCTATTTTGGGGTATCCGTTTCTTTTGTCTGAATTCATCAGAATAAACGCGTTTACTCGAGGAGGCTTAACCATGTTATGTTCTCTATATTTAGAACCTACGAGGAGTACCATATTGTACAAAATGCCCGTCGCCCACAGTTGACCAACTTGGCGCCAAACATTCAGGGTAAACTAGTAAACAATCCTGGAGAGGATAGCAGAGAAAAATGGTCTACACTCACATATTCTGCGATTTCGCACCCTATTTCTGATCAGAACGAAATCTTTTTAATATCTGGGTCGATGCTTTGTTCGCATAATTCCATCTTCTTTAGGTTTTCATTTGAAGACTACGTTAAATCTTTCAATGGCTCTCACCTTGAAGTAACAATGGAAACAATTCTAAACATACACATTTGCATGATTTATGCATGGTGCACGCCGGTGCTCATCATTGATTAGGTTACACATGTAACTAGTAAAAAAACATTATTCATCTTTAAGTGTTTTTGCCTGTATTATGCATTCTAATTCCTCAGTTGCATATTTGTTATCTGTTTATGTTCCGCCAGTCATGAATTACATGTGTTACATTTATTGAAGTCCAGTTACGGAAAGCAATGGAATTATATGAGGTCCTTATTAATTATGCAAATTAAATAAAAACGACATAAATTCCCCTGCAGTTCCAAAATCCGATGAAACTTAACCCCACCTTGTCCTGGCGTCGAAAGCTACCTCCCACCCGAATTTTAAGACTGTATCATGTCCGGGGCAAGAAATTCATTGAAAAACTGCTATCATGATAGACTATTCTGATTAATAATGCAAATGATCTGCTAATTCTTATAATTTCTTATTTCATTTAGTACATATTTGTCAATGTTACCCAGATACCAAAAATCATGAAAATCCGTAAACCCTATGAAAATTATATAACCACCATGAATATTCATGGCGGTAATGATACAACGAAATGGTTAGACGAAGCACAAAACCACAGAGTAGGTTTTAACGTTATATGTATACGTCATCTTTATTCATGTTGTCCGTCCATTGACTGTTCTCTGTCGGACAGGCACGGGATTCCTGCCATCCATGACGATAACCTCTAAGCAGACGTAGAACTAGAAAAGCAAAACGATAACGTTTCCGTGTCTTCAGGAGGTAGAAAGGCCGATTGATTTATAAACGTTACTATTTCGCCACCCCTCTACAACTGCTTAACGATTATCCTGGAGTCCCTTCAGTACTGTACAGGAACACAGGTTCCTATGTCGGCATAGCCGGAGGACAGCTCACACTGGAGCCCTGCTGCGCATGGGCAGGTGAAGATGTACTGCCGGCGCCCTACAGATGTCGGGTAGGCGAGCCTCTCCCCTGACCTCTGACATGTGTCGCCGACCTGTGCGACAAAGAGAAGAAATGTAGTTTACTTTCAATATAAATCTTCATTGGTATTAATGCATTATCGCCTGTATCTTATTTTTTCAAGGAATTTGATACATTGATCTGTATCAAAGTTCTGATCTGTATGGTGAATATTTTGACCTGCTTTCCAGTAGAAGGCGATCTCGCTCAAATCTTTGGTCGCTCAGCGGTCGCAGGGCGATCGCAGCATCAAACGAAAACACATTCCAATATATAGACTTGTTCTGTCAGTTCATTTCCAATAGAGATGGACTCGAAACGTCCGGAAATAATCTCCATATCTTATCCAATCTTAGAGATTGAATATTCTTTAAATGGCATGCTGATGATTTGTTCCCCACCTGTCCAGCAGACTTGCACACCGGCAGCGGGCTGAAGATCGGGCGGCGGGGCGCGCAGCACGAACCCAAGCCGTGTCGGGAAATGCACTGCCGGTCATGGCGGCACGTGTCCTGAAAACGGTGGACAGATTTTCATTTGGTGGAAATATTGAGAACACATTAGGTAGTTATGTTCATGGCAATGTATCTATGCTAGTGTTAGCAACGTGTAAATTAGATTGCGGTGTAAAATTGTCCAGCAAAATTACTACTTAAGGCCATGTTGATTTGATAATACAATAACTATATTACCATAGTTGTAATGTATTGCCAATTCGAATATTCATGCCCGAAGGCTAATTGCAAGTATACGTAACATGAGAAAATGATGAAAACAATAATAGAGTATAGAATACAGCAATGAAATAAACGTATTTAAAGCGAAATATAAGTCGTCATTTAGTGCTACTACTA